>JAKSZT010033762.1:41907-53393 GCA_026826555.1 Tolypeutes matacus
CCATGACCAAGTGGGTTTCATCCCTGCTATGCAAGGATGGTTCAACATAAGATAATCAATCAATGTAAAACACCACATAAACACATTGAAAGAAAAAAATCACATGATCATCTGTGTAGATGCAGAAAAATCATTTGACAAAATACAACACCCTTTCCTGATAAAAACACTGCAAAAGATAGGAATAGAAGGAAATTTTCTGAATATGATAAAGGATATATATGATATGATACTATTTGCAGCTATCATCATCTTCAAAGGTGAAATCCTAAAATCTTTCCCTCTAGGATCAGGAACAAGACAAGCACGCCCACTATCACCACTACTATTTAACATTAAATAGTAGAACTATTTTAACTTTAAGAAGTACTTGCTTGAGCACTGAGTCAAGAAAAAGATAGAAAAGGCATCCAATTTGGAAAGGAAGAAAGAAAAATGTCACTATTTGCAGATGACATGATCCTATACGTAGAAAGCCCTGAGAAATCTACAACAACAAAGCTTCTAGAACTTATAAATGAGTTCAGTGAAGTTGCAGGCTATAAGATCAATGCCCAAAAACCAGTAGCATTTCTGTACACCAATAACAAGCAATCTGAGGAGGAAATAAAGAAAAAAATCCATTTATAATAGTAAATAAAAGAATCAAATACCTAGGAATAAATTTAACTAAAGATGTTAAAGGACTTATATACAGAAAACTACACAACACTGATAAAGGAAATCAAAGCAGACTTAAATAAATGGAAGAACATTTCCTGTTCATGGATAGTAAGACTGTGATCCATCACCCATATGGACATAATGTATGGTAAAGTGATAGGATATAGTTGCATGTTGAAGGATAGGACAGGTAGGTAGTGATATTACTGGGTTTGGTGGTACAGGGTTGACAGGTGTGGTAGATTAGGAAGGGCAGGTTTAGAATACCCAGGATACTGGGGGGAGAGATGGGAGAGGGACCAGGTGAACACAGGAATTGTGGGTATGAGGTTGAAAGTGCAGGAGTGGGAATGCTCTTATGGCAATATGACAAGTTAGTGTCACTGGTTTAGGGTATTGGTTGGGGAAGCATTCAGGTTGGGGCATATCTAGAGTAGGCTTCTGGGGAGTGTGTGAGTATTCATCCTGTCATAATGTGTTGTGTCAGGGAGTGGAGACCCACACGGTGAGTGGGAAGGAATGGACCCCCATCTTTGGGAGGACCAATTCACCCAGAAACAGAAAGGTGAGTGTCTCTTATGAGCAAGGATGGATCCTAATAGGGGACGACAATCAGCGTGTCAAGACCTCTTGTTGCATGTAACTATGAATCTTGTCATCTGCTTTTTTTTTAATAGCTGGCATTCTAATGGGTGTAAGATGGTATCTCATTGTAGCATTGATTTGCATCTCCCTAATAGCTAGTGATGTTGAGCATTTTTTCATGTGCTTTCTAGCCATTTGTACTTTTTCCTTGGAGAAATGTTTTTTCAGGTCACTTGCCCATTTTTTAAATGGGTTGTCTTTTTATTTTCTATGTGTAGGATTTCTTTGTATAAGCAGGATATTAAGCTCCTATCAGATATATGGTTGCCAAACATTTTCTCCCATTGGGTGGGTGCATTTTTACTTTCTTGATATCATCCTTTGAGGTGCAAAAGTTTTTAATTTTGAGGAGATCCCATGTATCTATTTGTTCTTTCACTACTTGTGCTTTGGGTACAAAGTTCATGAAACGATTTCCTATTACATGGTCCTGTAGATGCTTCCCTACATTATCTTCCAAGGTCTTTTTGGTTTTGGTGCTTATATTTAGATCTTTGATCCATGTTGAGTTTATTTTTGTATAAGGTGTGAGATGGTGTTCCTCTCTCATTCATTTGGATATGGATATCCAGTTCTCCAAGCACCACTTGTTAAAGAGGCCATTCTCTCCCAACAAGGCTTGGTGGCCTTGTTGAATATCAGATGACTGTATATGCGAGAATCTATATCAGAACTCTCAATTTGGTCCGTTGGTCAGTAGGTCTATCCTTGTGCCAATACCATGCAGTTTTGAGCACTGTAACTTTGTAGTATGTTTTAAAGTCAAGTAGTGTGATACCTCCAACATCATTTATCTTTTTCAGTATGTCTTTGGAAATTCAGCGCCTCTTACCTTTCCTAATATATTTTGTAGTAAGTTTTTCTAGTTCCTTAAAAAATAATGTGTTGATTTTTATTGGGATTGCATTAAATCTGTAGATTAGTTTGTGTATAATAGGTATCTTAATATTTCATCTTCTTATTAAAAACCTGGATATATTCTTTCATTTATTTAAGTCTTCTTTGATATCCTTTAACAGTGTTGTATAGTTTTCTGTGTATAAGTCATATACATTTTCATTAAATTTATTCCTAGGTATTTGGTTCTTTTAGTTACTATTGCAAATGGTATTTTTTTCTTGATTTCCTCCTTAGATAGCTCATTATTGGTGTATAGAAATGCTACTGATTTTTGAGCATTGATCTTACAACCTGAGACTTTATTGAACTGATTTATAAGTTCTAGAAACTTTGTTGTAGACTTCTGAGGTCTTTCTATGTTTAGGATCATATTGTCAGGAAATAGTGAAATTTTATGTCTTCCTTTCCAGTTTGGATGCCTTTTATATCTTTTTCATGCCTCAGTGCTTGAGCAAGTAGTTCTAAGACAATGTTAAATAGCAGCGGTGATAGTGGGCATCCCTGTCTTGTTCTTGATTTTAGAGGGAAAGCTTTTAGCATTTCAACTTTTTATATTATGTAAGCTCTGGGTTTTTCATATACACTCTTTATCATGTTCAGAGAGTTTCCTTCTATTCCTATCTTTTGCAGTGTTTTTATCAGGAAAAGACACTGAATTTTGCCATACGCTTTTTCTGCATCTATAGTGATGATAATGTAATTTTTTTTCTTTCAATGTGTTTATGTTGCGTATTACATTGATTGATTTTCTTATGTTGAAGTACCCTTGCATACCCGAGATAAAGCCCTCTTGGTCATGGTGCATAATTTGTTTTATGTGTTGTTGAATACAATTAGCATGTATTTTGTTGAGGATTTTAGCATCTAGGTTCATTAGAGAGATATTTCTGTATGTTTTCTTTCTTGTGACATCTTATTTGGTTTTAGTATTAGGGCAATGACATCATAAAATGATTTAGGCAATGTTCCTTCTACATCTATTTTTTCAAAGAGTTTAAACATAATTGGTGTTAGTTCTTTCTGGAATGTTTGGTGGAATTCACCTGTGAAGCCTCCTGGTCCTGGGCTCTTCTTAGTTGGTAGGTTTTTGATGACAGATTTTATCTCTTTACTTGTAATTGGTCTGTTGAGTTCATCAATTCCTTCTTTCATCAATGTAGGATGCTTGTGAGTTCCTAGGTATTTGTCCATTTCCTCTAATTTATCCTTCTTGTTGGTATATAATTTTTCAAAATAACCTCTTGTGATAATCTTTATTTCTGAGGGGTCAGTGGTGATACCCCTTCTTCATTTTTTGTGTTCATAATTGCACCTTTTTTTTTTCTTTGTTAGTGTAGCTAAGAGTTTGTCAATTTTATTGATCTACTCGAGGAACCAACTTTTGCTTTTGTTTATTTTTTCTATTGCTTTCTTCTTTTCTATTTCATTTAGTTCTCCTCTAATCTTTGTTATCTCCTTCTTTCTACTTCCTTTGGGGTTAGTTTGTTGTTCTTTTTCTAATTCTTCCAAGTTTTCAGTTAGTACTTTGATTTTAGCTCTTTCTTCTTTTTTGATATATGTATTTATGGCTATGAATTTCCCTTTCAGTATTTTTTTTTCTGCATTTCAAATTTTAGATATGTTGAGTCGTCATTTTCATTCATTTCAAGGTAGTTACTGATTTCTTTTGAGATTTCCTTCTTGACCCACTGTTTGTCTAAGTGTGTGTTGTTTAACTTCCATATCTTTGTGCCTGGTTCTCTGGCCCTTATTGATTTCCAATTTATTCCATGGTGGTCAGAAAAATTACTTTGTATAATCTCAAACATTCAGAATTCATTGAGAATTTTTCTGTGTCCTGGCATGTGCTTTATCTTGTACAATGATCCATGTGCACTTGAGAAGAATGTATATCCCACTGTTTTTGGGTTTAGTGTTCTGTATATGTCTATTAGGTCAAGGTCCTCTAATGTATTAATCAAAGTCTTTGTTTCTTTATTGATTCGCTGTCAAGATGATCTGTCTAATGATGATAACGGTATATTAAAATCCCCCACTATAATTGTAGAGGCATCTGTTTCTTCAGTTTTTCTAGTTTTACCTCATGTATTTTGAGGTGCCTTTATTAGGTGCAGAAATATTTATGATTGTCCTGTCTCCTTGAAAGATTACCCCTTTTACTAATATGCAGTATATATCTTTGTCTCTTACAATAGTTTTCATATAAAGTCTATTTTGTCCAATGGTTATTGTTTGTTTGTAATATTGCTTTCCAGCCATTCACTTTCAGCCTCCTTGAATCCCTGGGTCAAAGGTGGAAATTTCTTGTAGACAACATATAGATGGGTCATATTTCCTTATCCATTCTGCCAATATGTGTCTCTTGACTGGTGATTTTAATCCATTAACAGTCAGTGTTTGTAATCTCAAGGAATTATTTACACTAGCTAGATTTTCTTTGGGTTTTTGTATGTCATATGTTGTATTTCTTTCTCTTTTTGTCTTTTTTAGTTGTTCTTACACTCTCCTTGAATTCTCTTTCTCCTGTTTTTTCCTTTCAACCTGCAGAACTCCCTTTAATATTTCCTGAATGGTATATTTCTTATTAGCAAACTCTCTTAATATCTCTTTATCTGTGAATATTTTGAACTCTCCATCACTTTTGAACATCAGCTTTGCCTGATAGAAAATTCTTGGCTGGAAGTTTTTTTCTTTTAGTACCTTAACTATGTCATACCACTGCCTTCTTGCCTCCATGATTTCAGATGAGAAACCAGCACTTAATCTTACTGAGCTTCCCCTGTATGTGATGGCTCTATTTTTTCTTTCTGCTTTCAGTATTTTCTCTTTGTCTTGAGCATTGGACAATGTGATGAGTATATGTCTTGGAGTAGGCCTGTTGGGATTTATACTGTTGGAGGTGTGCTGTGGTTCCTGGATGTGTACATCCATCTCTCTCAATAGGTTTGGAGAGTTTTCAGCCATTATTTCCTCCAACACTCTGTCCATCCCCTTTCCCTTCTCTTGTCCCTCTGGGATGTCTATAATTCATATATTTGTGTGTTTTGTATTGTCATTCAGATCTCTAAGTCCCTGCTGGGTTATTTTCCAACTTTTTATCTCTCTGCTCTACTATCTGTTTGATTTCAGATGTACTGCCTTCCACATCACTAATTATTTCCTCTGCTTGTTCAAATCTGCTGTTATGTGATTCCAGCATCTTTTTGATTTCTTGGATTGTGCCATTCATTACCATCATATCCATTATCTTTTTTTTTTTGTATGTTTACAATTTTCTCAGTATGTTCTTCCAGTGTGTTCTTAATATCCTTAATCTTTTCCTTTACTTCCTTAAGTGGATCCATGATATTTCTTTGGACAGCTTTGATTAGTTATTAGTTGTGCATCTCTTCCTGCTTTTTAATTTGTTCTTTGTACTGGCCATGTCTTCCTGTTTCTTAGTATGGCTTGTAATTTTTTTGGTGCTTTCTGGTCTTTTTATCTTGATAGATTTATTCTTTTGATTAGCTTATCTCTCTACTCTAGAGTTTTATTTAGCTGCTGTTTAGGTTTGTGTATGTTAAGTTTTCTCTTTGACACTTAGTTCTTCTTGTTCTATTTTCTTGCTGTTTCCTATGTTCCCTTGAAGGAAAAAAATTAGGGCCAGACAAAGCAGAAAAGGTGAGAAAAGAAAAAGGATACTAGTAATAATATTAGTAAAAGTTAGAAAACATCGTATAAACTTAGTAAAATGAATATTTAACTCATGTAAGCAGTGCAGAGTAGTAAGAATAAAAAAAACAGTGTACTTACAATGAAATGGGAGACTAAATACAGAAAAATATATAGAATGAATTGAAAGGCCAGAATGATGAGCAAAGAGGGAAAGAGAAAAGAAAGGACAGAAAGAAAAAAGTTAATAAAAGACAGAAAACAAAATGTACTGTATAGAAATAAAAACCACAAAAATTGAGGACCAAATAAAGAAAGGTAGAATGTAAGAAGAACAGTAGAAAGTGAAGGATAGAAACATGAACGAAGGAAAAGAGATAGCACTGGTAAACAAAATCAATATACACAGAAAATGGGAAATCAATGAAAAGGAAGTACAGAAAAGAAGAAACAAGCCAGCAGCACCTAATTAAAAAAGGAGGCGGGGAGAAAGAGGAAAGAAAAACAAGAAACCAAGAAAACAAAACAAACACACAAGGAAGCAGTGAAACAAAAACTAAGGAATAACAGCATTCCTTCTTAGGCCCCTGTTGAGCATCTCAGGCTGCTGGTGGTCATCAGTCAATTACCATGCAGGCATCTTTCTGCACGTTTTGAAGCAGATTTTAGTGAGTAAATTAAATTAAATTTTTTAAAGTAAACTTTTTTTTTTTAGGAAAAATAAGAGACCTAAGAGAAGCTGGTACAAAAGTAATGTCCATGTTTTCCTTGTACTAAAGTACTAAAGGATATTTGATATCCTGGTGAATCACTACTCTAAGAGGAGCTGAGAGTTGAACTAGGGACCACATATATTCAAGGTGGAAATTCCTCCACTGAGTTAAAATTTTTCCTTGGGTCCATTAGCTCTTCAGAAAGCTATCCAATCACTTTCCTTCCGGCAAATTTCACTCTCCAGGGCAGCAGTACTCAACAGGCTTTGTGAGCAAATCCCTCCTCCTCTCTCCAGGTAAGGTTGAGTTCCCTTTTGAAGTTCAAATGGGACCCTGGTGAAGGAATTTATCACAGAGAAATGACTCTCAACCCTTTTCTAGACTACCCCCTCCTCCCAGGGGACCCTAAATAGGATCTTGCAAGCTTAATAATCACTTCCTACTGCCTGCCTCCCTTAGGGGAGTTGAAATTTTGAGTGTTTTCAGCATGGGACTAGTCATTTACCTGACTCTGCCCTCTCATAGGCCAAGTTTCTCTATTCCAGGGTGGTTAGGTAAATCAGGCTTTCTCAGCAGATTTGCCTCTCCCCTCTTCCTGATTCCACATTGAGCTGGCTGGTATGCTCCTCAAAGCTCAAAGGGGTCCAGGCAACCAAACCCACAGAAAGTAAACACCTTTCCACCCTTTGCCAAAACCCTTCTACTCTTCAGAGAATGCTCCCTCCCACTGGGTGACCAGCCTGAGTCAGAGCTCACAGTGGCTTTTTGCCTTGAGGGTGGGGCTTAGCCATCTGTAGTTTCCAGCCACAGGGCTAAAAACTTATGGTTTTATCTTGAGCAATTTATCTATTTGTCCAGCTTCCTCCAGATTGATGCCCCAAAGGCTCCCTCTCTGTGCGATCCCAGAACAGGTCACTCGGGCAGGATCATGTCCCTACTCAAGCATTTGTTGCAAGAGAGATGGTGAGTGCCCACTTAAACTGGTGCCATCTTTCCACCTGTCTGCCCAGTGTATTTTTGATTTCTTGGATTATGTCATTCATCACCATCATGTCCATAATCTTTTTATATATGTTTACAATTTATTCAGTATGTTTTCCCAATGTCTTCTTAATATCCATAATCTCTTCCTTCACTTCATTAATTTGATCCATGATATTTGTTTGGACAGCTTTGATTAGTTGTTCAATGTTCTGCATCTCTTCCTGGTTTTTAGTTTATTCATTGGACTGGGCCATATCTTCCTGTTTCTTAGTATGATTTGTAAATTTTTGCTGCTGTCTGGTCATCTTTTTATCTTGATGGGTTTATTCAGTGGATTAGCTTCTCTCTTTACTGTAGGATTTTATTTAATTGCTGTTTGTGTTAAGTTTTCTCTTTGACATTTTCTTTTTCTTATTCTATTTTGTTGCTGTTGTCTATGTTCCCATTACTTGTTTTGGCTTCTTTGTGTCTCTGACCCTCACTCTTCTGGGAGTTATAAGCAGTGTCCTGGTTTGCTGTGCCCCAAAGAAGGTCCCCACAGCAGCCTCTGGCTTTTTCTTTGTTGTTTTAGTGAGAGCTAATAGTTATATGCCTAACTTGTTGGCCATGTTCTTCCACAGTCTCATATTTTTAATTTTTAGTGAACTTTATTTTTTAACAGTATTATTATACAGAAAAATTGTGAAGCTATTACAAAGAATTTCCCACATTACAAGCATCTCCCACCCAGTATACCCCATTATATTTGGTGGACATGTCAATATTTTTTATTTTTTTTTTTATTATGGGTAAAAATCAAAATTCTCACAATACATACAAACATTTGCAAAATGATATATAAATATATATGCATATATGTGTATTTGCTTACAAAAATGTTATTTATATATATATATATATATACATATATTTTAAGAGGTGCTTAGATTACCTAAAATATTACACGGAACCCACTGGGGGTGGGCAACATGTCAATATTTTTAATACAACAATGCCAATAAAAAAAAAAATCAATGGCAGCTAAACTAGCAAGATGGCAGCAAAGAGCTCTGAGAATCAGATCCTGTAGTGGGGCAGTTGGTGATCACCCAGAGCTATGTAGAGCACATGTTTGGGGGCTCCAGGTGACCAGAAGTGCATCCTGCAACAACTTTGAAAGAATAGAAGGAGGAAACTGCTGATCTGCAGAGAAGATTCGTAAGTAGAGCACGCCATGCCATGGAGGCCAATGCCCAGCCTCCACTGAAGGCAGAAACTGCCTCGGGAGCTATTCCACAGCTGGAATTGAAAGCTTCACTTCCCAAAACAGGGGAGGAAGAGATGGTTTGGCATCAACTTCAGCAACTGATTAGTAAATGCAGCGGGCTAAAGTATAATCCTAAGAACAGCTCAAGTTTGAACCTGTCCAAGTCAGAAAGAGGCCGGTAGCTGCCATCTTAACTCCGCACCTTACATAAGGGGAAGAGAGGCTGACTGAAAATCACAGTGCTAGTAGGGACCGGCTTTTTTCCATTTAGATCACATTGTTGCTGTAGTCTAAGCCCCAGACTCCCCTCAGGCAGGAGGAATCTGTGGGGAGCTGCACCAGCCTCTCTGGAAAATTACAAGCCATGCCACGGAGGCCATTGATCATCCTACTTTGGCAAGCCAAGCCACCATAGGAGGTATTCTGTGGCAGGAACTGGAAGCTCCATTTCCCCAAAACAGGGGGGGCAGAGACAGTTAGCTACTGATTTCAGCTACTGATTAGTGAATTCGGCTGGCTAAAGTATAACCCTAAGAACACCTAAAGTTTGAGCCTGTCCAAGTCAGAAGGACGCCAATAGCTGCCATTTTGACTACACCCCCAGCATGAGGGGAAGCCAGGTAACTGAAAATCACTGTGATGGGACCAGTTTCTTTCACACAGATTGGCCTGCAACCCTAGCCTAGACTTCAGGCCCACCTCTAGCAGGGAGAAATCTGATGGGCTCTGCACCATCCTATGCAGGTAACTTCAGGTACATTTAACTGGCACAGACTGAATAATTGGAAAGTCTAGTGGGGCACCTGCGGTCATCTTGGACCTGCACTGCATGGATTGCTGCCCACACCTGCAGCTGCATCCCCACACCAGTCAGAGGAGAAAGGGGTGTGAAGCTTCATCAGACTCTCTGGGCAACTACAGTCTAGGCCTGAATGAATTGGATTATTCCACACAGCTGTGGCTCTGTCCTAACTTATGGCAAAGGAGAATGTTGGGAGAAGCTTCATTGGTCCTTAGGGAAATTATGGTAGCTTGACCTCCACAGCTTAAAGCACAAACTACATCCTTGACCCTTACTACACCACCAGCAAGGAAGAAGGGCAGGAATCCCTAAACTAAAGAGAAAAATTGCAACCAGAACAAATACTCTCATAAGCCAGATGCCAATACATCAACAAAAAATTACAGTCCACACCAAGAAACAGGAAGATATGGCCAAGTTAAGGGAACAAGATAAGTCTCCAGATAACATAAAGTAGCTGAGACAACTAATCCTAGATGTTCAAACCAACCTCCATATATAAATTCAATGAGATGGCTAAAGAAATTAAGGACATTAAGAAGATATTGGATGAGCACAAAGTAGAATTTGAAAGTATATATAGAAAAATAGCAGATCTTATGAGAATGAAAGGTGCAAAAATGAAATAAAAAATACATTGGATTCATATAATAGCAGATTTGAGGAGGCAGAAGAAAGGATTGGTGAGCTTGAAGAAATTCATGGGAGGAAGTTCATCTGAATATACATGAAAAATATATAAAACTGTCCAAATGTCAAGAGGTGGGGCATGGTTACAGTGGGTGGACAATCACTCAATAAATGAGGGAATACTGAATTCCCAGCCTGGAGAGCTCTGCCACATTCTCCAAGGGAGCAGCAACAGGCCCCCGAGTGCAGCGGCAGCGTCTGGCAAAGGAGGATGATCCACTGATGTGTTCTTGTTATTGATGACTAGCCTTACGAGTCTTTGCTCTTGTAATTGAAACTTAGCCTACTGTTATGGGGTCCCTAAGTGTTGCGAACTGAGAGCCTCCTTGTTGCTCAAATGTGACCTCTCTCTAAGCCAAACTCAGCATATGAATGCATTACCTTCCCCCCAGCATGGGACATGACTCCCAGTGATGAGTCTCACTGCAATGGGGGATTAAAACCAAGTGCCAACTGGCAATACAACTGTAAAAAGACCTTGAATAAAAGGGGGAAAAGGTAAAGACAAATGATTTCATATGGCTAAGAGACTTCAAAGAGAGTTGGGAGATCATCCCAAAGGTAATGCTTATGCACACCTCAGTAGGATCTCATGGAACACCAAAGTGGATATCACACCACACAGAGGGGCACCTGAGGACTCTGGAGACACCCAGGTCCTATATAAGGGGGTATGACTCCAGAGATTGATGCCTTATCAATGGGTTATACTTTGGAATCTGTGCTCCTGAGAGTGACAGAGTTGGACTCAAATAAGTCCTCCCTGCACATGATCCATTAGTCCCTTTTATTAAAACCTATATGTGGTGCTTGAGTTTCTAGGTGTACTTCCAGAGACTGGCACCATTGGCCTGCACATGTGCCAGCTGTGCCTGGAATCTCAGTGGAGCTGCAACTCCTACCCTACAGCTCAATGGACTCACCCAAGTCACCTGGTGAGGAGATGATGATGGACAACGGCCATCCCAGTGAATGGAGAGAGTCTGCAGCTGCAGACAGGATAATCCTGTATTAGTCAGGGTTCTCTCGGGAAACAGAATCAGCAGGAGATATCTGTGAATAATATGGAACTCTAAAAGAGTCTCTCACACGACCGTGGGGACACACAAGTCCAGGTTCCTCAGGCAAGGGGCTCCGATGAAAGCCCAATGAAAGGTTGTTGATGAGTCTCTGGGAGAAGTTGCCTGTCCAA
>JAKSZT010033762.1:84352-104505 GCA_026826555.1 Tolypeutes matacus
TTCATGTTGAAATCAGTATTTAGCTGAAGTTAAGTGCAAAGCTACCATCATAGGCAAACTGTATGAGAGGTGATATCTAAGACATAAGCAAAACTATGTTTTTAATTAAATTTTTAGCATAAACATTCAAATATGTAACATAACAGGATAGAAAATAAATGTTTCAGACCAATTAGATATTTTATTTCTCACAATATATCATTCTTTCTTTATTTTCTTTCCACCACTTCATTACATCTACATGGAATGATTTTATATTTCTTAAATATAATTGCAATTATTTTTCTTCTCAATGTGGGAAAGTATATCATCTGCATAAAATTTAGTTTCATAAAAGTAATTATTCCCAGATAGGACATTTTTTACTGAAGTACTCCTGCCCTATACATAATGAAATAACTAGAAGTAAGTACAAAATTAAAGTATCATGACATGTTATTAGTGCTATTCACCAAACATTTCTGGAAAGATTAGAACTGTGAGGTAGTCTGACATCCAATATTTTGCTTTTACCACTATTAACAAGTTAATTTCTCTTATTTGATGTCAAAATATTTTCCTATTGAATATTACTTAAGATATTAGTACTTTCTTTGCACATGAAATAAAAAATTTTCACAATCATAACTACTTCTTGCTAGCTTCCCCTGCAGTATATATTTTTAAAAAGTGAATTTCTACATCTCATGTATATAAAATGTTTTCATTCAAATTACATCTAGACCACTTACCCCAGACTTGGTTTTAGGAATATTTTAAGAAATATAAGTGTGGCTCAATGATTGAAAGCTTGTTCAAATTTAAATCTCATAGGAAACGTTTATGTTTGCTTAGATTCTATTATATCATGAGTGTTGTACTTTCTATAGCTCTGAGAGTTGAGGTTGAAAATGAAACAAGAAATTTTTGCATTTATTGATTTTTAAAGAATGCCATTTGTTGGTTTCCTGTATCCTGATTTTCAGGTTAGAAATCTTAACTTGATGCCAATGTTTGTGTATTGTTTTTGATATTTTGGATTGGCTTCATTTTGCTCTCTAGCATTATCTTATAATTTTCTACTTTGCCTCCCAGGGAAACTTCAGCACATAAGTACATATGAGCAATCTCACCATCTTCACAGAATTCATCCTCATAGACATCTCAATCTCGTGGGAGCTGCAAGTTGTACAAGGTCTGCTATTGTTAGTGATTTATCTGGGAGCCTTGACTGGGGATCTTCTAACTATTACTATTATTGTGACTGACCCACATCTAAACTCTCCAATGTACTTCTTTATAGAAAATTTGTCCCTGATAGTTCTTTGCTGTATTTCAGTTACTGTTCCCAAATTCGTTGTGAATTCTCTGACAGGCAGTAAATTGATTTCTCTCCAGCATGTGCTACACAGATTTTCCTGTTTATCTTCTTTGCAGCGACAGAGGTGGCCCTCGTGGTAATGTCCTATGATTGCTATGCTGCCATTTGCCACCCTCTGCACTATGGGCTCACCATCAACCCACGTTTGCACACTGAGGTAGCTGGTTGTTCATGGACAAGTGTGTTTGTGTATTCTTCTATCCTCACAGGCACTATATTCAGGCTTCCCTTGACAGAGTCGAATGTGATCCATCAATATTTCTGTGAATTGCCTCAAATTTTGAGAATTGCATCTTTAGATGTTTGGTTTTCTGAGTTCATTGTCCTAGCTATAAGTATAGGCCTGAGCTTTTTATGTTCTGCCTTATTGTTTATCTCACATAGTAATATTTTTTTCAATAATGCTTAGGATGCATTCCAGAGAAGCCTGTATTATATAGCCTTATCTACCTGCATGCCACACTTGGCAGTTCTACTCATATTTACAATTTCTGGAATTATTGCTCTCTTAGGTCCCATTCCACATTAAGCATCTCTTAGCAATCTGCTCACAGGCATGTTCTAGTCCATGGTGCCCCCACTTGTAAATCTCCTCATCTACAGACTGCAGAACAGAGAGATTAACACTGCTCTAGGCAGAAGGTTCCACACATATTTTCAGTTCCCAAGGAAGGCTTTCTTTGGTTAAATTTTTTAAAAAAACTTAAAATTTCAATTTCAAAGAAATTTAATTTATATTTTATATATGTTTTTAAATTTGAATCGTTCTCTATAAAATATCTTGTTATTAACACATAACAGTAAGCTAGAAAATTCTGTCATAATTTTTCATTCTCAATTCTATATTTGTGTAATTCATATATTTTTCCTTGAATAGACTTTCATATTCTAAAAATGTTTTGGAAAATTATGGTGGTTTAGAACAAAAAAACTGTGTATTGTATCATAAGAAAAAGACCATGCTTTCTATATCAGTGCCTAGACAGGTGCCTCTGCTTTTTATATTTTTCCATGGCACTGGATACTGGCACCCTGGAAGAAAATATTGAGTGTTTTTGTTTAAAGAAACATTCTTTGTAAGTTTCTCTCCTTGATTCAATCATATGCATGCGTATGCTCAAAGTAATAAAGTGATTAGAACTAAGAGAAAACTATGGAATTGAGGACTCAACACGGGTATAGCACTGAGACCTGTATTAATGCTGGAATATTGAGACTTGTTTGCCTCATTCAAAAGGGGCATATAAAAACCTTGCCCTTTAAGAGAATATAATTTGAAAGTTTAGATTTTCAAAACTCCGTGTAAAAGATGTATGCTGCACTTGTTTCACTCAAACTTCTGCATGAAGAAAAACAAGAAAATGGAGTAGACAATGTTTTGAGAATTGAGTAATCCATTTTATTTCATAAAATTTATTTGTTCCTACCTGAATTTTATTCCTTGCTGTTTTCTGGGTAAATGTATCACTAACTGATTTTATATTCAAGTAGCGACTTTGTAAAATGAGCTATATACTTTCTGAATTATTGCATGTGAAAATATCTATCTATATTTCATCATATCTTATTTAATATTTATGTTTATATTCACATGTAAAATTTATAAGTTAATTCTCTCTAGATATGTGACTATCTGGATCCATTGAATTCTATTTCTCAGTGGCTCCTGATTCTATTTCTTCCATCTTCTTGATATTATATGATATTTTATTTTATACATTTCTTGATATTTGATATTTCTAAAGTGTGTGTTTTAATTAATGAGCCTGGCATATAATACACAATCTTAATCAGAAAACTTAAATTTTCTATTCCTGAAAATTTTTTTCTTTGGTTTGGTTTTTATAATATTTAATCAGCATTTTCATTTTTATCTCAGGAATAGTATAATCATTAATTTTGTTCATATTTTAAATATATTTTTATTATAAATGCATATTATGAGAAATATTCTTCAAGATTTCTTCAAAGGAAATGACCTTCTAATAAAAGAAATTTTGTTTATACTTACATATAATATCCCCTAGTACTCTAGCTCTCCTTAGTCTCTATTATATATTTCTCATACCACAATGCAAATGCAAAATTATACTTTATGTCTTTGAATATATTAATTAGACATATCAAAATGTCACACTCTCCCATTAATTGTCTCAGTATACTTATGGCCAAAAAAATAGTTTCTTTATGTTCATCCTCATTCAAAATTTCGATTTCTACCAATACTGTGCTTTATTGAGATTTTGTTCATGATTGTAACTTAGATGATTGAAGTTGCTGAGGAACTCTGTACCTTGGAGGTAACTGGTTGGTGTTTTTCTGTTCAGTGATATGTAGTTGTGGAGCAGGACATGAATTGTGGTGTCCCATCAATGTCACATAGCAGGTCTCTTTCAGTCCTCAATCCATAAATCTTACCCATGGTTCCCCTGACCATTTTTCAGTATCTATTTCGATAAACAAGAACCATCAGATAGTTTTGATTTGCATATGGCTGCCTGCTGCGTGCTCCTTGTGTTAACTGGATGAGGTTAAGGGATTTGATTTTCTCCATGCAAATTCACAATCAAAGTAACATTACACGTTCTTTCTCTTTAAAATTTTCTGATTTTTAGGGTATACAAAACTATCTATCCTTCACTTTGCTTCCATATATGCTATCACCTCTGTTCATATGACACCAATTCTCTTATGTTGATTTTAAGCAACATAAGATCAATTCATGAGTATCTTCTTCTTATGTTCATCAATGATTTCCATAATTTTGTTTTTCCTTATTATTTTGATGGTGTCTACATCACGATAAGAGAAATGTGTAAATCTTAGACTAAATATCTATAGAAGATTTTAAGGGGACATATAACATGTAGCTATGTGCATTTCAGAAAATAAATAAAGAAATGATTTTTAAGTCTTGAATAGATAATCTGATGGTTAGAAACAGATTTAATTTCAATTGTTTGATTTCCACAGGAACTCAGGAACTATGGCTTCATCTTGAGAGTATTTATGTTTCCCCCTAAGTCCTTATTTTTCAATTCTTTGCTATGTTAGCATGTTACAATTTGACTTCAGGTCTACATGATCCATGTGTACCTGTTTAGAAATCCCTGACCCATGCCATCATTCTAGAGATTCAGAAATTTAAAATTTAAATATGTCCAAACAAGAAACACATAATCCAGTACTGAATTAATGGATTAGTAAAACTCAGCTCATGAGGTCAGTTCTTTTGTATTCACTTTATTTTATTTATTTATTTTTTTAAAGATTTTATTTATTTATTCATTTATCCCCCCCTTGCTGCTTGTGCTCGCTGGGTCAGCTAACCACACCGTGCCGGTGTGTTTGCCTTCACCAGGAGGCCCTGGGAACCGAACCCAGGGCCTCCCATATGGTAAACAGGAGCCCTACTGATTGAGCCACAGCCGCTTCCCTATATTCACTTTACATATGCTTGTGCACTAAGTTTACAGTAGGGCCAACAGTTCACAGGTGATGATTCTCAATTATTGAGCAGTTAACAAGGTGCACACTGGTTCTAGAAGAAGAGATCTATACCCATTTATCTATTACATTGGAGAAAATAATACCATAGCTCAAGGAAAAGTGAATTGATAGTGTCAGTCAATTTTAAAAGAATTCATTAGAAGTTTTAGTAGTAATATTATTGCATCTGTAAACACCTTTCTGGCTTTAAATGCTGCATTTTCTAAGGAACCATAGTTACAGAGGCCATTAAATATAGAAATTTATTTCTTGTTCTCAATGTATTCCCATTGTGTGCTGCCCATACAAATTTTTAATGTGAATAGAGTATTCTTCATATAATTTATCTAATTCATAAATTTTTAGTGATTCTCCTTTATTAGATGATATTTTTTCTACTACACCGTTAATATAAAGCTCGATCATGAAGCAAGCTTAGGCCCAATAAAAGACAAATGAAGAGAAGGATTGTATGCAGGGACTTGATTATCTTTTCTATAAACTGTTTTCTCTTGACACTTGGATAGAAGTTGTTCAATCAGCTTTGGTTTCAGAGAGAAGAGCTGGAGTTAACACACCAAGGATTTTAGCTATGAATTGGAACTAATTCTACACTGAAAATTGATGGTTCACTCAGATATAACATAGTCCAAATATATTCATACTACACCACACTATTTCTAGACTGGATGTGCCAATTATATCAACAATGGTTTAGAGTTTTCTTTGTTCAACATATTAAAACTGCTTTATAATGTCATATGTTTAACATTTTTCTGGTATACTGAAATATGTGCACATACAAGCACATACACACACATACACATTCTTGATGGTGATTTTAAATTTTAATATACTTAAATAGTGTTATGGTAATCCTTTTCTGTGTAATTTCTATATACATGATGCGTGGTCAATAAAATCAGTTTGTTACATAAAACTTTGTGCTTGACCATATCCTTTGAAGAAAAATTCTCAAGTATAATATAAATTTGTCAATACTTTTACTCTGGTTTGTCTTTTATTTCTTATTTAAGATCTCTTTACCTACACTGTATCCTGAAGAACATTTTTTCTGTTACTCACTAAAATAAGTATAGTTTAACTCTTATTTACATATTTATTTTGGGTTACGGGTAGGATGGTCGTGAGTATAGAACTGGCTAAGCACCACTTATTGAAAAAAATATATTACTTTTATTGTACTATCACACATTATTTCTTCCATATATTAAGTGCTTGTATATGAGCATGTTTGTAGCTGTCCCCTTTATTCTGTTGCAGTGATCTCTTTATATTTACTCCATCTGCACAATATAAACTCAAATTAATTTAACATAAATTATATTTGAGAAAATGAGAGTTAACATTTAAAATATATATTTTCATTATGCCTTTAAATGCTTCAAAAAAAGCCAAGGAAATGGTTGAGTTTCAGATGTAGAGGTATATGATGCGTATTTTCTTTCAAAAGAGTGTACACAATGCTTGGTGGAAATAATGCTATGAAATCATTAAACATACTGTAGAACTACTTCATTAGATAGAATTACAATTTTAGGAAGACAAAATGCAAAGTGAAATATTTTTCTTAGACTGTGGGTAACCACAGAAAATGTAAACTGAAATGATATGTGTTTTGTATGATTTTTTTAACTGAGAGAAATTTGTACTTTTGACACTTTTGAAGGTGTCAAGAGCTGAGAAAGAATTGAAGTGGTTTTTTTTTTTTTTTTTTGATTGAGGGAAAGTTGCACTTTTAAGGGTATCAAAATCTGAAAGACTGAGCTGAGCTGAGCCAGAGCTGGCCTGGTATGCTAGTTGTCAAGGTAGCAGATTACAAGAGTCAAAAATGGACATAAAGAGTGAAAACATTAATCACTTACCTTGATAGTATAAACAAGAGCATAAAAGAAGGAAAGATGGCTACTCTACCTGTTCATTTTCTCCCATGGAATGGTGCCAGCAGAAGAGGGTCAGATTGATCAGTACTGACATGGGTGTATCTCTGTGCTGAGGGCACCCAAAATAAAAGGCTTCTGCAGTTTTATGGTTCCAGAGACTATGGGTAGGGAAGGGAGAGGTGTCTAGTAGTAGAAAAGTGCTTTTGCATGAGGAAGAGTGGAGGAAAAGTTCTTAAGTTTTAGTCCACATTTTTCCACACATGGAGGTCTCAGAGGAGGCACCT
Organism: Tolypeutes matacus; assembly: GCA_026826555.1. Classification (NCBI taxonomy): domain Eukaryota; kingdom Metazoa; phylum Chordata; class Mammalia; order Cingulata; family Chlamyphoridae; genus Tolypeutes; species Tolypeutes matacus. The sequence goes on from JAKSZT010033762.1 coordinate 91,390, forward strand.
GAGGCAGGCCTCGGTTTTGATCCCCTAAAGGGAGGCCTCAGAATGGAGGCACCTCCCCTAGGAATGCAGATATGCACGAGAGCATGACAAGGCAAGGGGGCCTGAGCCCTTGACTGCAACTCCTTTCAGCTACCTCACTGTACTGGCCATTCAACAAGTCTGTGTGGGAGGGCAGCTTTGGCTGCCAGTAAAGCCTTTGTAATTGCCTTTGGGCAGCACTGTAAAAATCACACACAGGTTGTATATCAGGTGCATGTCTCCTCAAATCCACCTCTTGATTTTTAGGACCAGTAATTCATTCTAATAATTTTATGCTATTTCTACATACATGTTAATTTTTTTTGAAAAACCTAATTTCTTTAACATATCCTCTTCTCTTCTATCTAGTTCGTTTTTCCAGCAATATTCCTCCCACAGCTTCCTATCCTCTTTTTCTAATTCAAACTGTCACACACTATGTCTTCTATTCATCTCCCATGCTAATTCTTCCCATCATTGCTCTTACGGTAATCTCATAGTAGATTCATTCATATAATATCCTAAGGACGTGCAAATGGGCATTAAAGGGCTGAATACAAATTTGACGTAATTCATAGTTGCTTAGTTCAGAACTTCTCTTTAATATTTTTTTATATATATTTTATGCCTGAAGTATTATGATTAATAGCCAGGTTTTTTTTTTTTTAATATTCTGTATCTCATTTAAATGAAAGAATGTTTTTCTTACCAATATGTTAATATTTATTTACAATAGTCTTCCATCTGTTTTCTCTCTTTTCTTATTATTTCCAGTAATTGGCATCCTTAATTCAGTGCTCTCTGGACCTCTAATGTAGATTCTTCATACATTTCTCTGAGTTCATTGACTGGGGTGTTTACAATTTCTTTTTATTAGAGCAGCTGTAGATAAATAGAAAAACCATAGGGAAAGGACAGAGTTCACATATACCAACCTAAACCTAAAGCTAAACCTAAAGAGCTTCTCCTATTACAAACAATTTACATTAGTTTAGAAAGTTTTAAACAATTGATAAACAAATGTTATTACAATTGTATTATTAGCTACAGTCAATACATTCCATTAGAATTTACTCTTCGTGTTGAGAAGTTTATTTTTTACAATAGTTTTATTATATCTACAAACTAAATCAATCATTTTAATCACTTTCAAGTATACAATTTGATGGTGATGAATACATTCATAATGTTGTGCTACCATCATCACCAACAATTACCAAGACATATTTATCACTTCAACTCCCCATTCTCCAGCCCAATCATCTCAATGGTAACCAGTATTCAAATTGCTAAACTCTGACTCTCTGAATTTGCATATTGTATTATTTGATCATAAAATACAATTATTTCATTCAGCATGATGTCTTCAAGGTTCATCATTGTTTTAGTATGTAGAAGAACTTTATGTTTACAGCTGAATAATATTACATTATAAGTATATGCCACTATTTGTTTATACTTTCTTACATTGATGGATATTTCGGTTGTTTCTGCTTTTTGGCAATTGTGAATAATGCTGCTGTGAACATGACTGGACTAATATAAGTTCACTTCCTTATTTTCAATTCTTTTGGTATACTTAGACATAGCATTGTGTGCCATATGTTAATTCTATGCTTAACTCACTGAGGAACCATGAAACTCTTTGTCACAATGGCTGCATCATTTTACATAACCAGCAATAATATATGAGGTGCCCAATTTCTCCACATTCTTGCCAACAATTATTTATCTTTTTCTGAAGAGTAGCCAAAGTGGGTATGAAATAAAATATTGTGTTGGTTTTGAGTTCAATTTCCCTAACAGTTAAAGATGTTGAATGTCTTTTTATTTGCTTATTGGGAATTTGTAAATCTTTTTTGAAGAAATGTCTATTGAAATTCCTTGACAATTTTTAATTGGATTGTTTGGTTTTTTGTTATTGAGTTTTTCTTTTGTTGCTCATGCTTTTTTTTTTAAAGTCTAAGAAACCATTACCTAATACAAGGTCCTGAAATGTTTCCCCATATTTTCTTTTAGGAGTTTATAGTTTTATAGTTTTAATACTTATATTTATACACTTGATCTATTATGAATTAATTTTTGTATATGGTATATGGTAGCTGTGTACTTTCATTTTTTGTTATTGGATATGATTTCTCAGCCCAATTTGTTGAAGATACTTGTTCAGCTTCATCTAAGTCTTTAGAATTTCCAACGTTTAACTGGTATGAACCAGATCAGGTACCCAAAAAAGTACCACAGTTTGCTAGTTCCTCTATGGTGCTCTCTTTAAATCTCATCCCCCTTCTCCTTCCTGGATGTTGTATCATGGTCCCTTGGCCTCTGAAATCTGAGCACTGCTGACTGTTTTCCCCCATGCCTGCCTCTATGTGCCTATGCCAGTATGGCCTCCCTCACAAGCCACCTGTGTCACTTCCCCCTGTGACCAGCAAGGTCCCTTTTGCTGGCTGTGTTTCTTGCCCCACAACCTGCCAATTCCTCTTGCAATTATCAAGGTGTCCCCTCACCAGCAACTTGCACAGTTTAGCCTGGTTCCTCTACCACTCTCCCTATGAAGTCATATATATATATTTACTTTTATTGCTGAAAGTCTCATTTATGTATTTGTTTTTTTGTTGTTGTTGTTGCTCATGCTTTTCCTGTAAAGTCTAAGAAACCATTACTTAACACAAGGTCCTGAAATTTTTCAACACATTTTCTTTTAAGAGTTTATAGTTTTAATACTTTTATTTTCACACTTGATCAATTTTGAATTAATTTTTGTATATGGTATATGGTAGGTATATACTTTCATTTTTTGCAATTGGATATGATTTCCCATCTCAATTTGTTGATGAGACTATTTTTTCCACATTGTGTGGACTCCAGACATGGCAAGAATATAGGCAGCTTTCCAGGGCATTGGGGAAGTGGTGGAGGAGCAAGTCTAAATTGTACAAGTTGCTGGTGAGGGGGCACCTTGACAAGTGCAGGAACCTGGTCAGGTTCTTACCAGTTAAACACGGGAAAGTGTCAAAAAAGAACCTTAACAAAAATCCAAAAAAACAATAAAAAATAGCCAAGAAAGAAACAGACCCATTGGGTAAACTCATCAAGATAAACAGATGCTTAGAAGTCAGCAAAAAATTAAAAGACATATTAAAAAACAGGAAGATATGGTCCAATCAAAGGAACAAATTAAAATTCAAAGGAGATCCAGAAATTGGTACAACTTTCTGTTTAAGGAATCTGCAGACCAGGGATGTGTTGTGCATCCACCAGGAAGGCAATGGACAGAGAGATGAAGAAGCCAAAATGAAAACTGTGAGTTACTAACCTCAACCATCCCCCACTCTCAAAGTGAAAAGCCTGGGTAAAAGCCATCAATAACAGCAGCCAGCTGAGAGATGAACAGATGTCTTCCTCCCTGGGTAGAGGGAGGATGCAGCAGAGGGTTGAGAGTGGTTTGTCTTCAGAGAGTTTGACCATCAGAACCTGCTTTGAATCTGGGTTCTGGCCATACCAGAATCATGGGCAACCTCTGTGGAAAGATTTGCTGAAGATTTCCATATGCTGGCCGGCCAGGAAATTGCAAGAAGACTAATGGGCAATTTGAGGTCTCTCTTGTCCCAGGTCCCTTGGATCTGCTCTTTGCCCCATTAGTGGATCCCTGGCCCACTTAAAGGGATTTTAAGTGCACAATTTTAAAGACTTACAATAAGCTGAAGCAAAAACTAAAGAAGAGCTCTGAAACAAAATCACAAACCATAGGCAAGAGAAAGAAATTCACTGTCAGATTAAATTCACCAACAAAATCAGATGTCTAGACATGAGCAAACAATTACAAGCCATGTTAAGAAAAATGAAGATATGACCAATCAGCAAAACAAACCAAAAATTCTGAAAATTCACAGGATTCAAGTAAACCAATCAATGATAATCATGCAAATTTTCTAAATTATGTCAAGAATTTCAAGGAAAATATGAGTAAGTGATAAAGGATATTAAGAAAACACTGGGGAGCTTAAAGAACAATTTGAAAGCCTAAAAAGAAAAGTAAATAAACTTATGGGAATGCAAAATGCTGTGGATGAGCCTGAAAATATGTTAGATGCATATATGTACAGTAGATTTGAAATGGCAAAAGAATGAATAAGTGAAATTGAGGACTGAGAATCTGAACTTGAAAAACAGAAGTATAGACAGGAATAAAATAATGAAAAAAAATTGTAAAGGACTTCAGGAAAGTGAATGACAGCATGAAACAGACAAACATATACATTATGGGTGTCTCAGAAGGAGAAAAGAACTGAAAATGGGCAGAAACAATATTTGAGGAAATAATGACCCAAAATTTCCCAAACCTTATGAAAAGCATACATATCCATATCTAAGAAGAACATGCCACAAATAGAATAAATCCAAATATAACTTCTCCCAGACACCAATTATTCAGAATGACATATATCAGAGATAAAGAGAGGGTGCTGAAAGCAGCAAAAGAAATGCAATACATCACATACAAGGGAAGCTTGATAAGTCTAACTTCCTATCACTTATCAGAAACTGTGGAAGTGAGAAGAAAGTGATGTGATGTATTTAAAATACTAAAAGACAAAAACTGCCAGCCAAGAATTCTTAATCCAACAACATTGTACTTAAAAAGATCAGGATATTTCAGAAGTCTTCACAGAAAAACTGAGAGAGTATATACCAAAAGTCTCGATTTATAAGAGATAGGAAATGGAGGTTGAAAGGTAGAGTGTAGAATGAAGACTATTAGTAAGAGTAACTTCCAGGGTAAAAGGACATACAATAAAAAGATATGACAACAGAAATCCAAAGCATATAATGGATGAATTAAGTAATGTCTTTACAGTAATAACTTTGAATGTTAATGGATTGAACTCTCAAATCAAAAGACAGAGACTGACACAACAGATAGAAATATATGTGTCATCTATGTCTTATCCACAGGACACTTGCTTTAGTTGTAAGGACACAGTCAGGTTGAAAGTGAAAGGTTGGAAAAAGATATTCCACACAAATAGTAACCAAAAATCATCTGGAATAACAATGTTAATATTGGGCAAAAACATTTTTAAATGCAAAATTGGTATAAGAGATGAAGAAATTCATTATATATTAATAAAAGGGGAAGTTTACCAAGAAGTAATGTTTATAATAAATATTTATGCAACTAACTTAAAACAAGATACATGAGGCACACACTGACAAAGCTAAAGGGAGAAGTTGAAGACTCTACAATAATGGTTGAAGATTTCAGTATATCACTCTGAGAACTGGATATACAATCTAGAGAGATGATATATAAGAAAACAGAAAGCATCTTAGGGTTAGACCTAAGAGGCACTTATAGAGAATTATACCCCAAAAGAGCATTATATATATTCTTTTCAAGTGCTAATGGATGCTTCTGCAATATAGACATATATGTTGGGCCACAAACAAGACTCAATAAATTTAAAAAGAATGAAATTATACAAAACATTTCTCTGAACATAATGTATTAAAGCTGGAAATCAATAACAGATGGAAAAAAAGGAAAATTCACAAATAGCTGGAGACTAAACAACATGCTCTTAAATAATGAGTAGGTCAAAGAAGAAATTGCAAGAGAAATCATTAAATAACTCAAAATGAATGAAAATAAGAATACAACATAACAAATCCTATGGGATGCAGCAAAGGCAGTGCTGAGAGGAAAATTTATAGCCCTCAAACTTTACATTTAAAAATAAAAATTGAATACCTAATTGCACACCTAGAGGTACAAGAAAAGGAACAGCAAAGTAGTCCAAAACCAAGGGGAATTAAAGAAACAGTAATGATCAGAGTAGAAATAAATGAAATTGAGGAAAAAAAAAACACAACAAAATAGAGAATATCAAAAAGTTGGTTCTTTGAGAAGATCAACAAAACCTATAAACCTGTAGTTGGCTGACAAAGAAAATAGAAGATGCTAATAAATAAAATGAGAAATGAAAGGGAGCTTTAACACAGACCCTGCATAAATAAAAGTGATCATAAGAGGTTACTATGAGCAACAGTACACCCACAAACTAGACAATGTAGACAAAAAGGACAACTTCCTAGAAACACACAAATAATCTACACTGAACCTAGAAGAAATAGAAGACATCATAAAACCAATCACAAGGACTTCCAGGAAAATGGGATTAAAGTAGGTAGATAGAGCCCAACTCTGTCATAAATGAGAATGGAGAAAGGGCAAAAACCTATCCAAGAGAGCTGCTTTGGAGAAATATAGAATGGGAAAGTGCTGTACATCATCCAGGAGTGAACTAGACAGATAAGAAGCCAAAGGAAAAACTGTGAGTTACTCACTACTGTGGCTGGAAATGGCACATATACACCTCCCTTAAGGCAAATAGCCTCAGTAAAGCCCCTGAATCACTGCATCCCAGTAACTGGGACAGAACATTTCCTGGAAAGAAGAGGGATTTGGTGGAGGGTGGAGAGTGATTTCTTTTCAGTAACTTTGGCTAGCTGAGCCCCCTTTGAACTCAGAAAGGACACCAGCCAGCATGGAGGTGGCTAGAGGGAGAGGGGAGGGTGTATCTGATCAGACAATTTGTCACACCCACACCGTGGGAGACAGTGGAACAAGTTTAGAGAGGGGGCAGAGACACACACCTAACCAGCCAGGATCTAGCAAACTGTTAGAAGCCTCACCTCCTTGACGGAAATGGGGTGGATAGAGCCAGATAAGAATTCTGAAGTCAGCTTAACCTGTGTAGTTCAGTGTAGAAATTCCTGCCCTCCATATATAAGGTACTGGTTCAATTCCTGGGTCTCCTAAGTATAGTGATCCAGACTGTAAATCACCATGTTATTAGGTACCCAGCTGATACCTTATGATAGGGGACATATAGACAGACTTTTTTGTTTGTTTTAGTTTTTTCTGGATCTGTTATTATTTTTATTTTTTATAAGGGCTCTTTTCTGTTTTTTTTTTTTTTAGTTGTTGCTATTTTGTTTCTTGTTTGTTATGTTTCCCTCTTATTTCCTTTTTTTTTCTTTTACTTATTTTTTGTAAGTACTTTATTTCTTTTCTTTCCTTCATTTTTCTACTGTTTTCTGTTGTTTTTCTTTCATTCCATCTCTTTTTTTTTTTTGGCCTTCATTTTTAAAAATTTCTCTCTCTCCCTCTTTTTTTTTCTTTTTCTATCCACATCATTCCAGCCTTTTAATTCATACTATTTTTTCTCCATTTATTTCCTTATTTCATTTCATCTATTCCCTTTTATTCTTATTCCTTTATACTTTTATGATTTTTTACACATATTATATACTTATTTTCCTAGTTCTTATACCATACCTCTTTTACCTTTTAAAATTATCATTACTATTATTCCTTTTCACTTCTTATCTATGTTTCTTTGATCCAAATATTTTTTTCCAAGGGAACAAAGACAAGGACAAGGAAATTGAATAAAAGTTTCAAAGTGGAAACTTAGCAAAATACAAAAAAAAAAAAAAAAAAAAAATCCAAACAATTGAATAAAACCCTAGAATAGAAAGAGAAGCTATCCAACCAAATAAGCTAATCAAGATAAACCAATGCCTAGACACCAACAAAAAATTACAAGCCATACTAAGAAATAGGAAAACATGGCCCAGTCTACTGAACAAATTGAAAAAAGAGGAGATGTGGAATATGGAATAACTAATCAGGGATGTCCAAACAAATATCATGAATCAACTAAATGAAGTGAAGGAAGAGATAAAGGATATTAAGAAGACACTGGGTGAGCATACAGAAGAAACTGTAAACATAAATAAAAAGATAACAGATGATGATGATGAATGGCACAATAAAAGAAATCAAATATACACTGGGTGGAAGCAGATGTGGAGAAATATATGGCTCTACAATTATAGTGGGGGACTTTAATGCATCAATATCATGATCAGACAGAACATATTTTTAAAATATATTTTCTATTTTTTTCTAAAAGAGCCTTAAATTAAATAAAATGTTACATTTAAAAATATAATGGATTCCTATATTCCCCACTCCCCACACCTCCCAACTTTCCCCACATTAACAATATCTTTCGTTAGTGTGGTACATTCATTGCAATTGATGAACACATTTTAGAATCATGCCACTAAGGATGGATTATAGTTTACATTGTAGTTTACACTCTCTCCCACTTAATTCTGTAGGTTCTGGCAAGATAAATAATGGCTTATATCTGTCATTGCAATGTCATTCAGGACAATTCCAGGTCCTGAAAGTGCCCCCATATTACACTTCTTTTTCTCTCTCCCTGCCTTCAGCACCTCCAGTGGTCATTGTCTCCACATCAATGATATAATTTCTTCCATTTCTAGAATCACAATAAGTCTATAGTAGAATACCAGTAAGTCCACTCTAGTCCATATTTTATTCCTTAATCCTGAAGATTCTGGTATGGTGAAGCCCACTCCACCTCTAATTGAGAGGGTGCTTCGATCCCATATGGCTGATGGATGGGACTCACTTGCTTGCAGTTGTAGACTCTCTTGGTTCCTGGATATGGTGTTTGTCCATCCTCATGTCCTTGTTAATTGTCCTGGGTGACTCCAATGAAATGGAAAGTAGGTGTTTCAACTCTGCTGAGGCTCAGGACTCAGTTGCCACATGAGCAGAACAAAGATTCAAGTCTCTTGGATGTACACCTACCAACTCAAGCACCAATGATAGATTCAAATAGGAGAGACGGAAGAGGCATGTGTAGAGAAGTCACAACTGATAGACAAAACACCTTGACAGAGGGTCAGTAAAGAAACAGAGATCATTAAATAATACATTAGAAGATCTAGACCTAATAGATATATACAAAACATTACACCCAAATACACTGGGATATACATTCTTTTCGAGTGCACATGAATCATTCTCCAAGATAGACCACGTGCTAGGCCACAGCACAATTATCAATGAATTCAGAAAGATTGAAATTATACAAAGTAACTTCTCTGACTACAATGGAATGAAGCTGGAAATCAGTAAGGGGCAGAGAAGCAGATTAGTCACAAAGATGGAAGTTAAACAAAACACCCTTAGACAATCAGTGGGTCAAAGAGGAAATTGCAAAATAAATCAATAGCTCCCTTGAAATGAATAAAAAAAGAGAAGACAATTTATCAACACCTATGGGAATCTGCAAAAGCAATGCTGAAAGGGAGATATTATAGACATAGTGTGTATATTAAACAAGAAGTAAGAGCTATAAAGTCCTAACTGCGCATCTGGAGGAATAAAAAAAAAAAAAAAAAAAAAAAAAAGCAACAATTTAATTCCAAAACAAGAAGAAAGAAAGAAATAACAAAATTAGTACAGAGGTAAAGGAAATTGAAAATTAGAAAACATTAGGAAAAATTAACAAAACAAAAAGCTGGTTTTTAGAGAAGATTAATAAAATTGACAAATCCTTTGCTAGACTATTAAAGAAAAAAAGTGAGAAGATTCAAATACAGAAAATAAAAATGAGGAAGGGGATATCACTACTGATCCCACAGAAATAAAGAGAATCATAAGAGGATACTTTGAAAAATTGTATTACAACAAGATGGATAATTTAGATAAAATGGATAAATTTCTAGAAACATACAAGTAGCCTTCATTGATGAAAGAAGAAATTGATGGACTCAATAGACCAATAGCATATAAAAAGATTGAATGAGACATCAAAAACTTCCCAACTATGAAGAGCCCAGGACCAGATGGCTTCACAGCTGAATTCTACCAATTATTCTGGAAAGAACTAACACCAGTCCTGTTTAAATTATTAAAAAAAAAAAAAAATGGAAGTGGAGGGAACATTGCCTAATTCATTCTAGGATGCCAACATCACCCTAACACCAAAGCCACATAAACACATGAGAAGAAAGGAAAACTACAGACCCATCCCTCTAATGAAATTGGATGCTAAAATTCTCAACAAAATACTTATTAATCATATTCAACAAAACTGAAATAAATTATACACCATGACCAAATGTGTTAGATCCTTGGTATGCAAGGATGGATCAACATAATAAAATCAGTCAACGTAATACACCACATTATTACAGATTTTTTAAAAATCATATGATCATCTCTACTGATGCAGAAAAAGCATTTGGCAAAATATATTTTCTTGATAAAAACACTTCAAATGATAAAAATATAAGGAAACATTCTCAACATGATAAAGGACATATATGAAAACCCTAAGCTAACATCATATTCATATTCAACTAACATCATATTCAGAGGCATTCCCTCTATAATCTGGAAAATGACAAGGATGCTCACTTAGATAAAATGGACATTTTTCAACCTTGTGATAGAAGTACTTGCTCAAGCACTTAGGCAAGAAAAAGATATAAAAGACACACAAATTGGAAAGAGAGAAGGAAAAATTTCACTATTTGCCGATGAATGAGCCTATACATAAAAAACCCTGAGAAATCTACAACTGAGCTTCTACAGGTGATAAATTCAGTAAAGAAGCAGGATATAAGATCAACATGCAAAAATCAGTAGCATTTTTTGCACCAACAATGAGCAATCTGAGAAGAAAATCAAGAAAAAAATCCATTTACAATTTCAACGGAAAGAAGCAAAAACCTAGGAATAAACTTAACTGAAGATGTAAAAGATATGTACACATAAAAGTACACAACATTGTTAAAGGAAATCAAAGAAGACTTAAAAAAAATTGAAAAATATTTCATGTTCATGGATTGGAAGACTATACATGATTAACATGTCTATCCTACCCAAGTTGATTTACAGATTTAATGCAATCCCCAAAAACGTGCAACAGGAATTTTTACTGAATTGGAAATGCTAATTATGAAATTTATTTAGAAGAGCAAGGGGCATCAAATAGCCAAAGATATATTTAAAAAGAAAAAAATGAAATTGGAGAAATCACGCTACCTGAATTTAAAACATTCTACAAAGCTATAGTGGTCAAAAGTGGAGGGTATTGGCACAAATGTAAACATACTGACCAATGGAATAGCATTGAGAGCTCTGATATAAATCCTCACATGTACAGTCACCTGATTTTGACAAGGCCAACAAAACCTGTCATCTGGGAGAGAATGGACTCTTCAACAAATGGTGCTTGGAGAACTGGATATCCATATCCAGACTATTACCATCTCATGCCCTACACAAAAATCAACTCAAGATGGAACAAAGGTCTAAATATAAGTGCCAAGAACATAAAGCTCTTAGAAGATAATGTAAGGAAGCATTAAGAGATCTTGTAATAGGAAGTGGTTTCATAAATTTACAGCCAAAGCTGAGAAATGAAAGAAAAAAATATATAAATGGAACATCCTCAAAATTTAAAACTTTTGTGCTATAAAGGAGTTTGTCAAGAAATTGTAGAGGGAAGATGGCGTTAGTGTAGGAGGGCGCACACTGCAAGTTCCCAGAGCAAGGCGGATTGGGGACGGGGTCCTGCCCGGGGGTCTGAGCTGTGCACACGTGGAGTGAGAGGCTTGGGACATCTATCTGCGCAGATCGGCAGCGTAGACTGAACGGTGGAGATTCATGAGTTTTGAGACTGCCGGTGGAGGTGGGCACAGGCGGCTGAGCCCCGCGGTTACGGAAAAAAATAATAAAACGGCCATTTGGAGCCGCGGGAGGGGCAAAAAAGTTTTATTTTCTGGGGATCTGGCTGCCTGGCGCCCCTTGGACCTTGTGTGAATAGAGCAAACGAGCTAATCAGCACCCAGTGAACTGGAGAGAGGATTTTGGTCGGGCAACGCAGCTGATTTCCCTAGCCACCCAGGGATAAGAGCCGGGCCACTGCGCAGCCAGGAGGAAGGGACACTTCCCAAAAAAGGGAGGGTACGGTTGAAAGACAAGGAAGGGTATTTTATATTTTTAGACATCGATCTGGCTGCCTGTACCGCCCCATAGCTTTGGGGAGCAGATAAGCCGACCTGAAGCAGCATTAGGCTGAGAGCAGACGCGAATCTGCACTCAAACTGATTTACTGAGCAGCCCGGTGAACCTGGAGCTCGGTGCCAGAAGGGGCGGAATCCGCCGTCTTTAGCACTCCTCACTGACTAACATCAGAGCTTCAGCTAACATGAGGAGTCTGGAAAGTGGGACGTGCTTGATTAATTTCCACAGGCCCAGCTAGGGTCCCTTCCGTAAGGGGGTTGGTCTAGAGGAGGAATTATTTTGGGTCCTGCATTTGGCTAAAAAAAAAAAAAAAGTGAGGTCACCTCAACAAATGAAAAATAAATTCTTTTTAATTTAGTTTAATAGCTAAAAGCTGCTTCAGGACCTGCATATAGAACCCTGTGGGGAAATTCATTGATAAACACAAGTAGGCAGGAGGGATCCACGTGGACCCTCAGGGAATCATTGACCCACCTTAGCTCTGTTTGACTGCTTGCCTGTGTGGATCTTTGGTTTCTCTCTGTTACTTTCTGGTCTATTGGTATTATTCCCATTTTCCTCCCCCCTTCCTATTTCCTTATATATATATATTTTTTTTTTATTTAAGTAGGTGCTGCCAGCTGGTCACTTATTTGCTGGGCTTCTTATTCAGTAATTTCCCACTCGCTGTATATATTGATTCTGTATTACAAACTAGCGCTTATCCTTCCTGCATCTTTCTGCCTTCTGTTTTCCGTTGTGGCTCTTAGATACAACATTTTTTCATAGGTCCACAACTTAAGGGTGTCAAATTATATCCCAACTATTTTGTTTTCTTCTTCTTCTTTTTTTTTTAATTAGTATTAAATTTTTCCTTTCAGACCTTTCTCTACTATTTCTCTCCCTCCTCATAATTCTAGTCTTCTAAATCACTATATATATATATATATTCCTCCATTTGTTTTCACAGTCCATTGTAGGAACTCCATATTTTTTCCTAGTACTCTACACTGCCTATTCAAGTTAAATATTCATCTCATTAAGTCTCATTTTGCCCCTCTTCTAACTTTCATCAATAATTCTATAATCCTTCTGCCTTCCTTACATCTTTTGATTCCTCTAGCCCTAACCTTTTGCCTTCAAGGGAACATAGAAAGAAGCAAGGAAATAAAATAAGAAGAAAAACTGCCAAA
>JAKSZT010033762.1:137077-148231 GCA_026826555.1 Tolypeutes matacus
CTCCCCGGGCAGGACCCCGTCCCCAATCCGCCTTGCTCTGGGAGCTTGCAGTGTGCGCCCTCCAACACCAATGCCATCTTGCCGCCCCTGCACATATCTTTATATAGTTTCCATTTTTAACTTGTATCAGGTACTTCTTTCTCATTATATAATAATCAGAGAACTTTACATTTTACACTGACCTTGCCTGCATTTAATGCAAGGCATTCAACATAATCAAGCATTTACAATTAAACAGTCAACAGAAAAATGAGAAACACAAACCATCTTTGGGATATGTCCAATTGTGTGCCACACCAAATTCCTACTAGTAAAAACAATATGTTTCCCAAGACATAGATCTATACTCATTTTTATCTTTTCGCCAAATTGCAAGGCATGTTGAGAGGAATCACTGTTTTTAAGTAACCAGGAAAGAGAGGGGGATCAAGGAAGCAGCCCCAGATAAAATAGGTGGTGTGAAATCAGACATGTAACAAACCCAGTACAAACACAAGCAGATGCAGCCTAAATACCTGTTTTTGCTCATTCTTCAATTTTAATTTGCTTTAACTATGCAGATTTTTTTTTTTTTTTAGTTACAAGGAATGGGGACAGGAAGTGTGATGGGATTATGCAGACTGGTTTGGGACAACTGTGAGGAATAAGTTAGGAGAAGATTGAAGGGACTTTGAGATGGTGGGAAAGTGAGAGAAACACTCTCTGAAGGGAGTAAGAGAGAAGTTGGATGGACTGGAATGGGGAAGCAACACTCTGAAATGGGCTTTCTAAAGGTCAGCCATTTGACAAAATATAATAAATTGTAGAATATTTCAATCATACTTAATAGTAGAGAAAATATTATGACAAACCCCCATGTCCAAAAAGGAAGCGTCTTTAATTTAAATTAATTCACAAACTTCTTTATTTATAGCCCCACCATTCACCCTCTGTATTATTTCATGGCAAATCCCTAGAAAGCATATGATTTCATCGGTAAATGTTTCATTATATATCTCCTAAAGGATACTATTATAATCAAGATAATTCTAATAACATTATCACAAGTTTAAATAATTAGCAATAATTATTATCAGCAATAATCCAACTGCCCAAATTGAATTGCAATTTTGATGAAAGTATGCATTTGAAACTGCATCCAAATTTTGGTTAATACATTATAATTGATTAGTATAGCTTTTAAATCTACATTAATCTACATTAATCTGAATTCCTCCTCTATATTTTTTTTGTGCTTGATATCTTTAGTATAAAAAAACATGGTCACTTTGTCTATAGCATTTCCAACACATTGGGTTTTTCTACTAGCATACCTAGGTGGTTCATAACATGTTTCTTTGCTTCTATTTCCTGCAAATTAGTAGCTGCTCTTGAAGGCTTGATATGATCTAAGTTCATGTTTTTATTTTCAAAACTACAATATTCCACAGATAGTACTGTGTACACCTTCAGGAGTTCTAAAATATCTGAGTTTTCTCACTTTATGTGGATGCTTTTAGACATATTTATCACTGCCTAGGTCTATTAATTAATAAGATTGAAAAATGGTGATGGTTTTATTTTCTAACTACTTTGAATTTTTGGTGGGCTTTATCATTACTAGAAACATCCTTTAATTATTTGATCAACCTGATATAATGTTCATGTAATAATAAGTGCTTGACTGATTATCCTTTCCCAAAGGGAATGTCTTTGTCCACAGAAACAATATTGTGCCTTGCAATATTGATTCTTCCTGACCAAGAGGACTCCACAGCTAACGTTCAATTAAGAGTGACCAGGGAATACAGAAGGAGACAGAGGCAGGCAGATCAAGTATTGCCTGTGAGCTGGAGCTTTTCTTGGAAACTTTCTCATGACCTGAAGGGAAGGAGGGAAAACTACTTGAAAGGGCAGTAGCTTTGTCTGTACTGTCTTCCAGGTAGGAATTTTTATAGATCCTGGAGAAACAGGTGTTCCTAAAGGGAGTTTCCTCAGACAGAAACTCTCACTGCAAAATGCCTTTAGTGATTTCCAAGAAGAGGCTAGGTCTCCCAACTGCCTGGACTATTTGAGAGACCCAGTGACCCTTGGTTGTGGCCACAACTACTGTCACTCCTACATCTACCAATGCTGGGAAGATCTACAGGACATCTTCCCATATCCTGTCTGCCCGCAGCACTGCTCCAGTGGGAATTTGAAGAGGAACACCCAATTCTGCCATATGACTGAAATTGTGAAGCTAATTCTCAACAGGTGGAGCAAGAGGAAATATTAAATGAGAAACCCCTGTGTGAAAAACACAATCAAGTTCTGACCCTGTTCTGTAAAAAGGACCTGGAGAGGTGGTCTCCACTGACCACCAGGATCACCACCTGGTGACCACTGAACAAACTGCATCTAGTCATAGAAAGAAGCTCAAAGATATCATTTACCACCTGAAGAACAAATTGAAGATGTGAAAAAGTGGATAGAAATGCAAGTTTCAAAATCTTTTGATGTTAGCATTGTTATAACTGTTATACAGATAGTAAAATATAGCAACTAAACATTGTCAATGGTTTACAGTATAGTTTATAATTTAGATGTTTAATAATTTTTGATGATATTTACCATGTCATGTGTCCATTACTGTAAGGTAATGAAAAACCTTTCCCATGACCACTAAATACCCCTGAGGGCTCTGGAGGCACCCAGGTCCTATATAAGGGGGGATAGCCCCAGAGGTTGATGCCTTATCAGTGGACTCTACTTTGGAATCTGTGCTCCTGAGAGTGACAGAGTTGAACTCAAATAAGTCCCCCCTGCACATGGTCCATCAGTCCCTTCTATTCAAACCTATATGTGATGATGGAGTTTTTAGGTGTACTTCCAGAGACTGGAGCCTCTGGCCTACCTATGTGTCAGCTGTTACTGGAATCTCGGTGGAGCTGCAACTCCTACCCTACAGCTCAATGGTCTCATCCTAGTCACCTGGTGAGGAGATGACGATGGGCAACGGCCATCCCAGGGATTGGAGAGGGCCTGCAGCTGCAGGCAGGATAATCCCATCTACCGTATCCATGGGCTATAAGCCCTCTCTCACTTGGAGGTGGAGTGAACATCACCCTCTCAGGCCCCTCAGGATTGGGGGAAGAACTATGGACTAGAGTGGACTTAATGGTATTCTGTTGTAGACATATTGTGATTCAAGCAATGGAAGAAATTATAACAGTGAGGTGGAGCCGGTGGCCACTGGATTCTTTCGGGGCAGGGAGGAGAAGGACAGTTGAAATACAGGGGCATTTTCGGGACTTTGGGGTTGTCCTGAGTGGCGTTGTGGTGACGGATGTAGGCTATTTTACATCAGCATATACCATGCAGAACTGTGTGGGAGAGAGTGTGGCCTACGATGTGAACTGTGGTCTATGCTTGGTGGTAAAGCCCGAGGATGTGTATATCCATTGCGGGTGATGTGCCACACTGATGAAGGATGTTTGTGTGGGATGTTGTGGGAGGTGTGGAAGGTGGAGAACATGGGAATTCCTGTAATTTCTGTGTAATATTTAGGTAATCTAAGCACCTTTAAAAAATATATATATATATATATTTTAAATATAAATATATATATATAAAGTAACATTTATGTAAGCAAATGCACATATATGC
The DNA here is from genome assembly GCA_026826555.1 of Tolypeutes matacus. Lineage (NCBI taxonomy): Eukaryota > Metazoa > Chordata > Mammalia > Cingulata > Chlamyphoridae > Tolypeutes > Tolypeutes matacus. Next base: position 140,705 of record JAKSZT010033762.1, read on the forward strand.
ATATATATTTATATATCATTTTACAAATATTGGTATGTATTGTGAAAAATTTGATTTTTATCCACAAGAAAAAAAGTGACAAAAAAAAATCTCTTGAATTGAGGATGAAGGTGAGAAACTGGAGCGGGGGATTACACTCTGAAGTTGAACATCTTAAGCATTTACTAGAGGAGGAACAGGATGCTATTTACTGGGGGGGGGGATTAATGATAGAACAGAAGTATATTGATGAAATTATTTGAAAACCAAATGCAAATTTCAGACTATATTTCCACACTGAAAAATATGATACAGGAAATAAAAGTGTGTGCAGGCAGTCCTGGATTTACTGACAGGTCTTGGGAGTATCCATAACAGATACAAAAACTTCAGATCCCCAGAGGTCTTTTCAAATGATTTAAAGAAAGAGAATTGCTATTTCTCTTCTCAATATTTTGGCCTGAGGAAAATGATCAGCATATTTAAAGTAGATTTGACTCTAGATCCTGAAACTGTCCACCCCAATCATATTATTTCAGAAGACAGAAAAAGTGTGAGCTATGGAATGATGAAACCAAACTTTCCTTACAATCCTTAGAGATTTACTTTTTACCTAGCTGTCCTGAGCTGTGAAGAATTTGGTGCTGACAGACAATCCTGGCAAGTAGAAATAAGAGGCTCGGGTAAATGGTCCATAGGTGTGTATATAGACTTTTTACCCAGAAATGCTAGTACATTACCATCACTGAGCAATGGACCCTGGCAAGTTCAGCATTCAACTATTACAAGTGAAAATGGGATATGGTAGGGATTGGCATTTTTCTTGATTATGAGTTGATAGAAGCCTCATTTTATAATTGGAATAATAGATCTTACTCTTATACTTTCACTGATAATTTCACAGAAAAACTTAGGCATTCTTTTACTATACTGGATCTACTTCAGACTCTCTTACAATTTGTATCATCGCAAATGAGATGAACTCCTTGGAAGCCTGATTTATACCTTGTTACATTCTCTTTCTGTAATTACAACGTCCTTGGATATTGTATAATCTCTGTTTAATTCTTACATAATCTAGTTTCAACTATTATGGCTTTTTTTGACAGCAAAAGAGAGTCATTTTTTCTTTCTCATTTCTGTAACTGAAGAAAATATAGAGCTTGTGTTGTTTTCATCACAAGGATCACATGGGAATCACAAATAACAATTCTGAAAGGAAAGACTTTAGAGTTATGTTTTTCTTAACATTCTTTTTTCAACACACCAATAAATTTATTTTATCCCATTTACCTTCTTCCTACATATACACATATTCTGTGAATTCATAACTTTTTAATGCTTTCTTTAATATCCAAACTAGTGACACTGAAAGCATGTATTCAGAGAGGTGTTAGGCCTTCTTTGCCCTTGAGAAAGGAAGATCAGTTGAATAGTGGCAAGTGTTTAGACCATTATTTGAAAAAACAACTCTTTTACAGAAGAGGGCCAAAAAGCTGAGATGAGGAGGGTGTCGTTAATGAAACTGAAGATGATGCAGCAATGTGGAAATAATGGCTAGGGTCCTCCAGAAAGAGCTGAAAATTTTTCTCAAGACATTCACTCAGATAGTGCTGAGTAGCACATTTACTAACTAGGGCCCCTGAAGATTTAAGTGACTAACCTTAGCTATCAATGCATTGGGTTTACATAACAGGAAAATTTATGAAGTTCATGTATTTGAAAAAATAATTTAGTTTTAGAAAGTTATACATTTAACGTGATACATTGTAGTATTGGCCATGTTTTTCTCTCATGTATTCTACATACTTATTTATTGTATTGATAAACTCAGAACAGAGTAAACCTGTGTTACATACATTGTGTTAAACTTCCCTCATTTCAGTCATTTCTTAAATTATGAGTTGTTTTGCTTTCAATGTTTCTGGAATTTGAGAAAGCACATAATAAAGGTTTTGAAAATTCATTATATTAAAATATGATTAATTCAATTGGGTCATCTATATGCTGTCGCGTGTAAACTCTAAAGTCTAAAATGCATAACTACAAATTGTATTGCTCATGTAATGTCCAATGCAGGTAGCTATGGTTTTCCTCCATGGAGTGACTCAGATTTCCAGGCTTTGACAATCCTGAGACACTACTAAAAAAAACATCACTGCAGCAGAGTTAAAGAGAACATGGTGATGGAGCATAGGTCTTTAATGCAGCCAGGAAGACCATTTTATTTCTGTACTTTTTATATTTTTTGGATAGAAGTACTAAGGTAATTCCACATATTTTTGCAAGTTGGTTGGAGTCATTGGGATGTTTTTAGAAACTGGCTACTACAAACTTTGAGGGGAAGGAAGGAGACAGAGAAAGAGGAGAAAGGGAGAATAAAGGAAAGGAAGAAGCAGCCCATGGATAGTCACACACTGAAAGACACCAAGGAATCATGACAAATACCTTTGCCACCTTGCCAGTGTTATTGTCATGAGTCCTTGGTGTCTCCCAGTGTGTGACCATCCCCTCTGGAAGTAGATCATCTAGCCTCAGTATACATTCAGATAACTGCAGCCCCAGCCATCATCTTGTCTGTAAACCCATTAAAGATTCAGATCCAGAACAACCTAAGCTACTCTTGGAATCCTGACTCAGGGCATGGTGCTTGCCTTTTCCTGAGTAAGCAATCCAAGGATAGAAGACAACAGGAACAAAATAAGCTCCAGCAACTCTTTTAATAAGAAGTTTAAATTCTATGTGTTATGTACAAAAATGAAAGTGATCTGACATTCTATTAATGGAACTGTCTCTTACATCCTACTCAGTCTGTATCTTTTACTATTACTCAACAGAGGCTTGATATGTTTACAATACACCCAAAATGTAGAGATCCAGAAATCACCCCAGACCTGGTATCTGAACAAAGTGGCTATTTGACAAAGCTCCCAGAATAATATGACCTTATATCATGCTTGGAAAATACTTATCAGGATATCTTAGAAAACCAGAGTTTTGTGTATTGGTGTGTCAAGGAGGAAAATAAGAGCTTTTGAAAGTCTATTAAATAGTTGGGCCTCAACACCATTGTGGTGGTTTGAGCTAACAGTACTCCAAAAATACGTTCTTAAATTTACTTCATTCCTGTGGGTGTAGGATCTTTCAATGAGGTTGCTTCACTTAAGGTGTGGCCCACTATGGGTGTTAATCCTATTACTGGAGTCCTTTATTAGAGAATGAAATTCAGATATAAATCCACAGAGGGAGCATCCAGAAGCTGAACATAAATAAAACCCAGAAGAGATGGGAGAGACCAGGAGATGCCACCATTTGTCTTGCCATGTAACCAGCTAAAGGCCAAGGATCGTGAGCAGTCATTTTGATGATGCCCCGATTTAGACATTCTCTTAGCCTCAAAACAGTGAGTAAAAAATTCCCACTGTCTAAGCCAAAAAATTTCATGGTATCTGCTTGAGCAGCCAAGAAAACTAAAACACCCTTTTAATACACCCTTTTAATACAGGAGTTTGTTTAATCCTAACAACAAGTCTACATGCTTATAGATGATCACACTGAGGCTTACAGACATTAAGTATGTTACTCAAAGTGACATACATTTAAAAGAACAGTCTGGGATTTAATATAGGATTGGTTTATTTATTGACCAAATATTTACTAAGACCATTTTATGAGCAAGACTCTGAGTCAGATACTTAAACCAAGAGATTGGGTATTATTGAAAATCTAGAAGAATAGGCACCCTGATGACCAGCTCACCCCTAAATGGGAGGGACCTTATGTTGTATTATTAGCTACCCAATATTCTCTAAAGTTACAGGGCATCAAGCCATGGATTCACCACTCACAGTTAAGCCATCTTCCCTAGAAGTAAAAGTAGAAAAAAAGAAAAACCCAAGCTCCTCTTCATGCATCTCCACTGCTAACCTAAAGCTGCTTCTTCGTAGGTCACCCACACCATTATAATAATTGGAATTAGCCTTCTTTTCCTTTTTATCCTATAACAATCTGTGCAAGGTAATAACTTTTTAAAATGGACTGCAACATTAGCTGCAGGTCATCAGAAAACTGACTGCTGGGTTTGTAGCTATTTGCTGATTGCTGAAAGCAGTCATTTATCCTGGGCTTTTGCTCCTGACTGCACAAAACTGGCCAGACTGGATATTTACAGTCTATCCTATACCACCTTCACCCAGGCATTCCTGCTATTCCAGGGCCTGTGACTTTCCTAACCCACATGAGCGCAGAACTTCCATTCCCATGCATTGGGACATCCCTGTACCAAATTTAAAATATAACAAGTTTAATTACACTACTGCTAAAGAAAAGTATAGAATCTCAAAACTAGAAGATTATTTTTCGTTCTCCCCAATGTATACTTCAACCTTGGATGAGCTAAATTGGTTAGTTGCAGAGAGCAGAATTTTACATTAAAATGTTCTGTTTATATAAAACAGCAAGATTTCTCTGCTTAGCCAAGCCTGGTAGGTGATCTATGAAAAAATAATTTTTTCATGCAAAGATGAATGGCTATTTGTGGTCCACTGAAAGAATATAACGGTTTAGAACTGTCGGCTCTGTGGGTCGAGCTTCTGACCATACTTGCCTTATAATTAGGTAAGGAGATACACTGTTTTCCCTTTCTACCTGGACTGATACTTAAAAATGTGCCTGAAACCCCAAGTAATATTAAAACTTTGGAAACTGTTTAAGTTTATATTTTAAAAAGCCATGAACTCAGTCAGATCCAAAAGAACCTTAAAATGGTAGAAATGGCCTCTATCTAATTTTTTCCCAGGAGGGGGAGCACTAGATGGTCTCATATAGGTTACTTCCCTGGCAAATGCTTTTACACAATTCATGCTTGAGGCTAAACAAGAACTCACATTGTTAAATAAGGAAATGGCCCAGAAGAGAAAGGTTGTCTACCAAAATAGAATGGTTTTAGATATATGAACTGCAGCTCAGGAGGGAACATGTGCATTAATTGGCATAAAATGCTATGGTGTTGTACCTACATACCTAAGGTATATGATAATGTCTCCTCTATACTGGATCATATGCAAAGTGACCTTGAACATGTTAAAAATCTTGTCAGACTTGACTCATTTTCTGAGTGGTTAATGAACTTACCTATAAAATGGAGAGTGGCTCTCTTAAATATTGCCTTTATTTGCTTGCCATATACTTGTCTTGTTGCTGCCTATATTTTATGGGTTTATGTCTAAAGCATCCTCAAAAATGATATGAGAACTTTCTTCAACCCTAATCAGCAGGAAGTAACTACAGAACATGAGATCTTCACCCATTTTCCTTATATAAGGAATATTTATAAAGCATATTTTCCTAAGAAAAGTATAAACACAAGGGGAGATTTGATAGCTGGAAGATGTGCTTATCGAAATTTCTCCACTTACGCAACTTTGAAAATTCTAAAACTATTGAACTGGTTTTCTATTAATCTAATTTTAGAAGTGTACTCTTTGCACTTAGTTCCCTGAAGGATATTAACCAGACTTTCTCACTTTTGCTTACAGAAATAAGATAATGTCTCAAAGCAAGACAAAATGGTGTAAACCTGTAACTTTTTCCAGAGACAAAAAGTTTGATATCCTTGAGCAATTTTATGTGAAAGGAGCCAAGAAGTCCTTGCACCTGCCTAACTATATCTAAACTGTGGTTTATTAGGCACTGAAATCAAGAAAAACTTGGATATGCTTGAGGCAACACAAGAATGAGAAATAGCACATATCTACCTCACATATTATTGCTTTTTAAATTTATTTTTCTTCTCAACTACCCCTGTAATTTTTTTTCCTTGTAAAAACCCTAGCTCCCATTTTCTTTTTAAACTGGTTTTCAGATATTTCCCCCAGTTCCTCAGAATAAATCACCTTCTCACTAAGAAACACATTTGTCCTTTGTAGTGCTGTATCATTAGGGCCTGTCTATTAGTTATAGCCATCCTTATGGTAACCGTGGAACATAGGACATCTGAAATCACACAAAAAAACAGTGCAGATTAAAAAGAAAAAGGAAAAAAATTCAGCAGGTTTCAGAAAATTGAATGACAGCACAAAAGCACAAACATATGCATTATGGATATCCCAGTGGGAGAAGAGAAAGAAAGAAGGGCAGAAGGAGTGTTTGAGGAAATAATGGCTGAAACTTTCTGAACTCTTATGAAGAACATAAAAGTACATTTCCAGAATGTGCAGCCTACTTCAAACCGAATAAACTCTAGCAGACCTACCCTGAGACACAAAAGAGATCCATCACATATAATAATTTTAAGTCCTGATTTTTCATATGAAACCATGGAGGTGAGATGGGAATTGTATGACATAATTAAGGTGCTCAACGAAAAAAAAAAAAAAAAAACTGCTAGCCAAGAATTCTGTATCCAGCAAAACTGTCCTTCAAAAATGAGGGGGAGACAAAATATTCATAAATAAAAATAAATTGAGAGTATTTGCCAACAAGAGTCCTCCCCTTCAAAAAATGTTAAAAGGAATTCTATAGATTGAAGAAAAGACAGGAGAGAGAGGTTTAGAGGAAAGTGTAGACAGGAAGACTATTAGTAAGTGTAACTAAAATGGTAAAAATGGAAACCTAAAAAAAGTATGATATATAAGCCTAAATAAAAAATGGCTGAATCTGTCTTAACCAAACTATGCATATAAAGTCACTACATTACCCCCTGCTTGGGACATGACTCCTGGTGATGAGCATTCCTGGCACTGACAGATTATTACCAAGCACCAACTAGCAATGCATATGGAAAAAGACCTTGACCAAAAGGGAGAAATGATTTTTTATGGGTAAGAGATTTCAAAGTGAGTCAGAAGGTCCTTCCAGAGGCTATGCTTATGCAAGACTCAGGATCTCTTGACTGCCATGGTAAACAATGCCTCAAATAGTGGGGCTCCTGTGGGCTCTAGAAACATCTAGACACTGTAGGCAGGGCAGACAATCTTAGGAATTTGGCACCATGTCAGTGGGTCTTTCTTTGGAATTTATGCTCCCCAGTGTAACAGAGTTAGACTCATTTATAAATTCTCTACATATGGCTCTTCTGTACCTTTTACTTGAACCCATAATTAGCACTATACTTGATAAATATATGTCCTAAAGACTTAAATCTTTGGTCTGTCCATGTGCCAATTGAGCCCTGAATTTCAGCAGTTTCCACACCTACTCCCCAGTTCATTGGACTCACCCAGGACAACTAACAAGGAGAGATGATGGACAATGCCCATCCCAAGGAACAGAGAATATCTGTAACTGAAAGCAAGATAGCTTCATCCTTCTGCCCCATGGGATCTAAGCCACCTCACAATTAAAAGCACAGTGGGCATCACCATCCCCAAATCCTCAAGATTGGAAAATGAACAATGGAGTAAGGTAGACTTACTATTATTCTACTATAGACATTATTATTCAAGCAATGGAAGAACTATTATCATTGATGTAAACCAACAGAGGTTCTGAGGGATGGGAGAGGGAAGAACAGGTGTAATATGGGGACATTTTCAGGTCATTGGATTT
>JAKSZT010033762.1:172161-200461 GCA_026826555.1 Tolypeutes matacus
CAGAGGCAGGCTTCCCTTAGTGTAGTGGGAGGGGTTTGGGGGCTGGGCATGTTGTTCAAACAAGATTTTGATGTGTCCAGAATCACTGTTCTTGAAGAGATGACTCCATCTATGATCCACATGCTGAATCCCAGGGCTGGGATTGGGGTGAAGGAAATGAGGCGTTGGACTTGGGTGCAAAATTTAAGGGGGTACCAAAAAAACTCAGTCATCAAGACAAGTGCTATTTTATGGCAATATTTTTAAAAATCAAAATTAATGCAAAAAATCCATGATGGAGAAATATCAAAATGTAAAAATGAAGAAAGCAAAATGAAATTTCAAAATTCCACAAGTAAATTTCTTAAAGAAGAATTTAAAGAGGAAGCATGCTTGCTATGTTCTAGGCACAGCAAGAGGTCACTACAGTTAGAGGGAAGAGATCTTTTAAAATAAATGTCTATGTTACTTTTCCACTCAAAAGACTCAGTTACTTTGATTTAAGAGGAAAAGCCCAAGTTTATGAACAGTCTACTTGGTCCTATAAGATCTGGCTCTTCTCCCACACCCACCAGACCTGCCTATCTGACCTCACTTCTCCTACTTTCCCCCTCACTCACTTTCCTCCAGACACATTGATTTCTTTGTTGTCCCAGGCTAGGCAAGCCCCTGCTGTATAGCATGTGCTCAAGGTGGATTCTTTAACATAGACTGGTGCACAGCTCTGATCTATAATTCATCTGATCTGGCAGGGCTCAGCAATTTTTTTTACATACCCTTAAATGTTAAACATCTCTCCAAATATTATTCTGTATGCCTAGATGATCCTTTCCTCACTGGCTTCCTAAGGTTGAATTCTGAAACATTTTGGGGACACAAGTTAAAATCACTTTCCCTGGTAATGTTATGGGTCAGGGACTTTGTTAAGTGGTTTCCATGCAGTCACTGTTTCTCCTCAAACATTTACAACTTTATGAGTTAGTGCTTTTTTAACAAAATATTATGAAATGTACAAGAAACATAGAAGAATGGTCCTGTCACAGGATAGAGTGATAATGTACACACAATGAAAAAAAAATTAGTGAGACTTATTTTGTGACCTAACAGTGTCTATACTGGTGAATGATCCATGTGCACTTGAGACAAATGTGTTTGTATGGCTAAGAGACTTCAAAGTGAGTCAGGAGGTCATCCAGAGGTTATGCTTTTGCATGTCTTAATTTTATGTCTACCACGAAAATGTCTTAGAATGCCATAACTTCCTCCATCAATACCATACTCCACATATTACTGTCATAACATCTCTTACATTAGTACTTGATATTTTTTTTCTCTCATGAGCTATACCTAGTCTTAATGGAAGTCTGGTTAATTAAAATATTTGTACTTTACAAATTTTGCTTCCCAAACAATATTGGTTTGTTTTTGCTCCTCTTATTTGGTAAATAAAAGTAAAGATTTCAAACTCTTCTTACTGAACTGAGTTAGTTTTTATTCTCAAATAAACAGATAATGTTATAGAAAGGACACAACACATGGTAATAGAGACATACTTGAGATGACAGAAAGTTTAGCAGTATGGCTTTGCCCCAGCAACATTGAGCAACATTCTCATGAGCCAATACATAATACATACTCTCATAATTTCGTCCCTCTAATTCTTAGTCAGAAAATAGGGGTAGATAATATAAGTTATTACTACATGGGAAATTGGAAACTACCAAATGTTATGTTTGTTATTGTTGAAGCAAGGATATATATTATCAAAAAATATGTATGTGTATAAAGATATTAGTATTTTATTAACCCAAGTAATATCAACATAGGTGAATCAGGTCTGGTTCCTGTTATATTCCATTATGGAATAAGCTCCATTTTACCCTGCTTCTTTTTTAAATATATTTTTATTTTTTAAAAAGATATTTAGAATATATAAATGTTGCATAAAAATATAGGGGATTTCCATATGCCCCACTCCCTACACCTCCCTCATTTTCCGACATTAACAACATCCTTCATTAGTGTGGTACATTCATTACAATTCATGAAAACATTCTGGAGCATTGCCACTAAGCATGGATTATAGTTTACATTGTAGTTTACACTCTTTCCCACACAATTTTATAGGTTATGGAAAGAAGTATGACGACCTGTATCTGTCATTGTAATGTCATTCAGGACAGTTTTCAAGTCCCAAAAATGCCCCCATATTTCACCTGTTTTTTCCCCCTCCCTGCTCTCAGAACCTCCAGTGGCCACTTTGCCACATCAATAATATAAGTTCTTCCATTGTTAGAATCACAATAAGTCTATAGTAGAATACCAGTAAGTCTACTTTAGTCCATAGTTCATTCCCCAATCCTGAGGATTCTGGGGTAGTGATGCCCACTCCACCTCTAATTGAGAGGGGACTTTGATCCCATGGGGCAGATGCATGGGACTCTCTTGTAGTTGTAGACTCTCTCAGTTCCTTGAGATGGTCATTGTCCATCATCATCTCCTTTTTAGTTGTCCTTGATGAGTCCAATGAACTGGAGAGTAGTTGTTACAAGTCCATGGAGAATCAGGACCCAGTTGGCACATCGACAGCCCAAAGATTTTACTCTTGGATCTACACCTATCAACTCTAGTACTAATTATAGGTTCAAATAGAAGGGTCAGAAGAGCCATGTTTAGGGAAATCACAACTGAATCCAACTCTGTCACAACGGGGAGCATAAATTCCAAAGTAAAGCCCACTGGCAAGGCATCAAACTCCTGAGCTATCTACCCCGACTTTAGTGTCTGGATGTTTCCAGAGCCCTCAGGAGCCCCACTATTTGAGGTAGTGTTTATTTTGGCAATCAAAGAGATCTGTCAATGAAGCTTTAAAAAAATTTTTTTTTTAATTTTTAAAAGATACTTAGATTACATAAATGTTACACAAAAATTGTAGGGATTCCCATATGCCCCCCCCCACTCATCCCACAATCCCCCACATAAACATCCTTCACTAGTGTGACACATCACCTGCAATAGATATACACAACTTGGGGCTTTGCCACTAAGCTTTGATTGGGCCATGTCAGGAGGACATTGAGTCCCTCTCCCCTTGGTGGGCAGGAAATCACAGAGAAACTGCAGCACAGAGAAAGGAGGTTGGGGTTTTGATCCTGGAGCCCAGAATGTAAACACATAGAGAAGCAGATAAATGAGGAAGAAGCCCTGGGAAGAGAGACAAGCTCTTTGCCTGATAGTTTACAGCTGGCCTTGTGGGGAGAGCAGAGCAGCTGAGCCCAAAGAGAAATGATCCCCAGGAAGAGAGGATCCCACAATGCCTGAACCCTTACAGACATCGGCAGCCATCTTTCTACAACACGTGGCAACAGACTTTGGTGAGAGAAGTAACTTATGCATTATGACCTGGTAACTGTTAGCTTCTACCTCAAATAACTACCCTTTATAAAAGCCAACAGATTTCTGGTGTTTTTCATCAGCACTCCTTTGGCTGACTAGTACAACTAGCAACATGAAAAGGCCAGTATTATTACAAAAGTCTTGTTATAATCCATTTCTTTTAGAATGAATTACAATTCAATTCAGTGCAAATAAAAACAAGCATTATGAGTTTAATAATAATTAAACTGGATCCATCAATCCATTTTACATAAATCTCATAATACATAATGAGTATCATATAATTCTTTCCCTTTAGAAGCTTGCTATAATTCAGTATGATAACTATTTAAAAAATTGATTTACAGCACAACTATACCCAAAATGAGCAGTAAAAAGAAGATGTTAAAAACATTTAAAGTTAAGGGTTATAACAAAATTTTTGTGGGAGCAATCAAATATGTAATATTGTCCAACAATTCATTTATTTATTAATTACCTGCTTAGTCTCTCCTATAGGCAACACACTAAGCTAGTCACAGGAGCTATATCTCCTGTCCTCAAGCATAACATAGTTCCATTACAGAAAGGGCTATATACCAAAGGCTTATGGAAACAAATACTGAATTACAACTAAAATAAGTGGTATGTTGGTGAGATAAATCTTGTTTAAATGTGACTAAAAGAAAAAGCTGAACTAGACTGGAGTAGTCCAAGGCATATGAAGTCTCATTTCCAAATAGACCAGGGCAGGAAAATATAAAGCTAGGTCAGGAATAGAGAAATAGTCCTAAGATCATAGTGTGTTGTATATCCAGAAATTATGAAGATCTGCAACTCTAGTTGGCAGTAAAATAAATTTCTTGTCTATTGTTTTGACCTCCCCAAACATAACTAATGCATTAGCTATTTGATAAAACATACCTATGGCTACTTTCTCTTCATGGCAATAATTGATCAAATAATCAATTGATTCCACTGTCTGTTTGACAATCTCATAAATAAATACTTGATCCTACTGTCTATTTGACACTTTTAGAATCTTGTCAAACCTCTTTTTTCTCTGCCTACTCCCTCTCCCCCTCTTCTCTTTCCTTTCGTGACAAAGAGCACAGTGAGTCCCACTCCCAGACCAGTCTCTTATCCCATCCCATCCTTTGCTATTTTTGTTTTGTTTTGCTTCCAACTCAGCCTTCACTTTATTCCCCAATCTCTTCTGAGACTCAGAACTTCTTCTTTTAGAATTAAGCTTAGATGTTGCCTTTTCCAAAAAACTGTATATTTTGGGGGAAAAAAATTGCCTGCCAACATCCCTCTGGACTTGCCTTACTCTATGAAAGCTCATTTTCATATTATTGTAATTGAATGAACCAAAATATAATAACATTGAATTAAAATGTCCTTATCTCAGGGAGCAGGTGTAACTCAATGGTTGAGTACCTGCTTCCCATGTACCAGGTCCTGGGTTCAATCCCTTGTACCTCCTAATTAAAAAAAAAAAAAAAAAAAGAAAAAAGAATAAAAAGTCCTTATCTATTCTCACTAGACTGAAAAGATTAAATATACATCAGAAAATGATATAGAGTATATAGAGTAGGTTTGGGAAAGAAAATAGGAAGACAGATGGACAAAAGATAGCCTTAAAACTTGTGTCCTTTAATTTGAGAAGAAATTATACATATTACTTTAGGACTTAGCATTTCACATACGTCCTTTGCAAAGAGTAGCCATACATTTCATTTGCCTGAGAGAATCCAGGTTTATCCCTGATATCCCAACATCCTCTCCATTTTAGCATTTGCAACAGATAAATATTCCATGGTGATCATATATAAAAGCCCAGCATATATCTGTCCAATTCCAAGTGAAAGCCTACGCTTTGCCCCATCTACTAGATTTAGGCATAGAAGTGCTTCTTTATATCAGTTCATTGAATATCTATCTTTTACATGAAAATCACACTTTAAATATCCAATAGTATCACCACAATTTGCTATCAGTTTGTATGTCAGTGAACAAAAAGATCACATCACATTTGACCTTGAATCTTCCAATTTGAAAGACAATGTCTGCTCCTTAGCAGTTTCCTCAGTGTAGTCTTCATATCTTTATTTCTTAGACTGTAGACAAGGGGATTCAGAGTGGGTGGGACAATGGTATAGAACGCAGACACTAGCAAGTCCAGGCCTGATAGAGATTTGGGAAGAAGGTGTAAATATTCAAAAATCCCAGAAGAGTGAAACAAAGTCATAACAAGGAGGTGAGGCAGGCATGTGGAGAAAGCTTTGGACCTGCTTTCTCTTGATGGCATCCTCAGCACAGTGGAGAAATGCTAATATAAGAAATATCAATAAACACAAAACAGACAACATCTAATACAAAATTCAGCCTTATGACTACTAATTCTCCAATGTTATAAGAACAAGAAAGAGAAAGGAGTTAGGGAACGTCACAGAAGAACTGATGAACAAAAAGAGATCCACAAAAGGGTATTGAGAAGGTGGAAGCTGTGTGCAGAATTACCTCGAGACCTCCACTGACCCATGAAGAAGTATCCATCTGCACACAAGCCCCGTGGTTCATGATGATCTCATACTGGAGTGGGTGGCAGATGGCAACATAGCAGTCATAGGACATCACTGTGAGGAGAGCTACTTCTGTAGAGGCTAAGAAGAAGAAGAAAAATACCTGTGAAACACACCCCAGGAATGAGATGGTGTTGTGATTAGTCAGAGAGTTATCGATGGATTTGGGGACAGTGATGGAAATGAAGCAGAAATCCAGAAAGGACAAGTTCTTCAGGAAGTAGTACATGGGGGTTTGTAGCTGATGATCTCTGGTGATGAGAGTGATGATGAGAAGATTCCCTAGTAGGGCTGCCAGGTAAATTACCAAAAAGAGCACAGCCTGTAAAATCTGGATCTCCCAAACTTCAGAAAACCCCATGAGGAAGAATGTGGTCCCCCAGGTGAAGTTGTGCATTTCTTTACACATTTAATCAATTTCTCTAAAAAATAAAGTAAACAACTTGAGAATGGATTGAAATGATTTATAGTAATTTTTTTTTACTTGTGTAAAATTGCTTACAATCCCTCACCCATATATTTATCACAAAATTTGAGACCACGAGACTAATCAAACAAAGCTGTCACCAAGGTAATTTAACCCCAGATTTCAACAGATTTGTGATTGTGAAGGGCTATCAGTCTCAAATCTTCTACTTAAAGTTCTATTTATATTAAGGTCCATAGTTTACAACCCATTGTAATTGAATTTTGCATTTTTTACATTGCAATAATTTCTAATAAAAGACATTGGGTTTGGAACCATCAGTATGGGTACAAATATTAGCTCAACCATTTACTAGCACTGTACCCTTGATTAATTATTTGGTATCAATTTGTCTCTTTGTTATCATTATTTGAATTCAAAGATAATCAAAGATAATCTTTTTTCCCCATATTCCAGTAAGAGGAAAAATTGTGAAAACCTTTGAAATTTGCAAAACCTAAAATGCAAAAAAATTACTGAGAGTCCTGCTTACTGCCCAGTTTTATCATTGTCTTTTATTGTTTTCGGGTGATTTTACAATTCTGAAAATTACAAAAAATATGTTAATAATGCAAATAATTATTTTCCAAAGAAATGTAAATTAGTTGTGCACTGGTGTAATGCAAATCATTATTGCTCTGTGGACAGATGCATTTTACACCAATTTGAAAATTGATTCTGTCAATTTTTATCTGCTTTCATGTGTGGTAATTTGTGGTAATCTGAATGAGTTGTAATATCTTGCTGGTCCCTTACTAATAAATAAATTAAATCATTTACATGCATTTTTTTAAATGTTTGTATGAGAGTAATAATTTTATACTTAAAAAAATATTTAATTTCTGACATAATGAGTAATCATTGATACTTAGAGTCAAACATTATGAAAGGTCTTGAGATATCTTAGATAATTAAGCAATTTATTATGGATATGAATAATAGAAACCTACTAAATATTTTGTATTTTCCTTGTCATATTTTATTTGACAAAAAACTGACCCTAATTTTAGCAGTTACTTTGAAGTACAACAGAACTACTTGAAATGTGCAAAATATTCACATATATTTCACATGCATTAGGATTTTTTTTTTTTACCTCCTCAGTGAATTATCCATTTTAATTCCTTTAGGCTTTAGTGAATCATACATTTTCAACCAAATCTTCTATTTATTTCCCTGGGGTACAAAACCCTGTGACTACTAAGTGCTTGAACAGATTTCCTTTCCTCCCTGGTGTTCATCCAGCAGCCCTTATCCTTTAACATTGTCCTATTGCCACCATTCTCAGTGAGCTTCCCCATCATCTATGTGGCTGAGAGGAGTAAATGTTTCCTACATGTCCACACTGATCTGTTCTCTTCTTGCTTATTTCTCTATTCCTTTCCTATTGTCTCAGAGGAAGAATGGCTCCTTCCCATATGAAATTGTAGAGCAGTGTCATACATTGGATATGCAGGATGAATGAATTTAGTAAAACCCATTTAATTTATATTTACTCAAGGGGTGATAACCTGTGCATGATTCCATTATGAAGCTACTTCAAGGTGAGCAAGGATTTTGCAAGTATTTCAGAGTGTGAATATATTAACTGTTTGCTCAATGAATGTAGCAGTTTTTCTTGAGCTATATTATTGATTTTAAATAAATAATTGATTTTAAAGTTAAACTTTTGCCTTGTTCTTGAAAAATTTCTTCATCTGAGGATTTGCTCTCTCATTTTTTTACCTATCTCTCCTGCAGTGTGGGTATGAATATTGAAAAAAATCACACAGAAATGCAGTAAAAATGTTGGTTTTAATCATTTTAACCGTGTATACTGTATGGAAGATATACAAAAAAAATTGTGTTCCAGCAAAAACTTTACATAAAGCAAATAAAATGGAAACAATACAATGAGTGGAAAGCTCAGAGTTTAGAAAATAAGTAGTATTTAGCTTTCAAAGTCAACTACATTTGGGGCAATATCCTACATAGTTCTTATATCAAAAAACATATTCATATAAAATTTTTTTTAGTCTAGATATCATTCTAATTTCTCCCTCCCAACCAGCCAAAAAGAAAACAAATGATAAAGAAAATGAAGTTTGTAAATGACCTTCTATTATCCAAGACCAATGTCAGGCTTCCCTGTGACCTCTCCTTGTGATTTACAACAAATGGCTCCTTTCTCTTTGTTAAGATTTTCTCTGTTGGGCTCCAGTGTTTTGAGATCAGTATTTTTCAAAATGTGAAAGTAGCCTAATCAGCCTCAGAATCACCTGAGAACTAGTTAGGAATGCAGACCCTTGGGTACCAACCCAGACCTACAGAAACTGAAACAATGGGGTGAGGCTTTTGAGATGAAAGTTAATGATTTCTCCAGGCGATTCTGAAGTATGCTTGAGTTTGAAAGCTGTCTTAGAATATCCTGGTTTCATCTAATAATTCAAAAATATCTTTATCTGGTTTACTGGAAGCCTTTTGCCTTTGCCTTTAAAAGTCAGTCTTCCCAAAAATTATTTTTCTTTTCTAGGTGTTCTATGTCTAAACTCTCCTTTGGAGATTTTAGCTATAAGTTTCAGCAATTAGAAGAACAATACCAATTTTCTTTAAAGATCAGTCCATTATCTCCAAATAACTATCCTACATTTGCTTGTTAGTTATTCAAACAAAATAATAGGTTGTTCTCTGAGTACAATATGGTGTTTATTTAAAAGTTATAACAATCATGTAAGATGATGTTTATTGGGCTAAATTATGGCAAGCAATAAATCCTTTGGGACAGATGAAGGAATCACGGTGGATTTGTTGTATAAATGTGGCAAAAGAAATGTTTAACCCTTGACAAATTTTTGAAGAGAAAAATAAAGGACAAAGTCATTTAAGTGAGGAAATACAGTGGGAACAAAGCAGAAACTCAGCAGCGTGAAAGGTGTAGAAGTAGAACATCCTGGTGAAGTTTCACCAAAGTGGTCTCGGTAATAGGGATGGGAGAGTTGAGGGGCATGAACAAGGGTGTCAGGTTTAGTTTTCACCTGTGCCCACTGAGAGCAAAGGGTGCTTCAGTGTTTAAAGGTGGATGGCATAATGGAGGTGGCATTTCCTAGAAATTACATGTTATTTGGAAATAAAGATATCTGTGAGGCAAAGAAACTGGTCAAGATATTTTAATAGTGTAACCATAAAATATAAAAAATATGGCCTGGAATGAGTGGTCATGATAAGAACTAAAAGGGAAGAGATGGCAAAAAATAAAAAGAATGCATGGAAGGTTTTAATGTATTAGTGACTGAATGAAAATGAAATAAAGTTACAATTAATTCTAGGAACCTGGGTATGGTTATAAATTTTCCCATCTTTTTTTCCAAACTGGGAGGCAGATAGAATGTGCATGTCTGTGCAGCTTCCCACCAATTTCTCTTTCTCACTGTGGCTCATCTTGTCTAGGCTTGTCCTTACTCTGGACCCACCCAGCATTACAGCAAATCCTGCTGCTAATTTGGCTTTGAAAAATATGTCCTCAAGGCCTGCAAGAGAGTGTTCTTACTTAGAGAATATGAACAGCATGTTTTACTGCCAATATAAACTGTTTATGGAGGTCTTTATCTTTAATTATTAAATAAAATTCAAACATTATGACTGGTATTAATAAAGTTATCATAGAAATGAAGAGTTGTTAGATCTGGTTTGTAGAAAAGAAAAAGACTTCACACGGGATGACTCATCCTTGCTCTCATACCTGGGATCAGAATTGAGACTTGCTCACTACTTTTCCCTTCCGTGGAGCTGCCACTAGCAGAAAGACCCCAAGCTGTGTTTGTGAAAACAGTATTGAAACACTTGTCTGTCTTTAATAAACCCGATGTATTAAATATCTCCAATAAATCAGCTCTATCTCCAATTACCATCATTAAATGCTATACTATTGAAAGATGTTGTTAATGGGGAAAAGTGTGGGAGGGGAGGGGATAGGGCATATGGAAATCCCCTATATTTTCAATGTAACATGTATGTAATCTAAAGCTCTTAAAAAATAAATAAAATAAGCTACTGCTGAGGTGACACACTGACCCTCCTCTTCAACATTTTGCTTCTTCTTACTTAGCAGACTTCATACCCCAATGTTTATTCCTTTAGTGGATAGGATACACAAAGTTCCAGCAGCTGGCAAAAAGATGATTTTTGTGGGATCCCCTCCTCTTTATCTCTTCTCCTGCATTTCCAGAGGATAAACTAAAAATTATTCCCACTGTACTATTACTCTGTCCACCTTACTCAGGTTACCTCTTCTGAGCTCACAGCTATTATCCCTACTTTAAAGATAAAAAAACTAATACTTACAGAAGTGAAGACATCTGACTAGAGTTGCCAAGCAAAATGAGTCTCAAAATGGGTGAAAACCAAGGACCATCTTATGTTAGCCAGATTCATTCAGCTGCAGTTCATGATCTTATTATAAACAACATCCCTAGAGAGAGTAGACTTAGAACCATGGATTACTAGCCTATGCATCCTCCTAATTTTAAAGTGATCCTCCTTTACTTTAAGTAAGGAAAAACCCTGGGTATAGAACCAAGTTAATTATGACATTTGTCCTCTGAAGTTAGGGACATAATACCTCATTTTTTTCCCCAGAGCTGCAAAGAAAACTCAAAGGGCACATGTTATTGTAGCTCTGTATCTGGGACTAACATTCCTTAACAGTTTTATTAGAATTATATAATGCCTCATAGTTTTGATGTGCATATATCTAATTGTAAATGTGATTAAGATTTAAAAATTATATTAGCCATCTGTCTTTATTTTTATATAACATATACTTCCATGACTTTTCATTATGTTCATTGATTTTTTTATTGCTACTAAACATTGAGAAATTTAAACTATCTATCTCATGCCTACCATATACAAAGGGTTATGTTTGTACTTTATTTTTTATGATATATTTCCCAAAAGATTTTATTGAATCTACTCACATATAATAACCCTTTCCATTATAGCTTCTGGATTTGGAGTCTTGTTTGAAAATGATTGTCTTTGTTGCACTATAATTTGGGTCATGATATCTAAATTCAATATATAACTTTCAAATATCCATCCATTGTCTAAAAATTACTCAGGAGTATTTTCTTTTTCTTTAGCAAAATACAATACAAAAATCTACAATTCTACTTTGATTCTTTTCTAAAACATTTGACTACTCTTTTTTCAATCAAGTTTGGATCCATTTTTTCCATTGTAATTCATAGATATTAGTGGCCTAAATATATATGATATGATAGGTAATTTATTCATGTATTTTTTGAGTCAATTATTGAATTATGTTATTGTTTTGTTACTTTTAATTTTCCACATATGCAATAATAATCATGTAAGAACAAATGCAATTTTGTCTCTTTCTTTTAGTTTTTGGATCTTATATTTATTTCACATATCTAATTTTATTAACAAACAGAAAAATATTGGAAAACAACTATAATCTTCATATATGTTTATTGGAAATATGTGTCATTTTCACCTTTGAACTTCATGAACAATTTTATTAAAGGTAAATATATATTTAAATTATTAATTTAATTAGTGAAAATGTTGATTTCTAATTATGAAAACCATTTTGATCCTTAGAATGAACCAGTTTTTTCAAGTTTTATCTGTTTTTAGAAAACAGTTAATGTTACTTTAGCTATATATGTTTCCTTGGTATTCAGAAACATAACGTATATTTGCATAGATTTTTTCTTAGTATTTTAAAAGTGATACTTAAAATGTATATATGCATTTGTATATCTTTCTATAGATATAGATATAGATGCATACACAAAGGAAAAAATAATATAATAACAATTGGTCTCATAATCATACAATCCTGTTAACTAAATCCCATATATTTTTAAAGCAAAAAAACCGAGAAAAGTTCCAAATGAAAATCAAAATTCTGTCAATTAGCCTCCTGTTTCTGTCTCCCGAATTACTGATAAAGACGACAATATGGATTAACCTTGAAAACATGCTCACTTGTAAAAGCCAGATGTTATTCTCAGTGATAAAAATCCACACATTGTATTATTCCACTTATACTTGATGTCCAAAAGAGGCAAATCCATAAAGACAAACTAATTAGTGGTTGCCAGGACCAGAAGGATAGTGGAATGGGGAGTGATTGCTAATGGAATTTCTTTGTGGGAAGATGGAAATATTCTAAACCTAAAGTGTGATTATAGTTGCACAACTCTCTAAATGTACAAAAACCCACTGAAATGCACACTTTTATAGGCTTAATTGTATGGTATTTAAATTGTATCTCAATAAAGCTGTTATAGTAAAACAAAAACAAAGTTCCCCAAATATACCATGTATTGTACATAGTTCCAAACTCTGTTAATACACAGATCAAGATAATTTTTATATTGCAAATGATATGTAAAAATGCAGCTATACACAGTCATTTTTAATTCTTTTCAATAGTAAAGCTGACTCTCTTTTATGTTTGTGCTTATTTAACCAGTCTCATCCTAATGAATGTTTGATCTACTGTTTCTATTACTGTCATGAAATATATGTTCTTAAAAAATCCATTGCTGGGTGTGTGAATGCTTGTAAACGGAATCTTTTGATCAAGTCACTTCACTTAAGGTATGACTGAGTTGAATCATGATGGGTCTTAATCCTCTTACTGAAGGCCTGATAGGAAAGATCAAAGAGAAAGACAAAACTTGAGGGAGAATCCATAAGCTGCAAGTCTTTGGAACCAGAAAGAAGACAGAGAGGACAGGAGAGACTGTCATATGCATTTTCATGTCATATGAAAGCCAAGAAACAAGGATTACATAAATCTACCCCCGATTTCCACAATCTTCTGGAAGAAGACATCAATTTGATGACAACTTGATTTTGGACTTCTATTAGCCTCAAAACTTTGAGGCAATTAATTGCCACTGATTAAGCTAAACATTTGGATGGTATATACATATATTGCCTCTAGGAAATTAAAACAAAGAGGAAAAGGAGCTCTGAGTCTTTGTTCATGGAAATGCAAAAATGACAGTCAATTTGGAAGAAATTTTGGCGGTTTCTTAAAGAGAAACATCACATACAAGGGAAGTTCATAAACATTAATTGCTGATTTCTCATCTGAAACCATGGAGGCAAGAGGGCAGTGGTATGACATAGTTAAGGTACTAAAAGAAAATCTTCCAGCTAATAAGTCTCTATCCAACAAGGCTGGCATTCAAAAATGATAGAGAGTTCAAAGTATTCACAGAAAAACAGAAATTAAGAGACTATGCCAATAAAAAATAGCCTTTCAAGAAATACTAAAGGGAGTTCTGCAGGTTGAAAGGAAAAAAAAAACAAAAAACAGGAGAGAGACAGTTGGAGGAGAGTGTAAGAACAACTATAAAAACAAAAAGTTAAATAAAAACAACATATGACATACATAAACCAAAAGAAAATATGGCTAATGTAAATAATTCCTTGAGATAATAACACTGAATGTTAATGGATTAAACTCAACAGTCAAGGGACACAGATTGGCAGAATGGTTAAGGAAATATGATCTATCTATATCTTGTCTATAAGATAACCACCTTAGACGCAGGGATTCAAGGAGGCTGAAAGTGAATGGCTGGAAAACAATCTTACAAGCATACAAAACCAAAAAAGAGTGGGAGTACCAATACTAATATTGGGCAATATAGATTTTAAATACAAATCTATTGTAATAAACAAAGATAGACACTGTATATTAGTGAAAGGGGTAATATTTCAAGAAGAAAGAACAATCATAAACATTTATGCACCTAACAGGGTGCCTCAAAATAAATGAGGCAAACACTGGAAAAACTAAGTGGAGAAATAGATGCCACTACAATTATAATGGGAGACTTTAAATACATTATTATTATTACCAATAGACAGAATATCTCAAAAAAGAATCAATAAAGAAACAAAGACTTTGATTAATACATTAGAGGATCTGGATCTAATAAATATATACAGAACACTACACCCAAATACAGTGGGATATACATTCTTCTTGAGTGCATGGATCATACTCTAAGATAGACCACAGAAAAAATTCAATGAATTCAGAAAGATTGAGATTATACAAAGTAATTTCTCTGACCACAATGGAATGAAATTGGAAATCAGTAAGGGCCAGAGAACCAAATTAGGCACAAAGATATGGAAGTTAAACAACACACTCTTAGACAGTGGGTCATGGGGGAAATCTCAAAAGAAATCAGTAAGTACCTTGAAATGAATGAAAATGACAACACAACATGTCAAAACCTATGGGGTGCAGTAAAAGCTGTACTGAGAGGAAAATTCATAGCCATAAATGCATATACCAAAAAAGAAGAAAGAGCTAAAATTAAGACCTAACTGCACACCTGGAGGAATTGGAAAAAACACAACAAACTAACCTCAAATGAAATAGAAAGAATGAAATAACAAAGATCAGAGCAGAACTAAATGAAATAGAATGTAAGAAAGCAGTAGAAAATGTTTAAAAATCCAAAAGCTGGTTCTTCAAGAAGATCAATAAAATTGACAAATCCTTAGCCAGATTAATGAACAAAAAAGAGAGAAGGTGCAAATACACAAAATAAGAAATGTGGAAGGATATATAACCACTGACCCTGCAGAAATAGAGTATCATAAGAGAATACTTTGAAAAATAATATGCTTACAATAATTATAATTTAGAGGAAATGGGCAAATTCCTAGAAACTCACAAGCAAAACTCAAATGAGAAATTGATGAACTCAACAGACCAATTACAGATAAAGAGATTCAGTCATGAAATACCTCCCAACTAAGAAGAGCCCAGGACCAGATAACTTCACAGTTGAACTCTACCAAACATTCTGGAAAGAACTAACACCAATCCTGCTTAAATTCTTCCAAAAATAGAAGTAGAAGGGATATTGCCTAACTTATTCTTTGATGCCAACATTACCCTAATACCAAGCCAAATAAAGATGCAACAAGAAAGGAAAATTACAGACAAATCTCTCTAATGAAGTTAAATGCTACAATCCACAACAAAATACCTGCTAATCATATTCAACAACACATGAAAATCAACACAACATTTTTTTATGAATTGGAAAAACTAACTACAAAATTTATTTGGAATGGAAAGAGGCCCCAAAGAGCCAAAGACATATTGAAAAAGAAAAATGAAATTGGAGGTATCACACTCCATGACTTTAAAACATACTACATAGCTAGAGTGGGCAAACTTGCATGGTATTGGCAGAAGGGTAAACATACAAACCAATGGAACTGAATTGTGAGTACTGATATAGATCCTCACAAATACAGTCATCTCATATTTGACAAGGTCACCAAGCCCACTCATTTGTTGACCTCTTCAAAAAATGGTGCTTGGTGAACTGAATATTCATATCCAAAAGAGTGAGAGAGGAATACCATCTCACACCTTATACAACGAATCAACTCAAGATGGATCAAAGATCTAAATATAAGAGCCAAGACCATAAAATTCTTGGAAGATAAGGGAAGCATCTACAGCACCTTGTAATAGGAAATTATTTCATGAACTTCCCACCCAAAGCAAAAGTATCAAAAGAAAAAATGGATAAATGGGATCTCCTCAAAATTAAAAATGTTTGCAATTCAAAAAACATTATCAAGAAAGTAAAGTCAGCCTACTGAATGGAAGAAAATATTTGGCAATCATATATTTGATAGGAGCCTAATATCCAGCATATATAAAGAAATCCTACACCTTGAAAATAAAAAGACAAACAACACATTTAAAAAATGGTCAAGTGACTTGAAAAGACACCTCTCCAAGGAAGAAATACAAATGGCTAAATAGTATATGAAATGTTCAACACCACTAGCTTTTAGGGAAATGCAAACCAAACTACAAAGAGGTACCTTCTTACACTCATTAGACTGGTGGCTATTAAAAAAACAGAGGACT
Organism: Tolypeutes matacus; assembly: GCA_026826555.1. Taxonomy (NCBI): domain Eukaryota; kingdom Metazoa; phylum Chordata; class Mammalia; order Cingulata; family Chlamyphoridae; genus Tolypeutes; species Tolypeutes matacus. Next base: position 188,504 of record JAKSZT010033762.1, read on the forward strand.
ATAAGTGTTGGAGAGGATGTGGAAGAATGGGAAGCCACATCCGCTGCTGATGGTAATGTAGAATTGTCCAGCCATTTTGGAGGACAGTTTGGCAGTTCCTCAAAAAACTAACTATAGAACTGCCATATAATCTAGCAATTCCACTGCTGGGAAGAATACCCAGAAGAACTGAAAACAAAGAGAAGAACAGACATGCACACCAATGTTAACAGTGGCATTTTTCACTATTGCCAAAAATTGGAATCAACCCAAATGCCCATCAACAGATGAATGGATAAACAAAATATGGTGCATACATACAATGGAATATTACTCAGCTGTAAGAAGGAATACAGTGCTAACACTGGGATAACATGGATGAATCTTGAGGATCTTATGTTGAGTGAAGCAAGCCAGGCATTGAAGGATAAACAGTACATGATCTCACTTATATGAATTAAGCAAATTGATCAGACTCAGAGAGCTATTGTCTGGAAGATATGTTCACAGGAAACAGAAAAGGAGAAGAAGTTTGTGAGTCAACACCCATATGGATATAATCCTTGGTAAGGTGAAAGTGTGTAGTTGTGTATTGAAGGGATATGACAGAAGGGTAGTGATATTATTTGGTTGAGTGTTTCATGCTTGGCAAGTGGGTAGATTGGGGAGGGTGGGTTGAAAGGTCCAGGGAAGGGGGGGGGGGGGGGGGCGGGGGACCAGCTGAACAGTGGGGATTTATGGATATGTGGTTCAAAGTACAAAGTTGGGAATGCTCTTATGGAAATTTGACAAGGAAAGATTACTGGTTTAGGGTGTTGGATTGGGTGGGGCATTCGGGACAGGGTACACCTGGAGCAGGCTCCTAGAGAGTGTATGTGTGATCATTTTCTTGCAATGTGTTGTATCATTGGATGGAGACCCACATAATAAGTGGGAAGGAGTTGGACTCCCATCCTCTGGAGGAACCATTTGTTCAGAAATAGAGAGGCAGGAGTCTCTCGAGAGCATGGGCGGTTCCTAATAGGGGAAGACAAACAAGTATGTCAAGACCTCAGTGTTGTTGCATGTAACTGTGAACTTTGCCATCCAAGGAGTGAAGTCAGAGTGTCACCTTGGGCCCCAAGGGGGAGGGGGAGGGAGGAATAGAATATCAAATAGGGGGTATTTAGTGGGCAACAGAAGTGTTCTACATGATATTACAATGACAGGCACAGGCCATGTAAAATATCATCAAAATTTATAAAAGTGTAAGCTCTAAAATATAAGCTGTAATGTAAACCATTGACCATGTTTAGTAGCTATGTTTCACTATTTGCATATCAGTTTTAACAAAGGTACCACCCACATATAAAAAGATATTAATACAGGAAGGAAGAAGAGGGGAGGATTTGGGTATATGAGAGTCCCCTCTATTGTATATGTGACTTGACTATTACCTAAAACTATTCTGAAAACAAAATGAAAAATAGTAAGACACTGGGGACTAAATAGAAGAAAATGCCATGGTACAGACAAGACAACAGATATTAGAGTGATGAAATACAACCTGTCAAAAATTTTTAAAATATTTTTCCTTATTTTTAATATCTTAATCTTTTAATTTTATTCTATTTTTGCTTTTTAAAATTTTTTATGTATTTTATTTCTTATATTTAAACCTAACATTATTATTTCATTTTCCTATTGCTTGCATTTGGATATTTTAATGGCTTCATTTCTGAAGAAGCTTTAGATCACAGAAGGGTTACTACTGGGGAAGGGGATGATCATTGGTGTGGGGTGTCAATGATAGGGAATATATGGGAGGAAGTTCACCTGGGCATTCATATAAGGTATATAAAAATATTCAAATATTCACAGGGCATAATCAAAGTGGGTGGAGTCTCATCCAATAACCAAGAGAATATTGAATTCCCATCCTGGAGAGCTCTGCCATGTTTTCTAATGGAGCAGCAACAATCCCCCAAGTGCAGGGGCAATGAATGGTGAAGGAGGATGATCTAGTGATGGGCACTTGATATTGATGACTATGCTTATGAGCCTTTGCTCTTGAAATTGAAACTTAGCATATTGTTGTGGGGTGCCTAAGAGTTGCCTCCTGATAGCCTCCTTGTTGCTCAAGTGTGGCCTCTCTTAGCCAAACTCAGCATATAAATGTATTATCTTCCCCCCAGCGTGGGACACGACTCCCAAGGATGAGCCTCCCTGGCATCGAGGGATTACTACCAAGCACCAACTAGCAATGCAATTGGAAAACACATCGAATATAAGGGGGAAAAGGTAAAGTCAAATGAGTTTATATGGCAAAGAGACTTCAAAGTGAGTAGGAGGTCATCCCAAAGTTAATGTTTATGCACATATTAGCAGGATCTCATAGACTGACTAAGTTGATACTACCTCAAATATTGGGGCTCCTGATGGCTCTGGAGACATCCAGGTCCTATGCTCAGGGTGGATAGCCCTGGGATTTGGTGCCCTGCCAGTGGGCCCTACTTTGTAGATTGTTCTCTTGAGAGTGACAGAGTTGGACTTAATTATGCCTTCCCTGCACATGGCTTATCTGTCCCTTCTATTTAAAGCTATACCTGGACCTAGAGTTTGTAGGTATATGTCCAGAGACTCAAGTCTTTGGACTGTCCATGTTCCAGCTGGGCCAGGAACCTCGGTGGAGCTGCAACACCTACTCTACAGCTCACTGGATTCACCCAGGACAACTGGTGGGGAAGATGATGATGGACAACAGCTGTCCCAGGGAATAGAGAGAGTCTGCAACTGCAGGCAGGATAGACCCACCCATTTTCCCCATGGCATATAAGCCCTCTCTCAATTGGATGTGAAGTGGACATCACCATCCGAGAATCCTTGGGATTGGGGGAGGAGCTATGGACTAGATTGGACTTACTGGTATTCTACTATAGACATATTGTTATTCTAGTAATGGAAGAAATTACAACATTAATGTGGAGCCAGTGGCCACTGGAGGCTCTGGGGGCAGGGAGAGGGAAAAAAAGTTGTAATACGGGGTCTTTTTCGGGACTTGGAAATCATCCTGAATGACATTGCAACAACAGATATAGGCCATTTTATATCATCACATAACATGCAGAACTGTGTGGGAGAGAGTGTAGATTACAGTGTGAAATATGGTCCATGCTTAATGACAAAGCCCCAGGATGCATTTTTCAATATCAATGAATGTGCCACATTAATGACGATGTTTATGTGGGAGGGTGTGGGAGATGGGGGGAGTGGGGCATATGGGAATTCCTATATTTTTTGTGTAACATTTATGTAATCTAACTATCTTTTAAAAAATACAAAATAAATTACTATTAAAAGAAGAAAGGAAAAATATGCAATCTTACCATAGGATCTAGGAATCATACTCTTAGAGATTTCTCTAACTGATTTGAAGACATATCCACAAAACCGGCAGGCAAATGCTCACTAGATAATGGAAGTAATCAAGGTGTCCTTTAAATAGATAAATGGTAGTATATAAATAACATTGAATATTTTTCAGTATTTTTTTTAAATGTACTATCAAGCCACAGACAAACATGGCTGAATCTTAATTTCATATTGCATAGTGAAAGAAACAAGTCTGATAAGATTATATATTGTAAGATTCCAGTCATATGAAGTTATGGAAATGCTTATGAATTCTATTCTTGAAATTGAAAGTTAGCCTAAATTTGTAGGGTGCCTAAGAGTTACCTACTGGGAGCCTCCTTGTTGTTCAAATGTGGCCTCTCTGTAAGCCAAAGTCAGCATATAAACTTAATAACTTCCCCCCAGCATGGGACATGACTCCTGGGGATAAGCCTCCCTGACACTGAGGGATTGCTATCAAGCATCGCAACTGGAAAAGAAAAAAGCTCTGACCAAAAGGGGGAAAAGGTAAAGACAAATGAATTTCATTACTAAGAGACTTCAAAGTGAGTTGGGAGGTCATTCCAGAGGTAACACTTATGCACATCTCATCAGGATCTCATTGATAGCCAAAGTAGATACTGCTCCAAATAGCAGGCAGGGCTCTGCCATTTAATGTTTCTTGAGGGCTCTGGAAACATTCAGACACTAGAGTCAGGGCAGATAGCTCAGGAGTTTGGTCCCTTGCCAGTGCATCCTACGTTGGAATTTATGCTCCCCAGTGCGTCAGAATTGGACTCAGTTGTGGTTTCCCTACACAAGGCTCTGCTGTCCTATATTTGAACTTATATCTATTACTAAAGTTGGTACGTGTATGTTCAAGAGACTTAAATCTTTGGGCTGTCCATGTTCCAGCTGGATCCTGAATCTCAACGGAGTTGTAGTACTTACTCTCCAGTTCATTGGACTCACACAGGACAATTAACCAGAAGGAGATGATGGATAACCAACATACTAAGAAACCAAGAGTGTCTACAACTGCAAGCAAGAGAATCCCATCCATCAGCCATATGGGATCGAAGGCCCCCCTCAATTAAAGGTGGATTGGGGGGACTTCCGGGAAGATGGCGGATTAGTAAGACTCGGGAATCTCTTCTCCAGAAAAATAGCTAGAGGACAAGCTGAAACAGTCCCAAAAAAGATCTTCTAGGGTTTAGGACAGCAGGTGAAGGCTGCACACCACCCAGAGGAGAGAGGGACAGAAGAAGGAAATAGCGACTACAGAACTGTGAGTTGCAAGTAGCAGCTTCTGCTGCTGCCGGCACCCACCCCCACCCTCTTCAGAATTCTCGGGACCCTGGGCCTGCAACCACAGACAAAGGGGGCTTCAGGGATCTGCCACTCCCGGAAAGGGGAGAGAGAGGGACACAGCCTTAGGCTGACTCAGGTTCTGACCTGAAATTTGGGCTGCAGAGCCCCACGGACCCTTCCACACGGTCGTTTGCCCTGGGTGCCTAGAAAGGACTGGAAAAATCCAACCCTCGCAACTTCCCTCTCTTCTAGCCTGGACTAATTGTTGAGGACACCACGGGAGAGGGGAGAGAGAGCCTGGGGCTGACCCTGCTTTGGACTCCCAGGTTTGGTCTGCCCTGTCCCGAGAACCCTTCCAGGCTGGGTGGGGCTGTGCCATTGTTTGCCTTGGAGCCTGCAAGGGGCTAAAGATATACAAACCTCCCAATCTCCTCCTCTACTAACAGGGACTGATTGTTGAGGATTCAGAAGGGAGTGGAAATATTTCCTAGCTGGGAAAAGGGGGGTGCTACGAGAGAAGTCTGGAGAACTGTCTCAGAAAGTTTGAATCACAGGGCTCCTAGCCCCCAGACAGGAAGCTCTATCACATTGATCTGGTCTGTGTCACAACAAATACGCTCCGACCAGGCATTGAATTGAGAGCTGCCAACAAGCGCCATCTCCTGGCAGACCAAGGAAGTGCACATAAGAAAATTAATAAGTAAGAGAAGATTTTCCTGGCCTCTATAGCCTCCCTGCCCAAGGCCCTAGGAAACGACTCTACAACCAATTATTGGGTCCAATGCCCAGTTTAGAGCAACAAGCAGAACAATCCTAACAATCAAGTTTGAGCTAAAAATCAAAAAGTGGTGGTAACTCACAGCCTCCTACCACTAAAACCCCATAAAAGAGAAAAAGATAGAGCACCTAAGTAAAATACATACTAACCAGATGCCTAAGCACCAGCAAAAAATTATGGGCCAGAATAAGAAAATAGAAGACATGGCCCAAGAAAAGGAATACAGCAAAGCCCCAGAAGAGATGCAGAATTTGAGAGAACTAATCAGTGAGATGAGCACACATTTCCAATATCAAATTAATGAGATGAAAGAGAATATAGTTAAAGAGATCAATGACATCAAGAAGTCATTGCATGAACGTAAAGAAGAATTTGAAATCATGAACAGAAAAGTAATGGAGTTCATGGGAATGAAAGACACAATAGGTGAGGTAAAAAATACATTTGAAGCATACAACAACAGACTCGAAATGATATAAGAAAGAATAAGTGATACTGAAGACAGATCAGCTAAAATAGAAGAGAGAAAAGAACAGAGAGAGAAAAGAATGGAAAAAATTAAGCAGGGGCTCAGAGAGTTGAATGACAACACAAAACACAAGAACATACATGTCATGGGAGTTCCAGAAGGAGAAGAGAAAGGAAAGGGGGCAGAAAGAGTATTTGAGGAAATAATAACTGAAAATTTCCCAACTCTCACGAAAGAAATGAACTTACATGTCCAAGAAGTACATCATACCCCAATAAGAATAAATCCAAATAGACCTACGCCAAGACACATATTATTCAGAATGTCAAATGTAAAAGATAAAGAGAAAATTCTCAGAGCAGCAAGAGAGAAGCAAACGATCACATACAAAGGACGTCCATTAAGACTTTGTGCAGATTTCTCTTCAGAAACCATGGAGGCGAGAAGACAGTGGTATGATATAATTAGGAAACTGAAAGAGAAAAACTGCCAGCTGAGAATTCTTTATCCAGCAAAACTGTCTTTCAAATATGAAGGTGAATATAAAAGTATTCACAAACAAACAGAAACTAAGAGAGTTTGCAAAAAAGAATCCACCTTTGCCGGAAATATTAAAGGAAGCCTTAGAACCTGAAAGAAAAAGACAGGAGAGACAGGCTTGGAGGAGAGTATAGAAGAAAGAAAAGCAGAAAGGATAACCAAAAGAGTAAAAAGAAAGACAAAAATAAGATGACATGAAAACCAAAGAATAAAATGGAGGAAATAAATAGCGCATTTTCAGTAATATCATTGAATGTGAATGGATTAAATTCCCCAATCAAAAGATACAGGTTGACAGAATGGATAAAAAAACATGAGCCATCCATATGCTGCTTAAAAGAAATGCACCTCAGACACAAGGATACAAGCCAGCTGAAAGTAAAAGTTTGGAAAAAGATACTCCATGCGAATAGTAAACAGAAAAGAGCAGGGGTAGCTATACTAATATCAGACAAAACAGACTTCAAATGCAAAAAAGTGATGAGATGCGGAAGGCCATTATATGTTAATAAAAGGGACGATCCTCCAGGAAGACATAGCAGTCATAAATATCTACGCACCTAACCAGGGTGCCCCAAAATATATGAGACAAACTCTGGCAAAACTGAAGGGAGAAATAGACATTTCTACAATAATCGTCGGAGACTTCAAGACCCCTCTCACATCATTAGATAGAACAACTAGACAGAAGATCAACAAGGAAACAGAGAACTTGAACAATATGATAAACAAGTTAAACCTAACAGACATATACAGAACACTGCATCCAAACTCAGCGGGTTATACATTCTTCTCAAGTGTCCATGGATCTTTCTCCAGGATAGACCACATGTTAGGTCACAATACAGCTCTCAATAAATATAAAAAGATTGAAATTATACAAAGCACCTTCTCAGATCATAATGGAATGAAACTAGAAATCAATAACAGACAGGAAAAAAGGAAATTTGCAAATGTGTGGAGACTGAACAACACACTCCTAAATATTCAGTGGGTCAAAGAAGAAATTGCAAGTGAAATCAGTAAATATACTGAGACAAATGAAAATGAGAACATAACATATCAAAACTTATGGGATACAGCAAAGGCAGTCTTGAGAGGGAAATTTATAGCCCTAAATGCCTATATTAAGAAACAAGAAAGAGCTAAACTCAAAGATTTAACTGAACAACTTGAGAAACTAGAAAAAGAACAGCAAACCAATCCCAAAGCAAAAAGAAGGAAAGAAATAATAAAGATTAGAGTGGAAATAAATGAAAATGAGAACAAAAAAGCAATAGAGAAAATCAACAAAACCAAAAGCTGGTTCTTTGAAAAGATCAATAAAATTGACAAACCCCTCGCTAGACTAACAAAGAAAAAAAGAGAGAAGATGCAAATAAATACAATCAGAAATGAAAGGGGGGAAATTATAAATGACCTCACAGAAATAAAAAGAATCATAAGAGGATATTATGAGAAACTATATGCCAACAAACTAGACAACCTGGATGAAGTGGACAAATTTCTAGAAACTCATAATCAACCTACACTAACACAACAAGAAATACAAGAACTTAACAAACCAATCACAATTAAGGAGATTGAATCTGTCATCAAAAATCTCCCAGCAAAGAAAAGTCCAGGACCAGATGGCTTCACAGGTGAGTTCTACCAAGCATTTCTAAAAGAATTAACACCAGTCCTGTTTAAACTCTTCCAAAAAATTGAAGAGGAGGGAAAATTACCCAACACATTTTATGAAGCCAACATCACCCTAATACCAAAGCCAGATAAAGATTCCACAAGAAAAGAAAATTACAGACCAATCTCTCTCATGAACATAGATGCAAAAATTCTCAACAAAATACTTGCAAATTGAAACCAATAGCATATCAAAAAACTTATACATCACGACCAAGTGGGATTTATTCCTGGTATGCAAGGCTGGTTCAACATAAGAAAATCAATCAATGTAATACACCACATTAACAAGTTGAAGGAAAAAAACCACATGATCATCTCAATAGATGCAGAAAAAGCATTCGACAAAATCCAACATCCTTTCTTGATAAAAATATTTCAAAAGATAGGAATAAAAGGAAAATTATTCAATATGATAAAAGGCATATATGAAAAACCCACAGCCAACATCATACTCAATAGGGAAAGGATGAAAGCTTTCCCCCTAAGATCAGGAACAAGACAAGGATGCCCACTGTCAACATTGTTATTCAACATTGTACTAGAAGTTCTAGCTAGGGCAATTAGACATGACAAAAAAATTTAAAGGCGTCCAAATAGGAAAAGAGGAAGTAAAACTCTCACTGTTTGCGGATGACATGATCCTGTATTTAGAAAATCTTGAAGTATCCACAACAAATCTACTTGAACTAATAAATGAGTTCAGCAAAGTGGCAGGATATAAGATCAACACGCAAAAATCAGTAATGTTTTTGTACACTAGTACTGAACAATCTGAGGAGGAAATCAGGAGGAAAATTCCATTTTCAACAGCAACAAAAAGACTCAAATACCTAGGAGTTATTTTAACCAAAGAAGTAGAGGACCTATATGCAGAAAACTGCAAAACAATGCTAAAAGAAATTTAAAAAGACCTAAACAAATGGAAAGACATTCCGTGTTCATGGATTGGAAGAATAAATATCGTGAAGATGTCAATCTTGCCCAAACTGATTTATAGATTCAATGCAATACCAATCAAAATCCCAACAGCTTACTTTAAAGAATTAGAAAAGGCAATTACCAAATTCATCTGGAAGGGTAAGTGCACCCGAATAGCCAAAAGTATTCTAAAAAAGAAGAGCAATGTGGGAGGAATTTCGCTGCCTGACCTTGAAACATATTACAAAGCTACAGTGGTCAAAACAGCATGGTACTCGCATAAAGATAGACATATCGATCAGTGAAGTAGAATTGAGAATCCAGAAATAAACCCTCACCTATACAGTCAACTGGTTTTTGACAAACCTACCAAGCTCATGCTGATGGGAAAAAACAGTCTCTTCAACAAATGGTGTTGGGAGAACTGGATATCTATAACCAAAAGAATGAAAGAGGACCCCTATCTCACCCCCTATACAAGAATTAACTCAAAATGGATCAAAGATCTAAATATAAAAGCCAGGACCATAAAAGTACTAGAAGAAAATGTAGGGAAACATCTTCAAGACCTTGTAGTAGGTGGTGGTTTCTTGGACCTCACACCCAAAGCACATGCAACAAAAGAAAAATTAGATAAATGGGATCTCCTCAAAATTAAACACTTTTGCACCTCACAGGACTTTGTCAGAAAGGTGAAAAGGCAGCCAACTCAATGGGAAAAAATATTTGGAAATCACATATCTGATAAGGGTTTAATATCCAGGATATACAAAGAGATGTTACAACTCAACAATAAAAAGACAAATGACCCAATTAAAAAATGGGCCAAAGACTTGAATAGACATTTCTCCGAAGAAGAAATACAAATGGCAAAAAAACACATGAAGAAATGCTCAACATCACTCATGATTAGGGAAATGCAAATCAAAACTACAATGAGGGGAAGCGGCTGTGGCTCAATCAGTAGGGCTCCCGTTTACCATATGGGAGGCCCCGGGTTCGGTTCCTGGGGCCTCCTGGTGAAGGCAAGCCCACCCGCACGGCGTGGTTAGCTGACCCAGTGAGCACAAGCAGCAAGGGGGGGGATAAATGAATGAATAAATAAATAAAATCTTTTAAAAAAAAAATACAATGAGATATCATTCCACACCTATCAGAATGGCCACTATTAAAAAGACAGAGAACTACAAGTGTTGGAGAGGATGTGGAGAGATAGGAACACTTCTTCACTGTTGGTGGGAATGCAGGATTGTACAACCACTATGGAGGACTGTTTGGCAGTTCCTAAAGAAGTTGAATATAGACTTGCCATGTGACCCTGCAATACCACTACTGGGTATATACCCAGAAGAACTGAGAGCAGTGACACGAACAGACATCTGCACACTGATGTTCATAGCCACATTATTCACCATTGCCAAAAGTTGGAAACAACCCAAGTGTCCATCAACAGATGAATGGATAAACAAACTGTGGTCTATTCAAACGATGGAATATTATGCAGCTGTAAGAAGATATGAAGTCATAAAGCATATGGCAACATGGATGAACCTGGAGGACATTATGTTGAGTAAAGCAAGCCAGACACAAAAGGACAAATACTGTATGAATGCATTACTATGAACCAAATATATTGTGTAATATATTGTTTGATTCACACACACAAAAAAAACAAAAAAACAAACAAAAAACAAAACAACAACAAAAAAATTTACATGTATCCATTACATTTAATTGAGAAATGTATATATTTATTCATCTGTGTTTACTTTTTAGTTTTTAATTGCTTATGTTTTCAATTATTAAATGTACAAAATAAAGTTAAAAAAAAAAAGGTGGATTGGGCATGACCATCCTGGAATCCTCAGGATTGGGGAATGAGCTATTTTATAAAATAGACTTACTAGGATTCTACTATAGACTCATTGTGAGTCTAGCAATGGAAGAAATATCATTGATATGGAGGCAGTGGCCACTAGAGGATCTGAGGGTAGAGAGAGGGAAAAACAGGTGTAATACAGGGGCATTTTTGGATCTGGGAATCATCCTGAATGACATTACAATGACAGATACAGGCCATTATATAGCTTGCCATAACCTACAGTATTGAGTGGGGGAGAGTATAAACTAAACTGTAAACTATAATCCAGGTTTAGCAGCAATGCTTCAAAATGTGTTTATCAATTGCAGTTAATGTACCACACTAATGAAAGTTGTCGCTAATGTGGAAAAATATGGGAGGTGTGGGGGATCAGGGCATTTGGGAATCCCCTATATATATTCTGTAACATTTATGTAATCTAAGTATCTTTTAAAAAAGAAAAAAAGAAAAAGAAAAAAGTGAATATGAGCATATCCAATTCTTGCTTCCTGCTACACTGTCACCTTCTGGACTTTATTGATTCATTTTTGATCAGAGACAATCTGCCTTTTATCCAGATTCCCATGTGATTGGTAAACAGATTAGATTTTGTGAAGAGCTGTTTTAAGCAATCAAGATTTTACACACTTTTTTTTTAAATGATAAGAGAATTGAATAATATCAAGAAGTTGTGGCATACGCAAATGTTTGAAATTTTTATCAGATTAAATTTTGACATATGACTGTATAGATTATATTAAAACTATACTAAATATTTTTCTGAGTACCTAATTAGTTTTCCTTTTCAAAGCAGTACAAATTCATGAATATTATTGTAAAAATTACCTCTATTTATAAATGTGAAACTTATGCCATCCATCTTTCTTAAAGATTCCACATCCATCAGAATATCAAAAGCTATATACCAACTTGCAATAACAGTGAAACATTCTTAATCATTGAACAGCAACTTCTGAGGTAATGTTTACCCAAACCGAACCTTGCCTCAGGCGTTTGCGGGGCACTACGCCCCACCTTCTTCCC
>JAKSZT010033764.1:0-94882 GCA_026826555.1 Tolypeutes matacus
ATGTAGCATAAGATGGGTAAATGGATATGTAGCAGTTTAATATTGTTATGAAATCCAAAAATAGATATTGCATTATGCTTGTAACCTGGTCTGTTAATCTGGGCATGATTAAGTTATGATAAGGGTGATAACTGGGCCACAGTCGGTAGGCATTGAGCCCAGCCCCTTGAAGGGTGGTGTCTCAAACATAAAAAGACATGGCAAAGGACAGAACTGGAGAAGTTTTTGATGTTGGAGTTCTGAGGAGCAAGGACAGATGGCCCCAGGGAAGTGAGACAAGCCATTCACCTGACAGTTCACAGATGGCCTTGTGGTGAGAAGCAAACCTTAGAGTGCCTCATAGTCCACAGGTGACCTTTGGAGGAAACAGAGTAGCTGAGCGCAGAGGGAAATGCAGCCCTGGGAAGACAGGAACCCAAGAAGCCTGAACCCTAGCAAATGTCAGCAACTGTCTTGCTCCAAGACGGGGTAACAGACTTTGGTGAAGTAAGAAACTTATGCTTCATGGCCTGGTAATTGTAAGCATCTACCCCAAATAAATACCCAAATAAATAAAGACCAAGAGATTTCTGGTATTTTGCATCAGCACCTCTTTGGCTGACTAACAAAGGATATAAAATGTTTTAAAATACATTATTTGGCAAGTCAATAAGAAATAATTAGTGCAGATTTGGAAAGCAAGCAAAAGTGATATAATTTCCCCAATAAACCTTAATGAATATTAAATGTGCATCTCATCCAAATAAGTAGAAGAAAAAAAATTGGACAAAAATAGTCAGTCCAAAACAAAGTGTTCAGGATTTTCTGGGTTGCCATTTTGGCTTTTTTCTGGGGCCAGCTTACTCGTACATCTTTGGCAGCTGCACCTTTCTTATCCTTCAAAAGCCTGAAGGTTCCATGGTTGTCTTGGGGGTGTTGTTTTGTCCCCATCATAAATCAAGTGCTGTATTACTTCCCCATTTCCTTGTTATGAAGTCATCAAACTAGATGTGTGGCTCATTTGAAGCAAGAACAGCCATGAATGATAGAACAAATAAAAAGGAGATATTATTGTTTCTCCCAAATTGGACGCTTAGATGACTGATATTGGATCTTTCCTCTTTTCTAATGAACACATTCAATGCTATCAATTACCCTCTAAGCATTACTTTTGCTGCACACCACAAACTATGAAGAGGTATTTGACATTAAGAAGCAGAAAGAAGCACATAACAAAAGGCTTGTGAGTGAAGTTATATCAACTGCCACAACAGAATAGACTAAACATGAAGGCAGAGAATGTAAGAAACTTGGGAAAATATGTTCTCTGACTGCAAGCATTGTTTCCTCAAAATAACACTTCTTTGAATGTAACTTCACTTTGAAGGAATTTGCATCATGCTTACCTAAGGATGAGGGTATCTATGTATGGAAAAAAATGAAGACAATGAGTTTTGCCAGTTTGCACCACATGGTAGTCCTCCCCTTTATGTGTAATGAGTGTGAAGTTTTCTTGGAAATTCAAACTCAGGAAATACCTGAGGATAAATCTTTCACTTTCAGAGAAATCAAGTGAAATTTCATGAATTTCGGAAAGCTAGAGTCATATCAAAAAAAACATATCAAGTAAAACCCTGTGGATGTAAGTAAGGTTGGAAATCCTTCAGCCAGGCATTAAATCTCATTGAGCATGAAATATTCATACATTACTTAGTATTGTAATGAACATGGGAATGCTACCATATGAGACAAAACCTCATGGAATATGAGAAAATTCAAACTAGAGACAATATATATGAGTGTCCCAAATGTAGTCTGCTCTTTACAGTCATTTTTTACTCCTCATTTCAAAAGCCATACAGGGGAACAAGCATAGAAACGTAATACATATAGGAAAGTTTTCAACCTGACAGAAAACTTCTTTATTCATGAGAAAATTCTTACTAAAGAGATATATATATGTGGGAAAGCTTTAATTCAAATATCTAATCTCAGAAACAAGAGATTTCTTACTGCAAAGAAACCCTATGCATGTAAGTCATGTGAAAAAGTCTTTAGGTACAAATCATATCTCACAGAAAATGAGAAAACTCATTCTGGACAGAAAAAAATTTAAAATAAAGAATGCAGAAAAGCCTTCAGGCAAAAGGAACAGTTCATTAAACATCAGAGCATTCATTCTGGAGAAAAACCCTATATATGCAATGAATGTGGAAAAACCTTCAACCAGAATGAAAACCTCATTAACCTTCTGAGAATATATACTGGAGAGAAACCTTATGAATGTGATGGATGTGGGAAAGCTTTCATTCAGAGATCAAGGCTCATTACACACCAGAGAAGACAAACTGGAGAGAAACCCTACATGTATAAGGAATGTAGGAAAGCCTTCAGTAGCAAATCAAATCTCACTGACCATGAGAAAATTCATAGTGGAGGGAAACCCTCTATATGTAAGGAATGTGGAATAGCCTTCAGCCAGAAGCAGTATCTCCTTAAACATTAAAACATTCATACTGGAGAGAACCCTGTGAATGTAATGAATGTGAATCTCCAAAGAGTCTCCGTCTCCAGTCTGTGCAACTTGTTGCCAATCTTATAAGGAAGCAGCTGTAACTGTGCAATTCATGATGTCTTTCTCCTCTTGGAAAAGTGCACCTGCAGCTAGTTCTTTGATCTGCTGCACCCGCATCTTCTTCCACACTCATACGTGTTCAATTTGTTACCACTAATTTATGCATCAGAACTCGAGATTTCTCTTAGTTTATGGAAAGATGGGCTTCCCACTTTTTTCAAATTATCCTGGCTGTTTTCACTGTTTCTTCAAACCATTACATTCTGGGTAAGCATTTAAAAAATTACCATTTAAAAAATAATGCTGCCCATTATTGTAACATTTTCTCATAAGGCACTCCAACCATTTATATTTTTTCAGTTTCTTCATCTGATTCCAATGTGAATTCAAGTTTAACAGCCACTGAACTACAGTGGCCTGCTTTCTACTTCACTCCAATTTTCCTTATTATTTTAAATCAGAAATAATCCTTTCATAATTAGATGATATACTTATGCTCTCAAGTATTTTAAGAAGTTAGAATATTTATTTATATTCTTAAGTTGTTCTCCAATATTTTTCTCATATGTGATAGGGTGTGCAATGGATGAAACTAGAGAATGCATGTATTTACAAACAGAAATGTGTACCCCAAAGAATCTGCCAATGCAGATAATACTGAGGAAGGAGGAATGGGTGTTGAGGCTAGAGAAGGCTGTTTGACATAACAGACATAAATTATTTTTATACTCTTTGCATGGATAATTTGGTTATAAATTAAAAGAAATTTTGAAAATAGTACTCAATGAATTCATACAAAGTAGTTGATTTGAAGACATTGATTTGTATCTGCAACTTTACTGTGGGGGTCACTTCCCCTACCCTCTGCAAATACAGTCGCCCATAAAGGCAAAGTGCTCACTCCTTTTGACACCCTCCCCAGCTGCCCGGAGATGTGGAAGCCTCATT
Organism: Tolypeutes matacus; assembly: GCA_026826555.1. NCBI lineage: Eukaryota > Metazoa > Chordata > Mammalia > Cingulata > Chlamyphoridae > Tolypeutes > Tolypeutes matacus. The sequence goes on from JAKSZT010033764.1 coordinate 3,503, forward strand.
CAGGAAGAGTGAGCACAGAACACGAGGAGCATGGACACGACCGTGTGAAGGCCACACTGCTCTCTACACGTGTCTGGTTAGAGGGCTCTTAGAACCACAGAAGATGGACTTCCTGCTGCTTAATCCACAGTGAAGATGTACAGGAGTGACTCACATCAGTAACTGAGGCTGTGAGTCCTGAGCTGGGCTTTTAGCGTTAGGGTTAGTTTAGGGTTAGGTTTAGGGTTGGTGTTAAGGTTATGTTAGGTTTAGGGTTAGGGTTAGGTTAGGGTTATGGTTAGGGTTATGTGAGGGTTGGTTAGGGTTATTTACTGTTAGGGTTAGGGTTGGGCTTAGGGTTAGGTTTAGGTTCCGTTTAGGTTTAGGGTTAAGATAGGGTTAGTTAATATTAGGGTTATGGTTAGGTTTAGGGTTAGTTAGTGTTAGGGTAAGGTTTAGGGTTAGGGTTAGGTTTAGGTTAGGGTTAGGGTTAAGTAGGGTTTGGGGTTAGGTTAGGGTTAGGATTATGGTTAGCTTTAGGGATAAGTTTAGGGTTAGAGTTAGGGTTAGGTTTAGGTTTAGGGTAAGGATTAGGAAGTGTTCGGGATCTGGTAATGGTTAAGTTTAGGGTTAAGTTTAGGGTTAGTTTAGGGTTAGGGTTAAGGTTAGTTTAGCTTTAGGGTTATGGATAGGGTAACAGTTGGGTTTAGATAGGGTTCAGGTTCGAGTTAGGGTTAGGGTTAGGTTTAGGGTTAAGGTTAGGGTTAGCGTTAGGTTAGGGTTTGGGTTTCCTTAGGGTTAGTTAATGTTAGTGTTATGATTAGTGTTAGGGCTCATTTAGTTACTGTTAGAGTGAGGATTAGGTTTAGAGCTTTGGTTAGGGTTAATTTTAGTTTTAGGGTTAGGTTAGGGTTAGGGTTAAGGTTAGTGTTCATGTTAGTTACGGTTAGGGTTAGGTTATGTTTAGGGTTAGGGATAGTGCTACGTTAGTGTTACTGTGAGTGTTGTGGTTATGGTTATGGTTAGGGTTAGTGAGTAATAAACTTAATTTCATCTGTGGAAGGATTTACAGATGTATTGCTTTTGGTAAATGCCTTAAGTTCTGCTACTGGCTGGAGTGAACTGCTCTGTTACTGACAGGTAAGATATCAGCATGGCTGGGTAATGTGTTCATATTGTTTGAGCAACTTTAGCAAGGCCCTCTTGAAAGTTTCCTGACTTATTATTGAGACTACCATTTAAGTGATATTTAGAAGAGCATTCCTTGACCCAGTGTAACCCTTTTGGCATTTTGGACACACACTAGTTGGTATTGATTTATTCTTGCTGCTAAATTGAACTCTTACACTAATTTTGGCTCTGCAATCTTTTTTCATATGACCTGGTTTCTCACATTTAAAGCAATTTAAATTATTTACAACAGGACTGCGTCCCTTTAGAGAAGCTGCAAGAAGGTTCATGTTATAGGTATTAGGCAAAATGTTTTGGTATATTTTTATATAATCCTGTAAAATACTTCCATTTGCCTTTATCGGATGTAAAGCCTTTTTACACTCACTGTTAGCATTATTAAAAGCCAACATTAGAATAAACATTTCTTTAAGATCAGATTGAGTTAATGTCTTGTTGACTACATCTGCTAGCTTTGCAACAAATTCAGCATAGGGTTCAGTATTTCCTTGCACAATTTAGAAAATGAATGTACAGCCTGTCCAGGGGTGGAGATTCATTACCAGGCATCTAGGCAGCACAATCGCACTTGTGAAATAGCTATATTATCATATTGATCTTGGAGAGGTATTTCAGGTCATTGACCTGCTCCTAGTATTTGTTCAGTAGTAATAGGCACTGGTGGATTTTGCTATTGAATTCATCGTGGTACAATATTAACTTTATCAGCCCACCTAGTTTTAAATTGTAAAAATTCTGCTGAATTAAGAACAGCTTGAGCTAACAAATCCCAATCTCAGGTTATTAATCTGTTTGCTTTGCCATTTATTGCACCAATTCTGAGTATAAGGAGAATATATACCATATTGAGTGCATGGCTTTTTAAAATTTTTGATAGTTTTAAAAGGAATAGGAGCATTCTCACTTTGTGTACCCCTTTGGGGATTGTTAGCATCTACTGGATTTTGAGTTACTGTTACTGGAAAAGTAAAAAATATTACATAACCTCTGAATTTACTTCTCTAATTCCCTGTGCTATACTTTTCATAATTGAAGAGGATGGTGCTGGCATGAAAACTGAATCTTTTGGAGGTTCATCAAATGTTGTAAAGAATGGATTAGTAGATGCCCTAGGAGGCACAGATGCTGTTTTAAAAGACAATAAATCATCTTTTGGAGCAGACGGCTTAACGACTGCTGGAAAAGTTCCATAACCTCCCTTTTTTTTTTCTTTTTATTACATGTGAGTTTATCTGTTTTTGCCTGTTCATTAATTTTTTCAATATCTTTTCATTAAAATCATCATTAGCTTGTTCTGCTACAGTGTTAGCAATAGCAGTATCCATTTTAATAACATCATTTTCATCTGACTGTTATAGTTCAAGAGTAACAGAAATAAGAATATACAAAGACCATACATAACAATGTTTCTGTACAAGAGAAAAGAGTTCTAGTAACTCTAGGTTTGTCACAAATACCCCTGTATTCTTTAACAGGGTTTTCAAAACTCGAGAATATTCCTGTATCCAAGTTGACTTATTACCCTTTACCCTGATGATCAAGATTATTTGACTCACCAACAGAATGCAAGGACTGTCCCACACAGCAGTCCTTATTTCCATGGCATTTACTCAGAGAGAAGACTAGTTGTGCCCCATGTTGGGTTCCATCTGTTGTAATTCATTGTGGAGGTAGACGGTGCTTGGAATGATCCAAAGAAAGTTTGGGACCAAGTGACCTCACTCCATGTGGAATGCAGGCAAGTTAATTTAGGCTGAGGCTGCTTTTTATACTGCAAATCTGATAACAAAAGTAGGGCATCATTCACTAATTTCTCAGCTTGGTACTTGAGAGTGCTGCCTGTTTCTGTGTTCCCAGACAATCTTTCTTGGGAATTCAGACAATAATATCTAGCGGTGTGTTCATTCTGCTCTGCCTCCTCCCACTGATGTCTGCAGTATGCAGTGTCCTTGGAGACATTTACAAATGTTTCTTTGCCAGCAAGCATGCCTTTTAAATGCTTAATCCTTTATTCTCTGGCTCTCAGCATCTTTTTGAACAAAGAAATTTGTATCATGCTTACCTAAGAATGAGGGAATCTATATAAGTAAAAAAGAATGAGGACAATGAGTTTTGCCAGGTTGCCCTACATGGTAGTCCTCCCCTTTATGTGTAATGAGTGTGAAATTTTCTTGGAAAGTCAACCTCATGAGATACCTGAGAATTAATCCTTCTGAGAAACCATTTGGGATTTCATGAATTTAGGAATGCTAGAGTCACATCAAAGAAACATGCAGGAGTAAAACACTGTGTATGTAAGGAATATTGGGAATCCTTCAGCCAGGCATTAAATCTCATTGAGCATGAAATATTCATACATTAGTTAGTACTGTAATGAACATGGGAATGCTTCCATCTGGAACAAAACCTCATGCAATACAAGAAAATTCAAACTAGAGAGAAACCATATGAGAGTCCTGAATGTACTCTGCACTTTAAGCCATTTTTATTCCTTATTTTAAAAGCCTTTCAAGGGAACATGCATAAAAATGTCATACATGTGGGAAAGTTTTCAACCTGACAGGAAATCTCTTTATTCATCACAAAATTCTTACTGAAGACAAATCATATATATATGGGAAAGCTTTAATTAAAATGTCAAATCTCAAATACAAGAGATTTCCTTCTGTAAAGAAACCCTATGCATGTAAGGCATGTGAAAAAGCCTTTAGGCACAAATCCTATCTCACAGAACATGAAAAAACTCATAGTGGACAGAAACAAGATGAATGTAAAGAATGCAAGAAAGCCTTCAGCCAGAAGTTCATGAAATATCAGACCAGTCATTCTGGAGAAAAACCCTATATAAGCAATTAATGTAGAAATGCCTTCAACCAGAAGGAAAACCTCGTTAACCATCTGAGAATACATAGAGCAGAGTAACACTATTAATGTGATGGATGTGGGAAAACTTTCTTTCAGAAATCAAGCTTCATTACCCACCCAAGAAGACAAGCTTGAGAGAAACCCTATATATGTAAGGAATGTAGGAAAGCCTTCAGCAGCAAATCAAATCTCACTGACCATGAGAAAATTCATAATAGAGGGAAGCCTTATGTATGTAAAGAATGTGGAATAGCCTTCAGACAGAGGCAGTATCTCATTAAACATTACAACATTCATACTCGAGAGAAACACTGTGAATGTAATGAATGTGAATCCCCAAAGAATCTCCACCTCCAGTCTGTGCAACTTCTTGCCAATCTTTTATGGAAGCGACTGTGACTGTGCAATTCAGGATGTCTTTCCCCTCTTGAAAAAGTGCACTTTCAGTTTGTATTGAGATCTTATCCTCCCACATCTTATTCCACACTCATCTGTGTTCAATTTCTTGCCACCAATTTATGCATCAGAACTCAAGATTTCTCTTAGTTTATGTAAAGATGTGCTTTCCACTTATTTCAAAATATCCTGGTTGTTTTCACTGGTTCTTCAATCCATTACATTCTGGGTAAGTATTAAAAATTACCATTTTAAAAATAATACTGCCCATTATTGTAGCCTTTTCTCATGTCACAGCAACCATTTATCTTTTTTCAGTTTCTTCATCTGATTCTGATTTGAATTCAAGTTTAACAGCCACTGAACTACACTGTCCTGCTTTCTACTTCACTCCAATTTTCCTTACTATTTTAAATCAGAAATGATCCATTTATAGTGAGATGATATACTTCTAATCTCAAGTACTTTAAGAAATTAGAAAATTTATTTATGTTCTTAACTTGTACTCCAAAATTGTTCCCAAATGTGATAGGGTGTGCGATTGATGAAACTAGAGGATGCGTGTATTTACAAACAGAAATGTGTACCCAAAAGAATCTGCCAATGCAGATAATTCTGAGAAAGGAGGAATGGGTGTTGAGGCTAGAGAAGGAATATGGCTGTTTGCCAATATAGATGTAAATTATTTCTATACTCTTTGCACAGATAATAATTTAAAAGAAATTATGAAATTGGTACACTATGAACACATACAAAGTGGTTGATTTGAAGATATCGATTTTGCCTGTAACATTACTGAGGGGGTCACTTACCCTCACCCTTTGCAAATACAGTTGGCCATAAAGGAATAGTGCTCACTCCCCTCGGTCCACTCCCAAGATGCCTGGACAGGTGGAGGCCTCCCTCAGCAAGAGTGAGAACGGAGAACAAGGTGCATGGATGCGACCATGTTAAGGTCACACTGTTCTCTACATATGTCTGGTTAGAAGGCTGTTAGCATGACAGAAGGAATCAGATTTTCTGCTGCTACTTCCCAGTGAAGACTGGCTAGAGTGACTCCAATGTCTAAGTGAGATGTGAGTGTTTGGCAGGGCTTTCTCTCTGTCCTCCTTTGTGGATCCAGAACCTATTATGATGGTTTTCATCAGGGCCCTGAGAGTTTTGTTCCCAAACAGGACATTCCCTCTCTACTTTGGGGAATTGTAGTGAACACATGTTACATTCCAGCTTCTTCAGGTGTTCATCAGCTTCTTCCTATCCAACCCCTCCATTCTCTTCTGGTATTGAAGAGGTCTGCAAAAATTTCAACACTTAAAAATGTGTTGAAAATTTCATATTTAATTAGTCTGAGAAATATCTGGCATCTGCACCCTATGTGGTTTTATGCAAACAATGTACTCCCTCACAACCTCACTTCTATTCTTGTCAGCCCTAGGTCTCAGGACTTTCTGGGATTCCCATACTATTTTTTAGGGCCACTGGCCTAATGTTGCTCATTCCAGTGATGTTATTGCTGTAGCCAATGTGGTAATGTGAATTTTCACATTTCCTTCCAGACACCAACAAGTTTCATCATGGCATTGCTCTTTCATTAGCTGCCCCAAGATTGGAGAACTTGAATGTAGAATTGGAAGCAGGAGACGTGAGTCTGTGCCTGAGTCCCAGGAGGAATACAATATGTACATCCACTTCAGAGAGTAAATGCTGGAGGCAAAGGGAAGGGCAAAAGGAGCAGGAGCAGGAAGTCTCCTCTCTGTGCCCTGACTCCTCTACTGCACCAGACCCTAGTTCCAATGATTTTATCTGCCCCTGCCCACCTGGCCATGCCCTGCCTGAGTCAGGTACATCATACTGGGGCATCTGTGACTTTATACTAGTTCTCAAACCATGTGATTCTCCTGCCTGACTCCCTGTCTTGAAGGACTTGCTGTCCAAGAGCACATCCCCCTCCATCTTACCAGTACTCATTCCCACCTACTCTGGAGACACCACAGTTTGCAGGTGAATTCAATGGGCAGCAGCATCACACATCTATTTGGGAACAGAGCAGCAATCCCACCCTGTGTCCCTAGCTGTTTGAGTTTTCCAAGTGCTGCCAATGCAAAATGCGAGAAGCAGGTTGGCTTTTATTGGAATTTATTGGGGTTAAAGCTTACACTTCTGAGCCTGTGAAAATGTCCAAATCAAGGCATCAGCAAAAATGCTGTCTTAACAATGATCAGCTGCTGCTGGACTCCTGCCATGGGAAAATGTTGAGCTTGCCTGCATCTCTTGCTTTCTCCTCCAAACTCACTTTCTCCCTGAGCTCAGCAGTGGGCCATCAGACACACCTGCTCACACCTCACCCTTATCCTCTGGCCTGGATGTCTTCAGCTTCAAGCTGCCCCATGACTCCAGCCTCTGACCTCTCCCTAAGACTTTCAGGTTTTCTGTGTCTCTCCACAGCTGTAGGACATCCTGGAGCCCTCTCACACATGGCAGGGTAAACATGGCAGCATTCTTTCTCTGGGTGTTCCATGTATGTAGAATTTCAGCACAATGATTGGCATCCATCCGGGTGCCTGAAATATAATCAGAGGCCCTTAACTAAACTAAAGCAATCTAACAAAAAGTGACATAATCAAAAGGCCCCTTATCTAAATCTCACCAAATTGTCCTACATACAAAGGCTTACACACACAGCAATGGGTTAGTAAGAACATACTTATACAGAGTCCACACAAGTCTCAAATGAGGGCATTAACCCAGGGCACAGGGATCAGGAGGGGTCTATTAAGTCTGGGAGAAATGGAAACTCATGAAGCAGTGGTTGTACTTTGGGTGTGACCATCACTGAGCAAAATGGGGTGCTGACCACCATTGCAGTGGTCCTTAGAATGGTTCCAAGAAGAACTCAATATACTGTGCTTTCTCCACCAAATCTTAGCTCCAAAATCAGTTGTGCAACTCAGAATGGTTTGCCATTGTTGCAATTGGGCAGATTGATGTAACTATGGATTTCAAAAATATAATTGGATCATGCTTGTAAACTGATCTGTTAATCTGGGCATGATTAAGTTATGATTAGGGCATTGACTTGACCTCATCAGTAGGGCATTGAGCCTCATCCCTTGGTCGATGGGGAATTGAATATAAAAGGCAAGGCAAGAACAGAGTTGAAGCTGTTTTTGAGAAGCAGTTTTGATGTTGGAGAAAAGGCCGCAGAAGAAGAGAATTGACGCATTTGTCTGATATCTGCAGATGACCATGTGGAGGAACCAGAAGAGCTAAGCACAGAGAGAAATGCAGCCCCAGGAAGACAGGAACACAAGAAGCCTGAACCCTGGCAAACATTGGCAGCTCTCTTGCTCCAACACGTGGCAATGAACTTTGGTGAGAAGAAACATATGCTTTATTGCCTGACGTCTGGGGACTTCTACCCAAATAAATACCCTTTATAAAGACCAACCCATTTTTGGTAATTCACATTAGCCCCCCTTTGGTTGAGTAATACAGAATTTGGTACCGAGGAGTGGGGAAGTGCTTTTGCATATACCAAAATGTTGGAACAGTTTTATAAATGGGTAAGGGGTATTTTTTTTGGAGGAATTGTGAAATGCTTGTTGGAATATGCCTAGTTTACTTTGAAGAGAGTGTTGATAGTAATATGGACACTAAAGAGACTTTCTATGATGCCTTAGAAGTAAATGATGAAACTATTATTGGAAACTGGAAGAAAGGCCAACATGTTTTAAAGTTGCAGAGACCTTAGAAAGATTAACTCCTGGTGTTATATGGAAGACAGAATTTGAAAATGGTGAACCGGAGCATTTAGCTAAAGAACTTTCCAAGGTAAACAAAGAGAATGTGGCTTGGCTTCACCTTGCAGCTTATAGCAAAATACTAGATGGGTGAAATACACTAAGGACTGAACTTTTGAGTACAAAGAAAACAGAAACTGATTCTGGAACTTCCAAGTTTCTGGAAATCAAATTCCAAGATGAAAGGGCCCCTTTGAAGACTTAGCTAAACCTGGAACTTGTAAATCAGAATTGAAGATGCAGTTATCTCAGAAGGACTTGTGGAATATCTATTGTCTGATGGCCTAGACCCCTGATTCCAGCATGCTAAACCAACAAAGTTTTGAGAGATCTGTATGAAAAATCACTGTCAGCTTGGATAAAAATGGACATGGAAAGGAGAGATTGAAGGAGAAAGAGTTTTAAGAAGAAAAACAGGGAAACAGAGATCTGGAATTAAGACATCTCTTTGGGCCAAGAGAGGAGCCCCACCCATATGTACAGAGAGGGTGAGTTTCCCCAGCAGTTGAAGAGGGTGGATGTCCACACCCGATGTTCTGGGAGAGTTTTGCCACCCCAGGGTGTAGGGAGGGTGGGAAACATTCCTCAAATATTAGGGTGGTCAAGGTCAACATCCCATAGTTCTGAGAGGGGTGTACATGTCCCCCCTGGGTTAGAGAATGCCAGGTGGTCAACCCATTGTTCTGAGAGGGTTGAACCTGTATGCCAAACGTTAGGGAAAGCCAGGTGATCAATTCGTTGCTCTGAGAGGGTTGAGCCTGTATGCCAAAGGTTAAGGGGAATGTTCTCTTCATGTCACTGTAGAAGGGGGACTAAGAATCTAACCCAAAGTTTGAGTAAGGTGTGGCAATCAGCCCAACACACTTGGGTTGTGAGGTCTGGAGCTTTTTCGACACCCAGGTGCTTGATGGTGGAACCAAGAAAGTGGCTGTTGGGCAAACCTGTGGAAAGGATGGTTCCCCATGTGGCCCCAAGGAAAAAAATCATCATCTTTAGAATGACTCAGACTTTGAAATCGAATGGAGGTTTTCTGAACTGTAGAATATCCATGACTCATGTCTAACATTCCAATTTCTCCTTATGATAATGAAAATATTCTCTTTTGTCATTCCATAGTGTATTAGAAGCAGTTAAATGATTTTTAAGTTTGAGAGGTCAATAGCAGATGGGACTTTGACTCAAGATGAACTAACTGTATTTCTTTGAAATACCTATGATATGATTTTGTACTTGAATTGTTACTGATTTAAGTTTTTTTGAGAATTGTAATGTATTTTTGGAATTTGGAGTGTGGAATGTAACTGTTGGGGATTTTGATGTAATTATGAATTCCAAAAATATAATTGGATCAAGCTTGTACACTGATTTGTTAATCTGGGCATGATTAGGGCATTGACTGGGCCATATCAAGAGGGCGTTGAGCCCCACCCCTTAGTGGGTGGGGGAATCAAATATAAAAGACATGGCAAAGGACAGTTGAAGCAGTTTTTTCTAAGAAGCAGTTTTGATGTTGGAGATAAGGCCCCAGAAGAAGAGAAGTGAATGGTTTGCTTGATAGTCTACAGCTGACCTTGTAGAGGAACCAGAAGAGCTAAGCCCAGAGAGAAATGCAGCCCTTGGAAGAGATGAGCACAGGAAGCCTGAACCCTGGCAAACATCGGCAGCTATCTTGCTCCAACACGTGGCAATTAACTACCAAAGTAGTTAAGCAGAAACTTAATGCTTTATGGCTTGGTATCTGTGGACTTCTACTCCCAAAAAATACCCTTCACAAAGACTAACCCATTTTTGGTATTTCACATTAGCACCCCTTTGGATGACTAATACACCAAAGAAGACAAACTGGAGAGAAACCCTATATCTGTAAGGACTGTAGGAAACCCTTCAGTAGTAAATCAAATCTCACTGACCATGAGAAAATTCATAGTGGAAGGATACCCTATATATGTAAGGAATGTGGAATAGCCTTCAGCCAGAGGCAGTATGCCATTAACCATTACAACATTCATACCAGAGAGAAACCCTGTGAATGTAATGAATGTGAATCTCAAAAGAATCTCCACCTCCACTCTGTGCAACTTGTTGCCAATCTTTTAAGGAAGTGGCTGTGACTGTGCAATTCAAGATGTTTTTCTCCTCAGGAAAAGTGCACTTGAAGTTTGTTCTGAGATCTGATCCTCCCACATCTTCTTTCACATTCATCTGTGTTCAAATTGTTACCAATAATTTATGCATCAGAACTCGAGATTTCTCTTAGTTTATGTAAAGATGTACTGGTTGTTCTCACTTGTTCTTCAGTCCATTACATTCTGGGCAAGCATTTTTAAAAATTATCATTTTAAAAACAATTCTGCCCATTATTGTCACATTTTATTCTAAGAAACCCCAACCATTTATATTTTTTCAGTTAGTTCAGCTGATTCTGATGTGGATTCAAGTTTAACAGACAGAGAACTATCGTGACCTGCTTTCTACTTCACTTAGTTTTCCTTATTATATTAAATCAGAAATGATCCTCTCATAATTGGATGATATACTTCTAATCTCAAGTATTTTAAGAAGTTAGAAAATTTATTTATATTTTTAAGTTGTACTCCAATATTTTTATCATATGTGATAGGGTGTTTGATGGATGAAACTAAAGAATGTATGTATTTACAAACAGTAATGTTTACCCAAAAGTATCAGCCAATGCAGACAATTCTCAGGAAAGAGGAATTGGAGTTGAGGCTAGAGAAGGAAGTTTGATGTTTGCCATAACAAACATAAATTATTTTTATACCATTTGCATGGATAATTTGGTTTTAATTTAAAAGAAATTATGAAAATAGTACATAGGGAAATAATACATAGTGTTTCATTTGAAGGTATTGATTTGTATCTGCATCATTACTGGTTTGGCACATCTCCTCATGCTCTGCAAATACAATCACCCATAAAGGAATAGTGCTCACTCACCTTGGCCCTCTCCCCAGCTCCCTGGACGGATGGAGGCTTCCCTCAGCAAGAGTGAGCACAGACCTTGAGGAGCATGGATGTGACCATGTGAGGGTGACACAGCTCTCTACACGTGTCCTGTTAGAGGGCTGTTAGCACCACAGTAGAAGACGGACTTCCTGTGGCTTACTTCACAGTGAAGACCTGCCAGAGTGACTCACATCACTAACTGAGGCTCTGATTTCTCAGCAGGGCTTTCTCCCGGTCCTCCTTTGCACATCCACAACCTATGAAGATAGTTTTCATTGGGGCACTAAGAGTCTTGTTCCCAAACAGAGCAGTCCTTCTCTGTCTTGGGGAACTGCAGTGAACTCATGTTACATTCCTACTTCTTCAGCTGTTCATCAGTTTCTTCCCATTCAACCCCTCTGTTCTCTTCTGGGATTGAAGAGGTCTGCAACATTTTCAACTCTGTTCAAAATGTGCTGAAGTTTTTATATTTAATTAGTCTGAGAAATATCTGGCATCTGCACCCTCTGAGGTTTTCTGAAAACATGGCTCTATCTCACAACCTCACTTCTATTCTTGTCCGTGCTAGATCCCAGGTCTTTCTGGGATTCCTGTAGTATTTATTAGGCTCACTGGCTTAATGTTGCTCATTCTGTTGATTTTATTGCAGTACCCAAAACTTTAATGTGAATTTTGACATTTTCTTCCTGGCACCAATAGTTTTCATCTTGGTATTGCTCTTTCTTTAGCTACCTGAAGATTGGAGAAGGTGAATGTACAACTGGAAGCAGGAGACCTGAGTCTGTGCCTGAGACCCAGGAGTGCTACAGTAAGAATAGCTTCCTCAGATGGTCAACGCTGGAGGCCAAGAAAAGGAGGAAAGGGCAAAAGGAGCAGGAGCAGGAAGTTTCCTGTCTGTGCCCTGACTATTCTGCTGCACCAGATCCCAGGTCCCATGCTTTTATCTGTCCATGCCCACCTGGCCAACCACTTCCTGAGACTGGTACATCATACTGGGGCATCTGTGACTTTAGACTACTCCCCAAACCATGTGACTCCCCTGCCTGACTCCCTGTCTTCAAGGACTTGCTTGCCAAGAGCACTTCCTCCTCCATCTTACCATCCTGCCTAGTCTGGAGACACTCACAGTTTACAGGTGAATTCACTAAGCAGCACCCTCACACTGCCATTTGGGAAGAGGGCAGTTCTCCAACACTGTGTCCCTAACTGTTTGAGTTTGCCAAGTGCTGCCAATGCAAAATACCAGAAATAAGTTGGCTTTTATTGGAATTTATTAGGGTTAAAGCTTACAGTTCTGAGGCTGTCAAAATGTCCAAATCAACGTATCATCAAAAATGTTGTATTAGCAAGGGTCAGCTCTTCCTGGACTCCTGCCAAGGCAAAATGCTGGGCATGCCTGTCTCTTTCTGCCTTCTCTTCCAAACTCAGTTTCTCTCTGAGACCAGCAGTGGAACATCAGACACAGTTGCTCACACCTCCACTTTCTTCACTGGCCTGGATATCTTCAGCTTCAAACTGCTCTATGACTCTAGCCTTTGGCCTCTCTCTCAGCCACTCATAGTTTCTGTGTCTCTCCACCTTTGTAGGAGGTCTTGGAGCCCTCTCCCACATGGCAAGGTAAACATGGCAGCAATCTTTCTCTTTGTGATCCATGTACATAAGAATTCAACACAATGACTGGGGTCTAACATGGTGCCTGAAATCTAATCAGAGGCTCTTAACTAAACTAAAGCAATCTAACAAAAAATAACCTAATCAAAAGGTCCCTTACCTGAATCTAACCAAAATGTCCTACATAAAAAAGGCTTATACACACAGCAATGTGTCAATAAGAACATACATTTCCAGGGGCCGCACAAGAGTCAAACAAGGGCATTAACCCAGGGCACAGGGATCAGGAGGGGTTTCCTAAGTCTGGGAGAAATGGGAACTCATGAAGCAGTGACTGTACTTTGGGTGGGGCCATTATTGAGTAAAATGCAGTGCTGACCACCATTACACTGGTCCCTAGAATGGTCCCAAGAAGAACTCAGTATAAGGTGCTTTCTCCACCAAATCTTAGCTCCAAAATCAGAAGTTTATCTTGAGAAGTGTGGAATTATTCCCATCCTCAGAGCCAGAGCACACAGATTTTGCCTGCGTGGGAGTGGGGCAGGAAGCAGCCTGTAAAACTGAAAGCCCCTAATTTCTTCTACACACCTAACCAGGGTGCACCAAAATATATGAGCCAAACTCTGGCAAAACTGCAGGGAGAAAGAGACAGTTCTGCAATAATTGTGGTAGGCTTCAACACCCCTCTCACATCATTGGATAGATCAAGTAAACAGAAGATCAACAAGGAAACAGAGAACTTGAACAATATGATAAACAAGTTAGACTTAACAGACATATGCAGAACATTGCATACAAACTCAGCGTGTTATACATTCTTCTCAAGTGCCCATGGATATTTCTCCAAGATAGACCACATGCAAGGTCACAATTCAGCTCTCAAGAAATATAAAAACATTGAAATTATACAAAGCACCTTCTCCGATCATAATGGAATGAAACTGGAAATCAATAACAGACAGGAAGAAAGTAAATTTACAAATGGGTGGAGATGGAACAACAGACTCCTAAATATTCAGTGGGTCAAACAAGAAATTGCAAGTGAAATATATAAATTTACTGAGAAAAAGAAAATGAGAATACAACATATCAAAATTTATGTGATACAATGAAGGCAGCCTTGAGTGGGAAATTCATCGCCCTAAATGCCTATATTAAAAAAACAAGAAATAGCTAAACACAAAAATTTAACTGAACAACTGGAGAAACTAGAAAATGACCAGCAAACCAATCCCAAAGCAAACAGAAGGAAAGAATTAATAAAGATGAGAGCAGAAATAAATGAAATTGAGAACTGAAAAGCAATAGAGAAAATCAACAATGCCAAAAGCTGGTTTTTGGAGAAGATCAATAAAATTGACAAATCCCTCACTAGAATAAAAATGAGAAAAAGAGAGGAGATGCAAATAAACACAGTAAGAAATGAAAGGGGGGAATTACAAATGACCTCACAAAAATAAAATAATCATAAGAGGATAGTATGAGAAACTATATGCCAACAAACTTGACAACCTAAATGAAATGGACAAATTTCTAGAAACACATAACCAACCTACACTGATGCTACAAGAAATACAAGAACTTAACAAACCAATCACAATTAAGGAGATTGAATCTGTCATCAAAAATCTCCCAGCAAAATAAAGTCCAGGACCAGATGGCTACACAGGTGAATTCTACCAAGCATTTCAAAAAGAATTAACACCAATCCTGTTTAAACTCTTCCAAAAAATTGAAGAGGATGGAAAATTACCCAAGACATTTTAGGAAGCCAATATCACCCTTTTACCAAATCCAGATAAAGATTCAACAAGGAAAGAAAATTACAGACCAATCTCTCTAATGAACATAGACACAAAAATTCTCAAGAAAATAATTGCAAAACGAATCCAAAAGCATAAGAAAAGACTTATACATCACAACCAAGTGGGGTTTATTCCTGATATACAAGGCTGGTTCAACATAAGAAAATCAAGCAATGTAATACACCACATTAACAAATTGAAGGAAAAAAAAAAACACATGATATCTCAATAGATGCAATCCAATATTCTTTCTGGATAAAAATAATTCAAAAGATAGGAATAAAAGGAAAATTCCTCAATATGATAAAAGACATATATGAAAAATCCACAGCCAACATCATACTCAATGGGGAAATGTTGAAAATTTTCCTTCTAATATTGGGAACAAGACAAGGATGCCCACTGTCACCATTGTTATTCACTTTGTATTAGAAGTTCTAGCTGGGGCAATTAGGCAAGACAAAAAATTAAAGGCATCCAAATAGGAAAGGAGGAAGTAAACCTCTCACTATTTGCAGATGATATGATCCAGTCCTTAGAAAATCCTGCAGTATCCAAGAGAAAGCTATTGAAGTAAAAAATGAGTTCAGCAAAGTGGCAAAATACAAGAACAACACTCAAAAATCAGTAATGTTTTTGTACACTAGTACTGAACAACTTGAGGAGAAAATCAGGAGGAAAATCCCATTTTCAATAACAACAAAAAGACTCAAATACCTAGGAGTTAATTTAACCAAAGAAATACAGAACCTATATGCAGAAAATTACAAAACAATGCTGAAAGAAATTAAAATAGACCTATACAAATGGAAAGACATTCTGTGTTCATGGATTGGAAGAATAAGTATTGTAATGATGTCAATCTTGCCCAAACTGATTTACATTTTCCATGCAATACCAATCAAAATCCCAATACCTTACTTTACAGAATTAGAGAAGGCAATTAGCAAATTCATCTGGAAGGGTAAGTGCACCTGAATTGCCAAAAGCATTTTAAAAAAGAAGAGCAATGTGGGAGGAATTTCACTGCCTGACCTTGAAATATATTACAAAGCTACAGTGGTCAAAACCGCATGGTACTGGCATGAAGATAGACTCATTGATTAGTGGAATAGAATTGAGAACCCAGAAATATAACCTCACCTATACAGTCAATTGGTTTTTGACAAACCTACCAAGCTGACAATAATGGGAAAAAACTGTCTCTTCAACAAATAGTGTTGGGAGAACTGGATATCTATAACCAAAAGAATGAAAGAGTACCCCTATCTCACCCCCTATAGAATAATCAACTCAAAATGGATCAAAGATCTAAATATAAAAGCCAGGGCCATAAAACTACTAGAAGAAAATGTAGGGAAACATCTTCAAGACCTTTCTTAGGTGGTGCTTTCTTGGACCTTACACCCAAAGCATGTGAAACAAAAGAAAAAAGAGATAAATGAGACCTCCTCAAAATTAAACACTTTTGCACCATAAAGGACTTTCTTAGAATGGTGAAAAGGCAGCCAACTGAATGGGAAAAAATATTTGTAAGTCACATATCTGATAAGGTTTTAATATCCAAGATATATGAAGAGAAGTTACAACTCAACAATATAAAGACAAATGACCCAATTAAAAAATGGGCAAAAGACTTGTATAGACATTTCTCCAAAGGAAAAATACAAATGGCAAAAAAAAAAAAAAAAAAAAAAAAAACACATGAAGAAATGCTCAACATCACTCATGATTAGGGAAATGCAAATCAAAACTACAATGAGATATCATTTTACTCCTATCAGAATGGCCACTATTAAAAAGACAGAGAACTACAAGTGTTGGAGAGGATGTGGAGAGATAGGAACACTTCTTCACTGTTGGCAGGAATGCAAAATGATGCACGCACTTTGAAGGACTGTTTGGCAGTTCCCAAAGAAGTTGAATATTGGCTTGCCACGTGATCCTGCAATACCACTACTGGGTTTATACCAAGAAGAATTGAGAGCAGTGACTGTAATAATACCTATAAGCCCTAATACAGCAGCTATAATTAATCCAATTAAACGTTTGCTTTTTTTCAAATAATGATTTGGAAAGTGCCAAAGGATTTGGGAAGACTGCCAGCAGCGATTCATGAGAACTGGAAGTCATATTCCACGATGAATGACAGATAAATACACCACTTATATATCATTAAACATATATATATATATATATATATATATATATATATACACGAATATTTAGCTTTTAGCTGGAATGTGTTGAAGGAGCAACTGATACTAGAGTTTTGGTTGACTGTGTTTAGGATTAATGGATTTGATTCTATAAATGCCAACTTGTGAGTATTTTGCTTATTCATGAGGAAGGGGCAAGCCTCCTCAGGAAGGAACACAACACTCCCTGGGCAGTACATTTTAAGATTTATGCATCAATCCCTGGGAGAATGGCCAGCTCTCCCAGGGAGGAATACAACACCCATTGAAATGCAATTTATTTTTTTAACTTGTTTCAAAACATCCTTGATGTGCTTACTATTTTAATTTCCAATGTTTTTCCTGAAATGTGAAAATTGTTAAGTAGCCAGGCATTGGTTTGTTGATTAACAAAGTTTTCTCTATGATGATTTACTTTTAGGCTTGAACAATACTTGCAAGACTTGTTTTTTATTTTATTTTTTATTTTATATATATTTAATTTTACCAGGAGGTCCCGGGGATCGAACCCAGGGCCCTCCATATGGGAGACGGACGCCCAACCAGTTGAGCCACATCCGCCCCCCTAAGACTTGTTTTTTAATACAGTTAGTTTCAGGGCTGTCAAAACTCAAAAGAAGAGATTTACATATACAATTAATAAAACTCATTTATGAGTAATACACAAGTTGTTAAATTACTTAAGTATGAAATGTATTGTATTAAACTTTTGATTAGTATTTAAGTATATTATACATATTCATAACTATAGTAGATTATACAACAGACATTCAGTGAATAAACTTTTATTTCTTAAGCATTTAAGATTCTTAATAGCATAATTAGAATGACCTCAATATCTTTATTTTGTAAAAATAGATAAAAATAAATTTATATTTCGTATTAGGGCTGTGGGGTAATACATTAACTTGTAATTTTAATACTTGCATTGTTTTTGTTGTTACCATCATAATTATAATTGGGGCTGTTCCTTACAGTATTGAATATAAAATTGATTTTTCGTTGGCTATTTTACTGGAAGGGGAATGTGGGCTGGCTTGACTTGTTTAAGAAAATATTAAAGAAAACTTTAGCAAGCTTTAAAACAAAGTGATAGTGACATAACTGGATATTAATTTTTTTTGCAAGAAACTAGCAATATTTGCACCACTGCATGCTGCAGTGTTGTTATTTTATTTTACTACATTTTTCTGTTATGCACTACCCCAGCAGCCCTTAATGGCTGCTCTCTTTTTGTAGTTATAACTAAACATTATGATTAATAGCATTATATTTTTATTTAATATTATATGGAAACATTATTAAATTTTCAGGAATTTTACACACTTTTAAAGTATTCATATGAAATTTTTATTCATATAACTATAATTGTTATAAAATTAGAAAATTTGTTTTAATTATACAACAGTTTTAAATACTTCATTCAACTGATATCACATGAATTTTACTATTTTTAGCATTTTACCTTTATTTAGGTCAAAGAACAACTGATATGTGAGTTTGAAATAAAAGCTATCTTTCAGGACTTGACTGAGAAACTAGGTTCGAAAATTGTGTTCTTTTTAAAATTGATGACCAGTTTCTCTATGGAAACAATAAGGTTAAAGTACAAGAAATTATTTTGATAGGGTTAGGGTTAGGGTTATGGTTATGATTAGTGTTAGGGTTAGCATTAGGGTAAGTTTAGGTTTAGGGTTAGGTTAAGGTTTGGGTTAGATTTAGGGTTAGGTTAGGGTTAGGGTTAGCATTAGGGTTAGGGCTGGTTAGGGTAAGTTAGGGTTAGGGCTGGGTTAAGTTTAGATTAGGGTTAGGTTAGGGTTAGGGTTAGTGTTAGGGTTAGTGTTAGGGTTATGGAAAGGGAGTAATAAAGTTAGTTTCAGCAGAGGAAGGATCAACAACTGTACTGCTTTTGGTAACTGCTTTGAGTTTTGTTAGAAGCTGCAGTGAACTGCTTGTTGCTGACTGTGTTGATTTTAGCAAGGCCTGGAATTGTGTCCATATTTTTTGTCTTAGGGACTTGAGCAAGGCCTGCATGGAAGTTTACTGACTTATTAATGAGAGTACTATTTTTATGATATTTAGAATGGCATTCCTTGTCCCAGTGTATCCCTTTTTTGCATGTTGTACACACACGACTTGGTATTGACTTATTATTGCCACTAAATGGAGCTCTTACACTAGTTTTGGCTTGGCAATCTTTTTCCATATTTCATGGTTTCCCACATTTAAGGAATTAAAAATATTAATAACAGGACTATGTCCCTTTAGAGCTGTTGCAAGAAGGTTCATGTTATAAGTATTAGGCCCAATATTTTTGCTTGTTTTTATAAAATCCTGTAAAGTATTTACGTTTGACTTTACTGGACATAAAGCCTTTTTACACCCACTGTTAGCATTATCAAAAGCCAACATTAGAATAAACATTTCTCTAAGATCAGATTGAGTTAATGTCTTGATGACTACACTTACCAGCCTTGCTACAAATTCAGCATAGGGTTCACTATTTCCTTGCACAATTTTTGAAAATGAATGTACAGTCTGTCCAGGGTTGATGATTCATCACCAGGCATCTAGACAGCACAATCACCCTTGTAAAATGGCAATATTATCATTTTATTTTCACGAGGAATTTCAGCCCAGTGACCTGCTCCTAATATGTGTTCATCAGTAATAAGCACTAGTGGATTTTGATGTTGATTTCATCGTGCTACAATATTATCTTCATCAGCCCACCAAGTTTTAAATTGTAAAAACTCTGCTGAATTAAGAACAGCTTGAAGTAACAAATCCTAATCCCAGGGTATTATGTTTGCCTGTTCAATTTCTTGCACCAATTCTGAGTATAAGGAGAATTTACACCATATTGAGTGTATGCTTATTTTAATTTTTTGATAGTTTTAAGAGGAATAGGCGCATGCTCATATTGTACACTCCCTTGTTGATTGTTAGCATCTACTGGATTTTGAGTTACTGTTAGTGGAAATGTAAAAAAAAAAAAAAAAAATTGCAAAGCCGCTGAATTTCCTTCTCTACTTCCCAGTGCTATACTTTTCATAATGGAAGAGGATGTTTCTGGCACAAAAACAGAAACTTTTGGAGGGTCACCAAATGTTGTAAAAATTGAATCAGTAGATACCTTAAGAGGCACAGATACTGGTTAAAAAACAATAAGTAATCTTTTGAGTGGACGGCTTAACAACCATTGGAAAAGTTCCATACCCTCCCTTTTTCTTTTTTTTTTTTTCTTTTTATTAGACATGAGTTTATCTGCCTTTGCCTGTTCATTAATTTTTTCAGGTATATTTTCATTAAAATCCTCATTAGGTTGTTCTGCTACAGTGTTAGCAATAGCAGTATCCATTTTAATATCTTCATTTTCATCTGACTGTAATGGTTCATGAGCAACAGAAATAAGACTATACAAAGACCATACATAACAATGTTTCTTTACTAGAGAAAAGAGTTCTAGAAACTCTAGGTTCAACACAGATTCCCCTGTATTCTTGAACAGGGTTTTCAAAAATTGGGAATATTACTGTAACCGAGTTGACTGATTACCCATTCCTCTGATGTTCAAGATTATTTGACTCACCAACAGTATGCAAGGACTGTCCCACCCAGCAGTCCTTGCTTCCATGGCACTTATCCAGAGAAAAGACTAGTCATGCTCCACGTTGGATGCCATCTGTTGCAATTCAACATGGAGGTAGATGGTGCTTCGAATGACCCAAAGAAAGAAAGGGACCTCACTCTATGTGGAATGCAGGCTCACTTATTTAGCTGAGGTTGCTTTTTATACTGCAAAGCTGATAACAAAGTAGGGCTTCATTCACTAATTTCTCAGCTTGGTACCTGAGAGCTCTTCCAGTTTCTGTGTTCCCAGACAATCTTTCTTGGGCATTCAGACAATAACATCTTAGTGGTGTGTTCATTCCACTCTGCCTCCTCATACTGATGTCTGCAATATGCAGTGTCCTTGGAGACATTTACTAATGTTTCTCGGCCAGCAAGTATGTTTTTTAAATGCTTAACCCTTTATTCTCTGACTCTCAGCATCTTTTCAAACAAGGGAATTTGCATCATGCTTACCTAAGCATGAGGGAATCTATGTAAGGAAAAAAGAATGAGGACAATGAGTTTTGCCAGTTTGACCTACCTGGTAGTCCTCCCCTTTATGTGTAATGAGTATGAAGTTTTCTTGGAAATTCAACCTCAAGAGATATCTGAGAATTAATCCTTCAAAGAAACCATTTGGGATATCATGAATTTGGGAATGCTAGAGTCACATTAAAGAAACATGCAGGAGTAAAGCGCTTTGTATGTAAGGAATATTGGAAATCCTTCAGCCAGGCATTAAATCTCATTGAGCATGAAATATTCATACATTATTTAGTATTGTAATGAACATGGGAATCCTTCCATCTGAAACAATATCTCATGGAATGTGGGTAAATTCAAACTGGAGAGAAACCATATGAGTGTCCTGAATGTAGTCTGCTCTTTACAGTCATATTTTACTCCTCAATTTGAAAGCCATACAGGGGAACAAGCTTAGAAATGTAATATATGTGGGAAAATTTTCAACCTAACAGAAAACCTCTTTAATCATCAGAAAACTCTTGCTGAAGAGAAATCATATATATGTGGGAAAGCTTTAATTCAAATGTCAAATCTCAGATACCATAGATTATGTCCATATGGATGATGGCTCACAGCCCACTCTTATTTTTCTCTCACTTGTTAACCTATCTTTCAGAGAATGGTTCTCAGAGACTGCTCACTTTCCTCAGTTCAAATCAGTGAGATTATATACTGTTCATCCTTTAATGCCTGGCTTGCTTCACTCAACATAAGGTCTTCAAGATTCATGCACGTTATTCCGTGTGTTAGCACTTTATTCCTTCTTACAGCTGAGTAATAATCCACTGTAGGTATGTACCACATTTTCTTATTCATTCATCTGTTGATGGGCGACGGGGCTGATTCCAACTTTTGGCAATGATGAACAATGCCACTATATACATTGGTGTGCATATATCTGTTCGTGTCTTTGCTTTCAGTTCTTCTGAGTATTTACCCACCAATGGAATTGCTGGATCATAAGGAAGATCTATTGTTAATTTTTTGAGGAACCACCAAATTGTCCTCCACAGTGGTCGGACAATTCCACAATCCCACCAGCAGTGGATGAGGTTTCCTATTCCTCCACATCCTCTCCAACATTTAGAGTCGGCTGTTTTTTTTGTTTGTTTGTTTTGTTTTTAAATATTTTATTTATTTATTCAGTTATCCCCCTCTTGCTGCTTGTGCTCGCTGGGTCAGCTAACCATGCCGTGCGGGAGGGCTTGCCTTCACCAGGAGGCCCCGGGAACTGAACCCGGGGCCTCCCATATGGTAAACGGGAGCCCTACTGATTGAGCCACAGCTGCTTCCCTCGGCTGTTTTTTTAATAGCTGCCATTCTGATGGGTGTAAATGGTTTCTCATTATAGTTTTGATTTGCATTTCCCTGATTGAAGCGATGTCGAGCATTTTTTCATGTGCATTTTAGCCCTTGGTATTTCTTCCTTAGAGAAGTGTCTTTTCAGGTCACTTGCCCATTTTTTTAAATGGGTTGTTTGTCTTTTTGTTTTCAAGGTGTAGGATTTCTTATATATGCAGGATATTAGGCCCTTATGCAGGATATTAGGCAACCTTATATGGTTGCCAAATATATTCTCCCATTGGATAGGCTGCCAATTTAGTTTCTTAATAACATCTTTTGAGGTGTAGAAATTTTTAATTTTGAGGAGATAACATTTATTTTTTTTTATCTTGCCGCTCATGCTTTGGCTGGGAAGTTCATGAAATGATTTCCTAATACAAGGTCTGTAGATGTTTTCCTACATTATCTTCCAAGGTCTTTATGGTTTGGGTTCTTATATTTAGGTCTTTGATCCATCTTGAGTTGGTTTTTGTATAAGGTGTGAGATGGTATTTGTGGCAGTTTGATGTAATTATGAATTCCAAAAATATAATTGAATCATGCTTGTAAACTGATCTGTTAATCTGGGCATGATTAGGTTAGGATTAGGGCATTGAGCCCCACCCCTTGGTGGGTGGGGAATTGAATATAAAAGGCAAGGCAAAGGACAGTTGAAGCAGTCTTTTGAGAAGCAGTCTTTTGAGAAGCAGTTTTGATGTTGGAAAGAAGGCCCCAGGAGAAGAGAAGCAAGCCGTTCACCTGATCGTCTGCAACTGACTTTGTGGAGGAAACAGGAGTGAAGCCTGGAGAGAAACTCAGCCCCAGGAAGAGGGGAACCCCAGAAGCCTGAACCCTGGCAAATACCAGCAACTGTCTTGCTCTAACATGTGGCAATGGACTGTGGTGAGAGAAGAAACTTAATGCCTTATGGCCTGATGTCTGTGGACTTCTACCCCAAATAAATACCCTTTATAAAAACCAACCCATTTTTGGTATTTTACATTAGCACCCCTTTAGGTGACTAATACAGTATTCTTCTCTCATTCTTTTGGATATGGATATCCAGTGTTCTAAGCAACACTTGTTAAAGAGGCCATTCTCTCCTGAGTGGGCTTGGTAGCCTTGTTGAATATCAGATGACTATATATGCAAGGATCTATATCAGAACTCTTATTTCGATACCATTGTTCAGTAGGTCTATCCTTGTGCCAATACCATGCAGTTTTGAACACTGTATCTTTGTAATAAGTATTAAAGTCTGGTAATGTGATACCTCCAACTTCATTTTTCTTTTTCAATATGTCTTTGGCAATTCGGGGCCTCTTACCTTACCAAATATATTTTGTGGTTAGTTTTTGCAGTTTTCTTTAAAAATATAGTGTTGATTTTTATTGGGATTGCATTAAATTTGTAGAGTAGTTTGGGTAGGATAGACATCTTGATGATGTTTAGTCTTCCTATCCATGAACAGGGAATATTTTTCCATTTATTTAAGTCTTCTTTGATTTCCTTTAATAGTGTTGTGTAGTTTTCTGTATTTATGTCCTTTACATCTTTAGTTAAATTTATTCCTAGGTATTTGATTCTTTTATTTAGTATTGTAAATGGTATTTTTTTCTTGATTTCCTCCTCTGAGTGCTCGTTATTGCTGTACAGAAATGCTACTGATTTTTGAGCATTGATCTTATAGCCTGCAATGTTACTGAATTCCTTTATAAGTTCCAGAAGCTTTGTTGTAGCTTTTTCTAGGCTTCCTATGCATAGGATCATGTCGTCTGCAAATAATAAAATTTTTACTTCTTCTTTTCCAATCTGGATGCCTTTTATATCCTTTTCTTGACTCAGCGCTCAAGCAAGTAATTCTAAGACAATGTTAAATAAGAGTGGTGATAGTGGGAATCCTTATCAGGTTCCCAATCTCAGAGGGAAGGCTTTTAGGATTTCACCATTGAAGATGAGTTAGCTTTGCGTTTTTCATATATACCCTTTATCATATTCAGAAAATTTCCTTCAATTCCTATCTGTTGCAGTGTTTTTATCAGGAAAGAGTGTTGTATTTTGTCAAAAGATTTTTCTGCATCTATAGAGATGATCATGTGGTTTTTTTCTTTCAGTTTGTTTATGAGGTGTATTACATTGATTGATTTTCTTATACTGAAACTTCCTTGCATACCTGGGATGAAACCCACTTGGTCATGGTGTATAATAATTTTGATATGTTTTTTAATGCAATTAGCAATTATTTTGTTGAGGATTTTAGCATCTAGGTTCATTAGAGAAATTGGTCTGTAATTTTCCTTTCTAGTGGTATCTTTGTTTGGTTTTGGTATTAGGGTAATTTTGGCATTGTAGAATGAGTTAGGGAATATTCATTCTAATTCTATTTTATGAATTGCTTAAATAGAGTTGGCAGTAGCTCTTTCTGCAATGTTTGGTAGAATTCAGCTGTAAAGCCATCTGGTCCTGGGCTCTTGTTAGTTAGGAGGTTTTTGATGACTGGGTCTACCTCTTTCCCTGTAATTGGACTGTTGAGTTCATCAATTTCTTCTTTCATCTATGTAGGCTGTTTGTGAGTTTCTAGAAACTTGTCCATTTCCTCTAAATTATCATTCTTCTTGGCATATAATTTTTCAAAGTATCCTCTTATGATACTTTGAAAAGTATCCACTTTATTTCTGTGGAGCCAGTAGTGATATCCCCATCGTCGTTCCTTATTTTGTGTATTTGCATCTGTTCCCTCTTTTTCTTTGTTAGCCTGACTAAGGGTTTGCCAATTTTATTGATATTCTCGAAGAACCAGCATTTGGTTTTGTTTATTTTTTTTCTAGTGGTTTCTTATTCTCTATTTCATTTAGTTCTGCTCCAATCTTTGTTATTTCCTTCTTTCTACTTCCTTTAGGTTTAGTTTGTTGTTGTTTTTCCAATTCCTCCAAGTGTGCAGTTAGGTCTTCAATTTTAGCTCTTTCTTCTTTTTTAATATATGTATTTATGGCTATGAACTTCCCTCTCAGGACAGTTTTGGCTCCATCCCATAGGTTTTTGATATGTTGTGTTGTCATTTTCATTAGTTTCAAGGTAGTGATTGATTTCTTTTGAGATTTCCTCCTTGACCCAGTGTTTGTCTAAGAGTGTGTTGTTTAACTTCCATATCCTTGTGCCTAACCTTTTCTCTGGCCCTTGTGATTTCCAATTTAATTCCATTGTCATCAGAGAAATTACTGTGTATAATCTGAATCTTTCTGAATTCATTGAGAGTTTATCTGTGGCCTAGAATGTGCTCTCTCTTAGAGTATGATCCATGTGCACTCGAGAAGAATGTAAATCCTCCTGTATTTGGGTATATTTTTCTGTATATGTTTATTAATTCCGGGTCCTCTAATGTATTGTTGAGAGTCTTTGTTTCTTTGTTGATTCTCTGTCTAGATGTTGTGTCTAATGATGATCTTGGTGTATTAAAGTCCCCTGCTAAAATTGTAGAGGAATTTATTTCTCCAATTAGCTTTTCCAGATTTTGCCTTGTGAATTTTGAGGCACCCCGATTAGTTGCATAAATGCATATGATTCTTTCTTCTTGAGAGATTACCCCTTTTACTAATATATAGTGTCCATCTTTGTCTCCTACAATAGTTTTGCATTTAAAGTCTATTTTGTCTGATATTAGAAGAGCTACTTCTACACTTTTTTGGCTATTGTTAGCTT
Source organism: Tolypeutes matacus (assembly GCA_026826555.1). NCBI lineage: Eukaryota > Metazoa > Chordata > Mammalia > Cingulata > Chlamyphoridae > Tolypeutes > Tolypeutes matacus. The sequence goes on from JAKSZT010033764.1 coordinate 29,477, forward strand.
GTAAAGTTGTTTTCCAGCCATTTACTTTCAGCTTCCTTGAATCCCTGGGTCAAAGGTGGGTTTCTTGTAGACAGTATATAGATGGATTATATTTCTTTGTCCAGGCCAATCTGTGTATATTGAGTAGTGAAATTAATCCATTATCATTCATTCATTTTCATTCATTATTCATTGCAAGTGTTATTACTTGCAATAAATTTCTTACTTCAGCTATATTTTCTTTGGAGTAATGTATGTCATATGTTGTTTTGTTTCTGTTTTTGTCTTTTTAGTTGTTTTTAAACTCTCCTAACTCTTGATATTTCCTTTCAACTTGTAGAACTTCCTTTAGTATTTCCTGAAGTCCTCTTTCTTATTAACATACTCTCTTAATTTCTGTTTATCTGTGAATATTTTGAACTCTCCATCATTTTTGAATGCCAGATTTGCTGGATACAGATTTCGTGGCTGGAAGTTTTTTTCTTTTAGTACTTTGACTATGTCATACCACTGTCTTCTTTCCTCCATGGTTTCAGATGTGAAATCAACACTTAATCTTATTGTGCTTCCATTGCATGTGATGGCTTTCTTTTCTCTTGCTGCCTTGAGTATTTTCTCTTAGTCTTGAGCATTGGATATTTGGACAAGTATATGTCTTGGAGTTGGCCTGTTGGGATTTATACAGTTTGGGGTGTGCTTTGCTTCCTGGATCTGCAAATCCATCTCTCTCAATAGGGTTGGGAAGTTTTCAGACATTATTTCCTTCAACACTCCTTATGTTCCCTTTCCCTTCTCTTCTCCTTCTGGGATACCATAATGCATATGTTTGTGTGTTTTGTGTTGTCAGTTAAATCCCTGAGGCCCTGATGGATTTTTTCAATTTTTTTTTTGTCTATCTGTTCCACTATCTGTTTGATTTCATTTGTATTGTCTTCCACATCACTAATTCTTTCTTCTTCCTGTTCAAATCTGCTGTTATGTGAATAATCCAGCATCTTTTTGAATTCTTGGATTGTGCCAAAGATCACCATCATATCTGTTATCTTTTTGTGTATGTTTACAATTTGTTCAGTATGTTTTCCCTGTTTCTTCTTTATATGCTTGATCTCTTCTTTCACCTCATTATGTTGGTCCATGATATTTGTTTGGAATCTTTGATTAGTTGTTGGATGTTCTGCATATATTCCTGGTTTTTAGTTTGTTCATTGGAATGGTCCATGTTTTCCTGTTTCTCAGTGTGGTTTGTAATATTTTCTTGCCCTCTAGTCATCATTTTATCTTGCTTGTTTCATTCAGTTGATTAACTTCTCTCTCCTCTAGTTTTATTTAGTTGGTGGTTCTGTGTGTGTGTTAAGTTTTCTCTTTGACACTTTTTCTTCGTATTTTGTTTCCTTGCTTCTTACTATGTTACCTAGAAGGCAAAATATTTTTGCCAGAGGAATCAAAAGATGTGATAAGGGAAGAAAGATAATAGTAATATTGATAAAAGTTAGAAGAGGGGCCAAATAGGACTTAGTGAAATGAATATTTAACTTGTGTAGGCTGTGTAGATTAATAGGAAAAAAAGTGGAGTACCTAAAATGCCCTGGGAAACCAAAGAGATGAATATATATGTATATAATGATTTAGGAGGCTAAAATGATGAGGAGGGAGAGAAAGAGTAAAGAAAGGTTTAAAAGGGAAAAGCTAAGATTAATAAAATAAGAAGAAAATAGAATAGATAGAATAGAAATTGACACCCTTAAATTGTGGGCTAAAGAAAAAGTGTGGTCTCTAAGAACCACAACAGAAAGCAGAAGGCAGAGAGATGAAGGAAAGATAAGAGATAGCTTGGGATACAATATCAAAATAGACAGAGAATGGGTAATCATTGAAGAAGCAGAACAGCAAAGAAGAGGCAGCTAGCAGCACCTAATTTTTAAAAAATTGAAGGAAAACAGAAAGGGGGATAAAAAGGAAAGAAAAGCAAGAGACAACAAATAAACAGAGGAAAACCAAACAACCACACCAGCAAGCACTCAAACAAAGCTAAGTAGGAAGTATTCCTATTAGGGTCCTTGTGAATCCTAACAGCCTGCTTGCATTTATCAATTTCCCGTCAGGGTTCTATCTGCAGTTTTTGAGGCAGATTTTTGGTATTAAACTAAATTACAAACAGGTATCCATTATTGAAGTTACTGTCTTCTTTTTTTGTTTGTTTTGGTGATATAAGGGACCGAAAAGTAGTCCTCTGCTAGATCACCCCACTCACTGAGGGGACCCTAAATAGGGCTGTGGAAACTTATGAAGCCCTTCCCATTTCCTGGCCTTCCCAGGGAAGCTGAAGGTCTGATGCTTGTCAGTGCAGAGTGATAAAATTGACTGACTCCATCCCTCTGGGTCCATGACTCAGTGTCATTGGGCTGCTGGGTAAATCAGGTTTCCTCAGCAGATTCACCTCTCCCCTCAGCCTGGTGCTGTTTCAAGCCAGCTTATCTGATCCCCAAAGCTATGAGTGGGTCCCCTCAGCCAAATCCACAGAAGTTAAACCCCTCTACACCTTCTATCAGACCCCTCCCTCCCTCAGAGTATGCTGCCCTAAACTGGGAGCGTGTGTCTCAATTGCAGGATTCATGGTTGAAACTGCCTTTGCCCCTCTGGGTGGGGCTCAGCTGTCTGTGTTAACCAGCACAAGCAAGCTCAAAACTCAAGAATCTCCACCAAAAACTCCTTGCCGTCGATCTGCCCACTGCTAGGTGACCCAAGCTTCTCACTCCGTGTATCCACAGCACAGACATTTGGGCAGGAACCCACCCACAATTGGCCATCCCCAGAGAGCTGATCAGTGAGTATCCTACTAAACCAATGCCATCTTCCCTCTCTCATGTAGCATTTTCTTATAAGACACCACAACCATTTATACTTTTTTAGTTTCATAACCTGATTTTGAAGTGGATTCAAGTTTAACAGCCACTGAACTACAGTTGCCAGCTTTCTGCTTAACTAAAATTTTCCTTATTATTTTAAATTGGAAATGATCCTTTCATATTAAGACAATATATTTCTAATCTCAAATATTTTAAGAAGTTAGAAAATTTATTCATATTTTAAAATTGTATTCCAATATTTTTATCATATGTGATAGGGTGTGGGATGGATGAAACTGGAGAATGCATGTATTTAGAAACAGAAATATGTACCCAAAAGAATCTGCCAATGCAGATAATTCTGAGGAATGAGTAATGGAGGTTGAGACTAGAGAAGGAATTTGGCTGTTTGCCGTAAGAGCCATAAGTTATTTTTATACTCTGCACAGATAATTTGGTTATACTTTAAAAGAAATTGTGAAAATAGTACAAAATGAAGTCATAAAAAGTGATTGATGTGAATATATTGATTTGTACCTGCAACATTTTTGGGGAGGGCACTACCTCTCACCCTTTGCAAATACAGTCAAAATAAAGGAAAAGTGCTCACTCCCCTCAGTCCCCTCCTCAACTACCTGGACGGTTGTAGCCCTTCCTCATCAAGAGTGAGCACCAAGCATGAGGAGCATGGATTCAACCATGTGAAGGCCACACTGCTCTGTATACATGTCGGGTTTGAGAGTTTTTAGCCCCACAGGAGAAGACAGACTTCCTGCTGATTACTCCCCAGTGAAGACCCGCTAGAGTGACTCACATCACTATTTGAGGCTGTGAGTGCTGAGCATTGCTTTCTCCCTCTTCTCCTTTGTGGATACAGAACCTATAATGATAGTTTTCAATGGGCTCTGAGAGTTTGGATCACAAACAGTACATTCCCTCTCTGGCTTGGGGTAAATGCAGTGAATACATGTTACATTCCAGCTTCTTCAGTTGTTCATCATCTTCTTCCCATCCAACCCCTCCGTTTTCTTCTGGGATTGAAGTGGTCTGCATCATTTTCAACACTGTTAAAAATGTGTTGAAAAAATTTTAATATTTAATTAGTCTGAGAAATATCTGGCATCTGCACCCTCGGAGGTTTTCAGCAAACATTGCACTCTCTCACAATCTCACTTCTATTGCTGTCATCCCTAGGTCCCAGGATATTCTTGGATTCCTATACTATTTATTAGGGTTACTGGACTAATGGTGATCTTTCTGGTGAGGTTATTGCTATAGCTAATGATGTAATGTGAATTTTGACATTTCCTTCCTGACACCAACAGGTTTCACCTTGGCATTGCTCTTTCTTTAGCTGCCCCAAGATTTAGAAGTTGAATGTAGAACTGGAAGCAGGAGACCTGAGTCTGTGCCTGAGACTCAGGAAGGGTACATTAAGAGCAGACTCCTCAGAGCGTCAACAATGGATGCCAAGGGAATGAGGGAAGGGCAAAAGGAGCAGGAGCAGGAAGTCTCCTCTCTGTGCCCTGACTCCTCTGCTGCACCAAACCCCAGGTCCGAAGCTTTTATCTGCCCTTGCCTACCTGGCCAACCCCTACCTAATGCAGATACAACATATTGGGGCATCTGTGAATTTATACTAGTCCCCAAACCCTGTGTCTCCCTTGCCTGACTACCTGTGTGGCAGGCCTTGCTGGCCAAGAGCACATCCTCCTCTTACCAGTACTCATTCCTGCATAGTCTAGAGATGCCCACAGTTTACAGGTGAATTTACTGGACAGCAGCCTCACACTGCCATTTGGAAACAGGGAACCTCTCCAACCCTGTGTCTTTAGCTGTTTGAGTTTGCCAAGCACTGCCAATGAAAAATACCAGAAATAGGTTGGCTTTTATTGGAATTTATTAGGGTTCCAGCTTACAGTTCTGGGGCTGTGAAAATGTCCAAATCAAGTATCATAAAAAATGCTGTCTTAAAAATGGTCAGCTACTGGTGGACTCCTGCCAAGGCAAAATGTGGCACCTTCCTGGCTCTCTCTTGACTTCTCCTCCAAATGCACTTTCTGCCTGAGCTCAGCAGTGGGACTTCAGAAACAATTGCTCACACCTGTTCCTTCTCCTCTGGCCTGGATGTCTTCAGCTTCAAGCTGCTCCATGATTACAGCCTCTGGCCTCTCCCACAGCCACTCAGGCTGTCTGTGTCTCTCCACAGCTGTAGGAGATCCTGGAGCCCTTTCCAACATGTCAGGGTAAACATGACAGCAGTCTTTCTCTTTGTGTTCCATGTATGTAGGACTTCACCACAATGATTGGGGTCCATCTTGGTGCCTGTAATCTAATCAGAGGCCCTTAACTAAACTAAACCAATTTAACAAAAAGTGACCTGATTGAAAAGTCCTTTATCTGAATCAAACCAAAATGTCCTACATACAAAAGGCCTAGCTGCCTAGCAGCTTGGCAATGAATCTCCACCCCTGGAGAGGCTGTACAATCATTTTCAAAAATTTTCAAGTTAATACTGAAAGCTATGCTGAATTTGTAGCAAGGCTGGCAGATGTAGTCAACAAGACACTAACTCAATCTGTTCTTAAAAAAAAAATGCTTATTCTAATGTTGGTTTTGATAGTCCTAACAGTGAGTGTAAAAGACTTTATGTCTGATAAAGGCAATTGGAAGTACTTTACAGGATTATATAAGTATGCCAAAACATTGGGCCTAATACCTATAACATAATCCATCTTGCAGCTGCTCTAAAGGGACATAGTCCTATGATTAGTAATTTAAATTGCTTTAAATGTGGGAAACCAGGTCATATGAAAAAAGATTGCCAAACCAAAACTTGTGTAAGAGCTCCGTTTAGGGGCAATAATAAATCAATATCAACTCGTGTGTGTCCAAAATGCCCAAAAGGGTTACACTGGGCAAAGGAATGCCATTATAAATATCATAAAAATGGTAGTCTCATTAATAAGTTGGGAAACTTCCAAGCAGGCCTTGCTCAAGGACCTCAGACAAAAAATATGAGTACATTCCCCAGGCTTTCTCATAACTACTCAGTTAGCAACAGAGCAATTCACTCCAGCCTGTAACAGAACTTAAGGCAGTTACCAAAATCAGTACAGCTGTCGATCTTTCCTCAGCTGAAACTAAGTTTATTACTCCTTCACTGAGTATACCCAAAATTAAGAACAGGAATTAAAGGGCCTATCGTAGACATCTGAACTTTGAGCCTAAGTGTACTCCTAAAGAGTAGTACTCCAAAATATGCATGTTAAATATCTGTATAAACTGCTAAACTAGAGTTTATCTGTATTTGTGCTGTTTAAATTGTCCTGGCTGGTTGCTGATTATGAACAAAAGTGTTTCAAAGAAAAAGCTTGTATATCTCAGGTAACACAGATTCCAGAAAAAATCTTAAAACCAGTAAATAAAAAATGTGAAATGATGGAGGGCTTGAAGACAACCATAACAAAGGAGTGAAAATTATGGGCCAAATTAGCAAGCATTATGTTTCTGTTGGTGTGTCATAATTCTTTTGTATTTGTCTGGTTTTTTAGTGTTGGTGTATATTTTGATACCTCTAGATGGTAATGTTAAATTGATAAATGAAAATTATTATAACAGCTCTATTCAATTGCCAAAAATTATATAACCATGTATATTAATAAATAAATAGTGATATTGGTTTAAAATAATAAAGAGTTATGCTCAAATTAAAATATTATTCTAACAAGTTTGTTTAATGTTGATTGTAATTATATGTTGTCAGGAGTTTGTTTGGAAATACTTACCAAAATCATTGTGGTAACTTATTATGGAAGGTATATAGAATGTGCTTTTTATTTTAAAGAAAAGAAAGTAATTTTATCCTAAGATAAAATAACTGGTAAATAAAACAAAGTAAAATGTGGGACAAAACATGAATAAACACAAAAAGTGCAAAAGGGTTCTGGAAAAGAATGTTCATGGTCAAAGATAAGTAAGACTTAAGCAGTCTATCTATAAAAATTTAAAACCTTTAATGTCAAACAATGTAATAATCTAAAGTTAAAGTTATATTCTTTCTCAAATTTTCTGAAGTCAGTAGTCTGTTTTAGTAAGAATTTACAAAGTTTTCTCTGAAATAAACAGTATGCAATAAAGAAAATCTGTTTTATCAAAATAGCTTCTTGTACTTTAACCTTATCATTTCAATGGAGACACGGATTCTATAACTTTTAAAGGAACACAGTGTTTGAACCTGCTTTTTCAAAGTCAAATCCTGAAAGATAGCTTTTATTTCAAACTGTCACATATAAGTTGGTTTTACCTAAAAAAATAAAAGTAAAATACTGAAAATAGTTAAGTTCATGTGATATAAATTGAATGAAGTATTTAAAACAGTTGTATAAAATAATTTTTCTAATTTTATAGCAATTAAAGTTACATGAATAAAAAGTTCATATGAATACTTTATTTTTTATTTTTTTTTATTTATTTTTTTTTTCAGGGTTGTTCAGTTCCTTTAATGTAGTACTCTGATTACACTGGCTCTGAAGAGGAAGTAATATGAGCATGAATCTATGCTTTCTTTTTAAAACAATTATGAAATTGTATTTCCTCAATTCCAATTCGTGATGGCTTAACTTTATTTATTTTTTCTTTTTTTTTTCTTTTTTCTTTTTCTTTTTTTTTTATTATGGGTAAAAATCAAAATTCTCAAAATACATACAAACATTTGCATAATGGTATATAAATATATGTGCATATATGTGTATTTGCTTACAAAAATGTTATATATATATATATATATATATACATATATTTTAAGAGGTGCTTAGATTACCTAAAATATTACACGGAACCCACTGGAATTCCCATGTTGCCCACCTCCCACACCTCCCACCACATCCCACACAAACATCTCCCACAAGTGTGGCCCACCAACCTCAATGAACTTACACATCCTGGAGCCTTAAATTCCTGAAAATATAATAATGTTTCAATATAATAGTAAATAAAATACAATGCTATTAATCATAATTTTATAACTACAAGAAGTTATAACTACAAGAAGAAAGCAGCCATTAAAGGCTGCCAGTGTAGGGCATAACAGTAAAATATAGTAAAATAAAATAACACCACTGCAGCATGCAGTGGTCCCAATTATTGCTAGTTTGTTGCAAAAAATTAATGTCCAGTTATAACACTATCACTTTGTTTTAAAACTTGCTAAAGCTTTCTTTAATATTTTCTTAAACAAGTCAAGCCTGACCACATTTTTCCTGTAAAGTAGCCAACAATAAATCAATTTCATTTTCAACACTGTAAGCAACAGACCCAATTCTAATTATAATGTTAACAAAACCAATGCAAGTATTAAAATTAGAAGTTAATGTATTATACCACAGGCCAAATAGGAAATATTAATTTGTTTTTACCTATGCCTCAAACAATACAAAATAAAGTAATTGAGGTCATTCTATTCATGCTATCAAGAATTCAAACACTTAAGAAATAAAAGTTTATTCATTGGATGTCTGTTGTTGTATAATCTACTACAGTTATGAATTCTGCATAATATACTTAAATACTAATCAAAACTTTAATACAGTACATTGCCTTCTTAAGTAATTTAATAACTTGTATATTTCATGTAAATGTGTTTTATTAAATGTATATGTAAATCTCCTATTTTGAGTTTCAACTGTCCTGAAACTAACTGTATTAAAATACAAGCCTGGCAAGTATTGTTCAAACATAAAAGTAAAACACCATACAGAAAACTTTGTTAATCAAAAAGCCAATGCCTTGCTAGTTAACACTTTTCATATTTCAGGAAAAATATTTGAAATTAAAATAGTAAGCACATCAAGGATGTCTAGTAACAAATTAAAAAAGATAAAGTGCATTTCAACGGGTGTTGTATTCCTTCCTGGGCAAGCTGGCCACTCTCCTAGGGATTGATGAATAAACCTTAAAATGTAGTGCTCAGAGAGTGTTGTCTTCCTTCCTGAGGAGGCTGGCCCCTTCCTTGGGAATTATCAAAATACTCACAAGTTGGCCTCTATAGTGTCAAATTCATTAATCCTAAACACAGTCAACCAAAACTCTAGTATCAGTTCCTACTTCAACACTTCCCAGCTAAAAGCTATATATTGGTAAGTATATATATAAGACTGCTCTATTTATTTGTCATTCTGTAACTTTGTTCAATATTGACTTAATCTTTTAATTAGTTATGTTATTTGTTTCACACCCTAATTGTCAATATAAGCTTATTTAACTAAATATATATTAACCTTTAACTTGTATCTATCCAGGACTTTAGCCAAAAATAAGCCAAGCACATCAATGTAGCCCCTGATTTAGTAAGCCTGTGAATGTATGGATACTTATCATAAAAAATTAACAGTTAAACCTCTATAAATGCTACAGAAACAAAAAAAGGGGGAAATGGTGAGGTGCGAGAAAGAAAAATTATATCAAGCATTATTTACAATAAATTTTTTAAGCCAAAGGTCAGAATCATATACATCAGCAGCAGAGCATTTCTGGCAAAAATCAGGCAATAAAACAAAAACAAATATTGGGCAACTAGTTTACTGAATGCATAAAAATAATAATCACTGGGAAAAGGCAGAAGTTAAGTTAAGATATAGGGTCGAGGTTTTGCTCTTATCATTACAGATAACCAAGACCAGCTTTGATCCTGTCCAGACATCTGAAACCTAGACATAAACAAGCTGAAGAAGCTGACACAAGAAGCAGAAAAGATGGTAACTTCTAAAAGTCAGAATGTCACTCTAACAGTTATTCTTTGCTATGCTTACTTTGACAACCTCAGCAGTAAGTAGTGCAACTTCACATAATTATACATATTGGGCTTATATTACTAATTCACCTCTTTTAGAATTGTTGACTTGGGGGGAAAATCCTACCCCGTTTATATTAATTAGACATTTCATTATGTGGGCCCATTGGTTCTCACCTTCCTCTAAAACCTGAAGAGGAAGAGAAAGTTATTGAAAATGTAACTTTGCCATTTCTTGAATGAACTACCTGCCTAGGATCCATTGATCCATGTGTACAGCCCCAAAATCATAGTACAAAATGATAAATGGCACACATGCCATTTTTCATCTGAGGTTGGGCTCTTTGATAATTCCTATAGAATTGTAATGAATTGGGCCCATACCTAATGTAAACAACCATAAGTTGAAAAATTAATAATTCAAAAAGTACAACTACTGAAAGCTATCATTATTTTTGGAATTTTGGGGTTGCCATAAGTATAAATGTGTGACTAAATTGAACTCATCAGGGAAGATTTATCCCACCACTAGGGACACTAAACTTAACAAAACTAAAATTTATTTGTAGAAATTATTTTTGGGAACCAGCCCAATATTTGAATGACAAGGCAGTAAAACTAATATTACCAGTTTAAAAAGAAAATCCACTTAATTACTTAAGGTATGTGTACAGGATCCCATTGTTTTTATATTCGGAGGAGTGAGCATTAAACAAACATGGTTTTACTGCAGCAATTGCTCTCTTTACACTTGTGTATCAAAGTCTGTTTTATAGGAGAGTTCTACTGCAGTTCTAATAGGACAACGGTGTCATGGAATATGGCTTTGGGTTTGCATGAATCGTTCCTGGCAGTGTTCCCCTGAGAACCAAATCTTTTGGCACTTTGTAAATCATTATTTGAAAAGAAGCAAAGGTTTAATTGGATTAATTATAGCTGTTGTATTAGGGTTTATTATTACAGCTGCTGCTGTGGCAGAAACTGCCCTACATGAGACTATCCAAACACAATAATATGTTAGAAATTCGCATAAATATGCTAGTGAGGTGTGGCAGAGTCAGGCATATATTGAAGGGCAAAATAATAATAGGCTTAAAGACTTAGAGATGGTTGTTACACAAATGGGAGATCAGGTATATAATCTAAATTTAAAATAAGGTTTGAAGGGTGATTGGAATGAAAGTGCTTTTTGTATCACTCCTGTCCCATACAATGATTCCCATTATGAAAGGGAAAAAATTAAAAATCATTTAATAGGTCATCACACAAATTTATCTATAGAAATTACAGATTTGCAAAAAAGGATTTTGGGCATGTCTCAGAATCAACTTACTATGCTTCCAGGTAGTGAATTTTGGCAATCAGTGAAAGGTCAATTAAATAAAATAAACCCCTTACAATGGTGGAAATCAACCTCTGTACTTGTTAACTTCAGTGTGGTGACCATTTGTGCTCTGCTGCTCTTAACTGTATTAGGTGGTATTCACAAAGCCCTGCTGTCCCACATTAATAGGGCTGAAAAGGCCAGCCATGCTAATAACTTGATTCTGCTTAAAACCCTTGAATCTCAAACCCCTGTCCATGGAGCTTGGCTGGTGACCAGGGACAGGTAAGACCTTCAGAGGAGAGCAACCTAAGACAGGCAGTCACCCTGGAGAAAAAACAGTGAGGGGGAATTCTTGGAAAAGATGCTGAGGGCCAGAGCATAAAGGGTTAAGCATTTAAAAAGCTTGTTTGCTGGAAGAGAAACATTAGTAAATGTCTACAAGTACACAACATACTGCAAACATCAGTAGGAGGAGGCAGAGCAGAATGTACACACCACGAAGATGTTATCATCTGAATTCCAAAGAAAGATAGTCTGGGAACACAGAAACAGGCAGTGCTCTCACATACCAAGTTGAGGAACTAGTGAAGGATGCCCTAGTTTTGTTATCAGCTTTGTAGTAAAAAAAAGGAGCTTCAGCCTAAATAAACTTGCCAGCATTCCACATGGAGTGAGGTCCCGTATTTGCAAACATTCTTTGGATCATTCCTGACTCCATCTACTTCCATGGTGAAATACAACAATCTGTGTTCAATTTGTTACCACTAAATTATGCATCAGAACTCACAATTTATCTTAGTTTATGTAAAGATGGGCTTTCCCCTTGTTTCAAATTAACCTGGTTGTTTTCACAGGTTCTTCAATCCATTAAATCCTGGGTAAGCATTTTAAAAATAATGCTGCCCATTATTGTAACATTTTCTTATATGGCACTGAAAACATTTATATTTTTTCAGTTTCCACCTGATTCTGATGTGGCTTCAAGTTTAACAGCCACTGAACTACAGAGGCCTGCTTTCTCCTTCACTCCAATTTTCCTTATTATTTTAAATCAAAAATGATCCTTTCATAATTAGATGATATGGTTCTAATCTCAAGTATTTTAAGAAGTTAGAAATTATATTTATATTCTGAAGTTGTATTCCAATATTTTTCTCATATATGATAGGTTGTGGGATGGATGAAACTAGAGAATGCATGTATTTACAAACAGAAATGTGTACCCAAAAGAATCTGCCAATGCAGATAATTCTGAGGAATGAGGAATGGTAGTTGAGGCTAGAGAATGAATTTGGTTGATGGCATAACAGACATGAATTATTTTTATACTCTACTTGGATGATTTGGTTATAATTTAAAAGAAATTATGAAAATAGTACACAATGAAATCATACAAAGTGGTTCATTTGAAGATATTGATTTGTATCTGCAACATTATTGGTGGGTGGCACTTACTCTCACTCTTTGCAAATACAGTCACCCATAAAGGAAAAGTGCTCACTCCCCTCAGGCCCTTCCCTGTCTGCCTGCATGGGTGGAGGTCTCCCACAGCAAGAGTGAGCACAGAGCATGAGGATAATGGATGTGACCTTGTGAAGGCCACACTGCTCTCTACACTTGTCCTGTTAGAGGACTGTTAGCACCACAGGAGAAGACGGATTCCTGCTGCTTACTCCCCAGTGAAGACCCAGTAGAGTGACACACACCACTAACTGAGGCTGTGAGTGCTGAGCAGGGCTTTCTCCCTGTCCTCCTTTGTGCATCCAGAACCTATGATGATGGTTTTCATTGGGACCCTGAGGGATTGTTACCCAAACAGGACATTCCCTCTCTGGCTTGGGGGCACTGCAGTGAACACGTGTTACATTCCAGCTTCTTCAACTGTTCCTCAGCTTCTTCCCATCTGACCCTTCCATTCTCTATTGGGATTGAAGAGGTCCACATCATTTTCAACACTGTTAAAAATGTGTTGGAAATTTAAAATTTAATTACTCTGAGAAATATCTGACATCTGCTCCCTCAAAGATTTTCTGCAAACATTGCACTATCTCACAGCTTGACTTCTATTCTTGTCAGCCTTATGTCCCAGGACTTTCCATGATTCCCATACTATTTATTAGGGTCACTTGCCTAATGTTGCTCATTCTGGTGATGTTATTGCTGTAGCCAATGCCATAATGTGAATTTTGACATTCCTTCCTGACACCAACAGGTTACATCTTGGCATTGCTCTTTCTTAGCTGCCCCAAATTTGGAGAAGGTGAATGTAGAACTGGAAGCAGGATACCTGAGTCTGTGCCTGAGACCCAGGAGGGGTACAATTAAAGGAGACTCCTCAGAGGGTCAATGCTGGAGGCCAAGGATAGAGCAAAAGGAGCAATAGCTGGAAGTCTCCTCTCTGTGCTCTGACTCCTCTGCTGCACCAGACCCCAGGTCCCACGCTTTTATTTGCCCCTGCCCACCTGGTAAGCCCCTGTCTGAGGCTGGTACATCATACTGGGGTATCTGTGACTTTAGACTAGACCCCAAACCATGTGACTCCCCTGCCTGACTCCTTGTATTTCAGTCCTTGCTGGCCAAGAGCACTTTCCCCTTCATCTTACCAGTACTCAGTCATGCCTAGTCTGGAGACACCCACAGTCTACAGGGGAATTCACTGGGCATCAGCCTCACACTGCCCTTTTGGAACAGTGCAGCTCTCCAACCCTGTGTCCCTAGCTGTTTGAGTTTGCCAATCACTGCCAATGAAAAATACCAGAAAAATGTTGGCTTTTTTGGAATTTATTATGTTTAAAGCTTACAGTTCTGAGGTTGTGAAAATGTCCAAATCAAGGCATCATAAAAAATGTTGTCTTTACAAGGGTCAGGTGTTGCTGGACTCCTTGCAAGGAAAATGTTGGGACTGCCTACCTCTGTCTGCCATATCCGCCAAGTTCACTTTCTCCCTGAGGTCAGCAGTGGGCCATCAGACACAATTGTTCACACCTCTCCCTTCTCCTCTGGCCTGGAGGTCTTCAGCATCAAGCTGCTCCCTGACTCCAGCCTCTGGCCTCTCCCTAAGCCTCTCAGGGTTTCTGTGTCTCTCCACAGCTGTAGGAGATCCAGGAGCCCTCTCTCAAATGACAGTGTTAATACGGCAGCATTCTTTCTCTGTGTGATCCATGTATGTAGGACTTCAGCACAATGATTGGGGTTCATCCTGGTGCCTGATATCTAATCAAAGACCCTTAATGAAACTAAATCAATCTAATGAAAAATGACCTATTCAAAACATCCTTTATCTGAATCTAACTAAAATGTTCTACATACAAAAAGTTTACACACATAACAATGGGTTAATAATAACATACATTTCTGGGGTCCACACAAGACTCAAACAAGGGTATTAACTCAGGGCACAGGGACCAGTAGGGGTCTACTGAGTCTGGGAGAAATGGGAACTCATGAAGCAGTGGCCATACTTTGGGTGTGGCTATCATTGAGCAAAATGGTGTGCTGACCACCATTACACTGATCCCTAGAATGGTCCCAAGAAGAACACAATATACTGTGCTGTCTCCACCAAATATTAGCTCCAAAACCAGGTGTTTAACTCAGAGAGGTGTGCCATTATTCCATCCCCAGAGACAGAGAACACAGATTTTGCATGGAGTGTGTGTGTGGGGGGGCATGCAGGAAGCAGGCTGTAAAAGTGAAAGACCCAAATTTCTTCTCGAAAGAACTGATTACATTTAAAACAGAGTGGAGAAATTTGACACAAATGGTGCTCTCAAAAGCAGTGGAGATTGTCGAGGGCCTGTGATTTAATTCATCTCAATATTTCAGGAAGAAGTGAAATAAATAGTTTTACTGATGAGTAAAAACTAATAAAGTTTGCTAGCAGCAACTCACTTCAAAAGAAATGTAAAAGAATATTCTCAGGTGGAAAGAAAATATTCTCAGAAGTTTCAAGATTCAGGATTGACTGAATATCTTTTAATTAAATTCATATATCAAAATGACTATTGAATAGATAAAGTTATAATGATATCTGTGGCCTAGGACATCATTAAAGTGTTAAAAATACAGCATAAAATAATATATAGAATAAGATGGGTAAATGGATATGTAGCATTTTGATATCATTATGGATTCCAAAAATAGATATTGGATTGTGCTTGTAAACTGCTCTGTTAATCTAGGCATGATTAAGTTATGATGAGGGCGTTGATAGGGTCACAGTCAGTAGGGCGTTGAGCCCCGCCACTTGGTGGGTGGGGTATCAAACATAAAAAACATGGCAAAGGACAGCGTTGGAATAGTTTTTGATGTTGGAATTTTGATGAGGAAAGACAGAAGGCCCCGGGGAAAAGAGACAAGCCATTCACCTGACAGTCTACAGCTGGCCTTGTGGCAAGAGGCAAAGCTTTGAGAGCCTCATAGTCTACAGTTGACATTGTGCAGGAAGCAGAAGATCTGAGCCCGGAGAGAAGCACAGCCCTGGGAAGAAAGCAACCCAAGAAGCCTAAACCCTGGCAAATGTTGGCAGCTGTCTTTCTACAAGACCGGGTAACAGATTTAGGGGAAGGAAGACACTTACGCTTTATGGCTGGTAACTGTAAGCTTCTACCCCAAATAAATACCCTTTATAAAGACCCACAGATTTCTGGTATTTTGCATCAGCAACCCTTTGGCTGTCTAATACAGGATATAAAATGTTTTAAAATACATTATTTGGCAAGTCAATGACAAATAATAAGTGTAGATTTGGAAAGGCAAGCAAAAGTGTTATAATTTCCTGGTAAACTTTAAAGAATATTGAATAGTTCATCTCATCCGAATAAATAGAAGAAAAAAAATTGAACAAAAATAGCCCAAAACAAAGTATTCAGGATTTCCTCGGTTGCCATTTTGGCCTTTGTTTTGGGGCCATCTTACTCGTGCATCTTAGGAAGCTGCACCTTTCTTATCCTTAAGAAGCCTCAATGCTCCATGGTTCATTTATGGGGTGTTGTTTGTCCCCATCATAAATCAAGGGCTGTATCACATCCCCATTTCCTAGTTATGAAGTCACTATACTGGATGTGATGCTCATTTGAAGCAAGAAGAGCCATGAATGGAAGAAGAAATAAAAAGGATATATTTTGCACTTCCCAAATTGGATGCTTAGATGATTGATATTGGATCTTTCATCTTTTCTAAAGTACGCATTCAATGCTATAAATTTCACTCTAAGGACTGCTTTTGTTGCACACCACAAAATGTGAAGAAGCATTGGACATTAAGAAACAAAAAGAACTACAAAAGAAAAGGCATGTGAGTGAAGCTACATCCACATCGACAAGTACAGATTGAAGATGAAGATAGAGAATCTAAGTAAATTGGGAAAATATGTTCTCTGACCACAAGCATTGTTTCCTCAAAATAACACTTCTATGAATGTAACTCCACTTGGAAATAATTTGCATTATGTTTACCTTAGCATGAGGGAATCTATGTAAGGAAAAAAGAAGGAAGACAATGAGTTTGCCAGGTTGTCCCATATGGTAGTCCTCCCCTTTAAGTGTAATGAGTGTGAAGTCTTCATGGAAATTCAACCTCATGAGATACCTGAGAATTAATACTTCAGAGAAACTATTTACGATTTCATGAAATTGGTAAAGCTACAGTGACATCAAAGAAACATGCAGGAGTAATGCCCTGTGTATGTAAGTAATATTGGAAATCCTTCAGCCAGGATTTACATCTCATTAAGCACGAAATATTTATACACTAGTTAGTATTGTAATGAATGTGGGAATGCTTCCACCTGAAACAAAACTCATGGAAAGTGAGAAAAATCAAACTAGAGACAAAAGTTATGAGTGTCCTGAATGTATTCTACTCATTACAGTCATTTTTTACTCCTCATTTTAAAAGACACACACGGGAACAACCATAGAATTGTAATAAATGCGGGAAAGTTTTCATCCTGATAGAAAACTTCTTTATTTAACAGAAAATTCTTACTGAAGAGAAGTCATATATATGTGGGAAAGCTTTAATTCAAAAGTCAAATCTCAGATAAAAGTGATTACCTACTGCAAAGAAACAATGTGCATGTAAGGCATGGGAATAAGCCTTTACAAATCATATCTCATATACCATGAAAAAACCCATAGTGGACGGGAAAAAAATGAATGTAAAGAATGCAGAAAAGCCTTCAACCTAAGGCAGTAGTTCATTAAATATCAGAGCATTCATTCTGGAGAAAAACCCTATATATGCAATGAATGTGGAAAAGCCTTGATTCAGAAGGAAAACCTCATTAACCATCTGAAAATACATACTGGAGACAAACCCTATGAATGTGATGGACGTGGGAAAGCTTTCATTCAGAAATCAAACCTCATTACCCACCAGAGAAGACAAACTGGAGAAAAACCCTATATATGAAAGAAATGTAGGAAGGCCTTCAGTAGCAAATCAAATCTCACTGACCATGAGAAAATTCAAAGTGAAAGGAAACCCTATATATATAAGGAATGTGGAATAGCCTTCTGTCAGAGGCAATATTTCATTAAATATTACAGCATTCATTCTGGAGAGAAATCCTGTGAATGTAATGAATGTGAATCTCCAAAGAATCTCCACCACCAGTCTGCGTACCTTGTTGCCATTCTTTTAAGGAAACAGCTGTGACTGTGCAATTCAAGATGTCTTTTGCCTCTTGGAAAAGTGCACTTGCAGTTTGTTCTGAGATCTGCTCCTCCCACATCTTTGTCCACACTCATCTGTGTTCAATTTGTTACCACTATTTTATGCATCAGAACTCGAGATTTCTCTTAGTTTATGTAAAGATGGGCTTTCCACTTCTTTCAAATTACCCTGGCAGTTTTCACTGGTTCTCCAATTCATTACATTCTGAGTCAGTATTTTAAAAATCACAATTTTCAAAATAGTGCTGCCCATTATTGTAGCATTTTCTTTCCTTTTTCTTTCTTTTTTTTAATTGTGGGTAAAAATCAAATTTTTCACAATACATACTAATATTTGTAAAGTATATATAAATATATATGCACATATGTGTATTTGATTACATAAATGGTATTTATATATATATATTTAAAGGTGCTTAGATTACCTCAATATTACACAGAAATTACAGGGATTCCCATGTTCCCCACCTCCCACAACTCCCACTTCATCCCACACAAACATCCTTCATCAGGGTGGCACATCACCCACAATGGATATACACATCCTGAGGCCTTGTCACCAAGCATAGACCACAGTTCACATTGTAGGCCACACTCTCTCCCACACAGTTCTGCCTGGTACATGCTGATGTAATGTGGCCTACATCCATCACTGCCACGCCACTCAGGGCAATCCCCAAATCCTTAAAAAGTACCTGTATTTCAACTGCCCTTCCCCTCCCTGCCCTGAAAGCATCCAAGGGCCACTGGCTCCACCTCACTGTTATAATTTCTTCCATTGCCTGAATCACAATATTGCTACAACAGAATACCATTAAGTCCACCCTAGTCCATAGTGCTTCCCACAGTCCTGAGGGGATGGGTAAGGTGATGTCCAGTCCACCTCCAAGTGAGAGAGGGCTTATATACCATGGATATGGTGGATGAGATTATCCTTCCTGTAGCTGCAGGCCATCTCCATTCCCTGGGTTGGGCATTGCACATTGTAAAATCCCTGCAGGTGACTTGGATATTTCCATTGACCTGTAGGGTAAGGGTTACAGCTGCACCGAGATTCCAGGCACAGCTGACACATATGTAGGCAAGCGGCTCCAGTTTCTGGAAGTACACCTAAAAACTCCAGCATCACATATAGGTTTGAAGAGAAGGGATTGATGGGCCATGTGCAAGGAGGACTTATTTGGGTCTGACTCTGTCACTCTCAGGAGCACAGATTCCAAAGTAGAGCCCACTAATAAGGCATCAATCTCTGTGGCTTTCCCCACTTTTATGTAGGACCTGGGTGTCTCCAGAGCCTTCAGGAGCCCCTCTGTGTGGGTTGATAGCCACTTTGGTGTTCTATGAGAGCCTACAGAGGTGTGTGTAAGCGTTACCTCTGGGATGACCTCCCAGCTCCCTTTGAAGTGTCTTAGCCACATGAACTCATTTCTCTTTCCTTTTCCCCCTTTATTCAAGGTCTTTTTCCAATCATGTTGCCATTTGACACTTGGTATTAATCCTTCATTCCCAGGGAGGCTCATCCATGGGAGTTATGTCCCACGTTGGGTGGAAGATAATGCATTCATGTACTGAGTTTGGCTTAGAGAAAGACCACATTTCATCAACAAGGAGGCTCTCAGTTGGCAACCCTTAGGCCCCCATAACAGCAGTTTAAGTTTCAATTACAAGAGCAAAGACTCATAAAGATAGTCATCAATAAAAAGAACCCATCTGTGGGCCATCCTCTTTTACCAGATACTGCTCCTGAACTCAGGGGACTGTTGCTGCTTCCTTGGAGGATGTGGCAGAGCACTCCAGGCTGGGAATTCTGATTCCTTCATTTATTGAGTGATTGTCTACCCACCAGGACCATGCCCTATCCCTTGATCATTTGAACAATTTCATATATCTTTCATGTATATTCAGAAGAACTTACCCCCATGAATCCCCAATCCCAGACACCCCTTCACCAATGATCCTCTGCAGCCTCCATTGTAAACTTTCTGTGATCTAAACCTTCCTTGAACATTAAGCCCATATAATAACCAAATACAATTAATAGGAAAAAGAAATAATAATGATAAGCTTAAATGCAAGAGTTAAGTACAAGGAAACTCTGAAGGAAAAAAACTAAAATAAAAATACAGTTTAATTTACCAATTGGGACATTCAAAAAATAGGAAAGAAACAAAAAAATTCCTTTTTAAAAAAATTACTCTTTTTTTCCCTTTATCACTGTATTATCGGTTGTTTAGTGTTCTGTGATTCCTTGCCCCTGTAATTCCCCAGTGGCTCCCAAATTTTCATTTAATTTTCAAATAATATTTAGGTCACAGCAAAGTCACACACAGAATACTAGAGACTCCCTCATACCCAACCTCCCTCCCCATTTCCCACCCATATTAAAACCCTTTTTAAAATGGATGTTAGCATTGGTATAACTGTTATACAGATAGTAAAATACAGCAACTAAACCTTGTCAATGGTTTACAGTATAGTTTACAATTTAGAAGGTACAGTTTAATAATTTTTTATGATATTTACCATGTCCTGTGTCCATTAATGTAAGGTAATGAAAAACCTTTCCCATGACCACTAAATACCCCATTTGATCTAACTGTTCCTTCCCCCCATCTCCCTGAGGCACATGATACTCCCCTGTCTTGGATCATGGGATGACAACATTCATAGTTACATGCCCTGGGTATTCCAACCTGCCCTTCCTAATCTACCCACCTGTGAACCATGCACCACAAAACCCAGTAATATCACTTCCCATCTGTCCTATCCTTCAATATGAAACTATACTCTATCCCTTTACCATAGATTATGTCCCTATGGGTGATGGTTCAGTGCTTTTTACCCCTTTGAATTTCTTCCTTGGATGTTGGAAAAGATGCTGGGAGCCAGAGTATAAAGGGTTAAGCATTTAAAAAGCATGCTTGCTGGCAGAGAAACATTAGTAAATGTCTCCAATGACACTGCATATGGCAGACATCATTTGAAGGAGGCAGAGTAGAATGAACACACCACTAATATATTATTGTCTGAATTCCTAAGAAAGACTTTCTGGGAACACAGAAACATGCAGTGCTCTCACATACCTAGCTGAGGAACTAATGAAGGATGCCCTCCTTTAGTTATCAGCTTTGTAGTATCAAAAGCAGTTTCATCCTAAATAAACTTGCCTGCATTCAACATGGAATGAGGACAGCTGATCCCAAACTTGCATCATTCCTGGCACCATCTACCTCCACGTTGAATTACAACAGATGGTGCCCAACGTGGGGCATGATTAGTCTTTTATCTGGATCAGTGCCATGGAAAAAGGACTTCTGGTTTGGACGGTCCTTGCATTCTGTTCATGAGTTGAATAATCTTGATCATCATGGTAATGGGAAATCAGTCAACTCGGTTAGAGGAATATTCCCAAGATTTGAAGACCCTGTTAAAAAAATACAGGGGTATCTGTGATGACCTTAGGGTTACCAAAACTCTTTTCTCTTGTACAGAAACATTGGTATGTATGGTCTTTCTATAGCCTTATTTCTGTTGCTCTTGAACCATTACATTCAGATGAAAATAAAGATATTAAAATGGATACTGCTATTGTTAACACTGTAGCAGGATGTTTAATGATGATTTTAATGAAAATATATCTGAAAAATTAATGAACAGGTAAAAACAGATAAACTCATGTCTAATAAAAAGAAAAAAAGTAAAAGGGAGTTTATGAAACTTTTCCAGTGGTCATTAAGTCATCTGTTCCAAAGATGATTTATTGTCTTTTGAACCAGTGTCTGTGCCTTATAAGGTATTTACTGATCCATTTTTTACGAAATTTGATGACCCTCCAAAAGTTTCTGTTTTTGTGCCAGCACCATTCTCAATTATGAAAAGTAAAGCATAGGGAATTAGAGAAGGAAATTCAGAGGCTATGCAATTTATTTATTTTTTTACTTTTCCAGTAACAGTAACTCAAATTCCAGTAGATGCTAACAATCCCCAAGGGGGTGTACAACATGAGCATGCTACTATTCCTTTTAAAACTTTCAAAGAATTAAAATAAGCATGCACTCACTATGGTGTAAATTCTCCTTATTCTCAAGAATTGGTACAAGGAATGGCACAGACAAACAGATTAATACCCAGGGATTGGGATTTGTTAGCGCAAGCTATTCTTAATTCAGCAGAAATTTTACAATTTAAAACTTGTTTGGCTGATGAAGCCAATATTGTAACACGATGAAATCAACAGCAAATTCCACCAGTGCCTATTACTGCTGAACAAATATTAGGAACAGGTAAATGGGCTGGGATTCCTCGCCAAGCTCAATATGATGATATTGCTATTGTACAAGTGCGATTGTGCTGCCTAGCTGCCTGGTGATGAATCTCCACCACTGGACAGGCTGTACAATCATTTTCAAAAAATTTTCAAGGAAATACTTAACCCTAAGTTGAATTTGTAGCAAGACGGCAGATGTAGTCAACAAGACAGTAACTCAATCTGATCTTAAAGAAATGCATATTCTAATGTTGGCTTTTGATAATGTTAAAAGGGAGTGTAAAAAGGGTTTATATCCAATAAAGGCAAATGGAATAACTTTACAGGATTATGTAAAAACATGCCAAAACATTGGGCCTAATACCTATAGCATGACCCTTCTTGCAGCTGCTCTAAATGGATGTAGTCCTATGATTAATAATTTAAATTGCTTTAGGTGTGGGAACCAGGTGATATGAAAAAGATTGCCAAGCCAAAACCAGTGTAAGAGCTCTATTTAGCGGCAACAATAAATCAATACCAAGTCGTGTCTGTCCAAAATGCCAAAAAGGTTTACACTGAGCAAAGAAATGCCATTCTAAATATCTTAAAAATGGTAGTCTCATTAATAAGTCGGGTTTCTTCCAAATGGGCCTTGCTCAAGTCCCTCAGACAAACAACATGAGCACATTTCCCAGGCTTTTTCAAATTTACGTAGTCAGCAACAGAGCAGTTCACTCCAGCCTGTAACAGAACTTAAGTTACAAAAAGCAGTACATCTGTCGATCCTTCCTCAGCTGAAACTAAGTTTATTACTCCTTCACTGAGTACACCCAAAATTAAGAACAGGAATTAAAAGGCCTATCGCAAAAATCTGAACTTTGAGCCTAAGTGTACTCCTAAAGAGTAGTAATCCAAAATATGCAGGTTAAATATCCGTATAAACTGCTAAGTTAGTGCTTAACTGTATTTATGCTGCTTAAGTTGTCCTGGCTGGTTGCTGATTATGAACAAAAGTGTTTCAAAGAACATGCTTATATATTACAGGTAACACAGATTCCAGAAAAAATCTTAAACACAGTAAAATCAAAGATGTAAAATGATGGAGGGTTTGAAGAGAGCCATACCAAAGGAGTGAAAATTATGGGCCAAATTAGTAAGCTTTATGTTTCTGTTAGTGTGTCATATTTCTTTTTGTATTTGTTTGTTTGTTCAGTGTCAGTGTATATTTTCATACCTCTGGTTTGTAATATTAAATTGATAAATGAAGATTATTAATGAACTCTATTCAAATGGCCAAAAATTAAATAAGTGATTATATTAATAAATAAATTTGGATATTAGTTTAAAATAATAAAAATAGTTATACTCAAATTAAATAATTATTCTAACAAGTTTGTTTAATGTTGATGGTTATTATAAGTTGTCAGAAGTTTGCTTGGAAGTAGTTTCCAAAATCATTGTGGTAACTTAAGTATGGAAGGTATGTAGAATGTGCTTTTATTATTAAAGAAAAGAAAGTAATTTTATCCTAAGATGAAGTAACTAGTTATTAAAACCAAGTAAAATGTGGGACAAAATCCAAAGAAACATAAAAGGGCAAAAAGCTTGTGAAAAAGGATTTTTGTAGTTAAAGCTAAGTAAAATTTAAGCAGTCTATTTATAAAAATTTAAAAGCTTTAAATTTCAAACAATGTAATAATATAAAGTTAAAGTTTTATTCTTTCTCAAAGATTCTCAAGTCTGTAGTCTTAGCACTTTTAAAAAGAACACAATGTTTGAGCCTGAAAGACAGCTTTTATTTCAAACTGTCACAAGTAACTTGATATTTTACAAGAAAAAAAGAGTAAAATACTAAAAATGGTTAAGTTCATGTGCTATCAGTTGAAAGATGTATTTAAAATTTTGTATAATTAAAAGAAATTTTCTAATTTTGTAATAATTGAAGTTCATGAATAAAAAGTTCATATGAATAATTTAAGAGAGTATAAAATTCCTGAAAATATAATAATGTTTCAATATAATAGTAAATAAAATATAATGTTATTAATCATAATTTTTAGTTATAACTACAAGAAGAAAGCAGCCATTAAAAGCTGCTGTGTTAGTGCATAACAAGAAATTATACTAAAATAAAATAACACCACTGTAGCATGCAGTGGTCCCAAATATTGCTAGTTTGTTGCAAAAAATCAATATCCAGTTATGTCACTATCACATGGTTTTAAAAATTGCTAAAGCTTTCTTTAATATTTTCTTAAGTCAAGCCAGCCCACATTCCCCTTCCTGTAAAATAGCCAACAATAAATCAAGTTTATATTCAACACAGTAAGCAACAGCCCCAATTTAAATTATAATGTTAACAACAAATCC
Organism: Tolypeutes matacus; assembly: GCA_026826555.1. Lineage (NCBI taxonomy): Eukaryota > Metazoa > Chordata > Mammalia > Cingulata > Chlamyphoridae > Tolypeutes > Tolypeutes matacus. The sequence continues at coordinate 53,715 of JAKSZT010033764.1, forward strand.
AATGCAAGTATTAAAATTACAAATTAATATATTACCCCACAGCACAAAATAGGAAATACTAATTTGTTTTTAACTATGCCACAAACTATACAAAGTAAAAACAAATTGAGGACATTCTAATCATGCTATTAAGAATCTTAAATTCTTAAGAAATAAAAGTTTATTCATTGGAAGTCTGTTGTTGTATAATCTACCATAGTTATGAATTATGTATAATATACTTGAATACTAATCAAAACTTTATACAATACATTGCATATATAAAATTATATAAATAATTTTAAAATTTGTATGTTACAAATTTTGTTAAGTATATATATAAATATTTTGTTTTAAATTTGAACAGTCCTGAAACTAAATATCTAGGAAAAAAACATGGTTTAGTCAGTATTGTTCAAGCCTAAAAGTAAAGCATCATACAAAAAACTTTGTTAATCAACAAACCAATGCCTTGCTAGTTAACAATTTTCACATTTCAGGAAAAATATTGGAAATTAAAATCGTAAGCACATCAAGGATGCTTTGAAACAAATTTTTTTAAAAGTGCAATTCAACTGTTGTTGTATTCCTCCCTGAGGGAGCTGGCCACTCTCCCAGGGGTTGATGCATAAACCTTAACATGTACTGACAAGGGACTGTTGTGTTCCTTCCTGAGGCTGGCCCCTTCCTTGGGAGTTAGCAAAATATCCACAAGTTGGCATCTATAGTATCAAATTCATTAATCCTTAACACAGTCAACCAAAATCTAGTATCAGTTGCTACTTCAACACTTCCCAACTAAAAGGTAAATATTGGTAATTATATACATAAAACTGCTCTATTTATCTGTCATTCTGTAACTTTGTTCAATATTGACATAATCTTTTAATTAGTTATGTTATTTGTTTCTTACCATAATTGTCAATATGCTTATTAAACTTATATTTAATTAACAATAGATTAACATTTATCTTGTATCTATCCAGGACTCTAGCCAAAAATAAGTAAAGTATATCAGTGTATACCCTGATTTAGTAAGCCTGTGAATTTGTGTATAATTATCATAAAAAATTAACAGTTAAACCTCCATAAATGCTACAAAAATAAAAAAGAGGGAAATGGTGAGGTGCAAGAACAATTATATCAAGCATTATTTACAATAAATGTTTTAAGACAAAGGTCAGAATCATACACATCAGCAGCAAAGCATTTCTGGCAAAAATCAGGCAATAATACAGAAACAAATATTGGACAACAAGTTTATTGAAAGCATAAAAATAATAATCAATAGGATAAGGCAGAAGTTAATTTAGGATATAGGGTCGAGGTTTTGCTCTTATTATTACAGATAAAGGAGACCAGCTTTGGGTCCTGTCCAGACGTCTGGAACCTAGACATAAACAAGCCAAAGAAGCTGACACAAAAAGCAGAAAAGATGGCAAATTCTAAAAGGCAGAATATCTCTATAACACAGTTAGTCCTTGCTATGCTTACTTTCACAACCACAGCAGTAAGTAGTGTACTTTCACATAATTATACATATTGGGCTTATATTACTATTCACCTCATTTAGAATTGTTGACTTGGGGGGGACAAATCCTACCCTGTTTATATTAACCAGTCTTTTCATTTTCCTGGGCCTGTTGATTCTTGCCTTCCTCTAAAACCTGATAAGGAAGGGAATTTTATTGAAAATTTAACCTGGCCTTTTCTTGAATTACCTAACTGGATAAGATCCATGTATCCAGGTATACAGCCCCAAAATCATAGTACAAAGTGGTAAAATGCATACATACCATGTTTCATCTGAGTTTGTGCCCTTTAATAATTCCTATAGAATTGTAAAGACTTGGGCCCTTAAAGGGATACCAAAACCTAATATCAACACAAGCATGAGTTGAAAAATTAGTAATTTAACAAAATCAACTAATGAAAGACATCATTATTTTTAGAATTTTGAGGATGTCATAAGTATAAATACGTCACTAAATTGGGCTCATCAGGGAAGATTTATCCCACAACTTTGGAACAGTAAACTTAACAAAACTAAAAATTATTTGTGGAAATTATTTTTGGGAACTAGCCCAATTTTTGAATGGCAAGGCAGTAAAACTAATATTACCAGTTAAAAAAATCCACTTGATTTCTTAAAGTATGTGTACAGGATCCCATTGTTTTTATAGTAGGAACAGTGAGCATTAATCAAATATGGTTTTTCTGCAGCAATTGTTCCCTTTACACTTGTGTATCAGAATCTGTTTTACATGAGAGTTATACTGCAGTTCAAATGGGATGACTGCATCATGGAATATGGCTTGCAGTTCATATGAATCGTTTCTGGCAGTTTTCTGAGGGTCAAATCCTTTGACACTTTCTAAATCGTTATTCAAAAAGAACCAAATGTTTAATTGGATTAATTATACCTGCTGTATTAGGGCTTACAGCTGCTGCTGTGGTAGCAAGTGCCCTACATGAGAATGTCCAAACACAACAATATGTTAAAAATTGGAACCATAATGCTAGTGAGCTATGGCATTGTCAGGTATATATAGATGAGAAAATTAATAATAGGCTTACTGACTTAGTGATGGCTGATACACAAATGGGAGATCAAATATATAATCTAAATTTAAAACAAGGTTTCAATTGTGATTGGAATAAAAGTGCGTTTTGTATCACTCCACTCTCATACAATGTTTCCCACTATGAATGGGAAAAAATTAAACATCATTTAAAAGTCATCACAGAAATTTATCTATAGAAATTACATATTTGCAAAAAAGGATTTTGAGCATGTCTCCAAATCATCTTACTACAATTCCAGGTAGCGAATTTTGGCAATCAATGACAGATCAAATGCATAAAATAAACCCCTTACATTGGTGGAAATCAACCTCTGTATTTGCTAATTTTGTTGTGGTGATCATTTGTCCTCTGCTACTCTTAACTGTATGAGGAAGCATTTGCAAAGCCCTCCTGTCCCACATTAATACGGCTGAAAAGGTCAGCCATGCCAATCACTTGATTGTGCTTAAAACCCTTAACTCTCAAGACTCCTGTCCATGGAGCTTGGCTGGTGGCCAGTGATGGGTAAGACCTTCAGAGGAGGGCAACCTCAGACAGGCACAGTCACCCTGGATGAAAAACAAAAAAGGGTGAATTGTTGGAAAATATGCTGAGAGCCAGAGCATAAAGGGTTAAGCATTTAAAAAAGCATGCTATCTGGCAGAGAAACATTAGTAAATGTCTTCACGGGCACTGCATACTTCAGACATCAGTGGGAGGAGGCAGAGCAGAATGAAGAAACCACTAAGATGTTATTGTCTGAATTCCCAAGAAAGATTCTCTGGGAACACAGAAAGAGACAGCGCTCTCACGTACCAAGCTAAGGAACTAGTGAAGGACACCCTATTTTTGTTATCAGCTTTGTAGTATAAAAAGCAGCTTCAGCCTAAATAAACTTGCCTGCATTCCACATGGAGGGAGGTCCCCTGGACCCAAATTTTCTTTGGATCATTCCCAGCACCATCTACCTGGTTACTTGTCCATTTTTTAAATGGGTTGTTTGTCTTTTTATTTTCAAGGTGTAGGATTTCTTTATATATGCAGGATATTAGTCTCTTATCAGGTATATGGTTCCCAAATATTTTCTCCCATTGGGTAGGCTGCCTTTTTGTTTTCTTAATAACGTCCTTTGAGGTGCAGAACTTTTTAATTTTGAGTTGATCCTATTTGTCTTTTATTCTCTTGCTGCTCATGATTTGGCTGGGATGTTCATGAAACCATTTCCTATTACAAGGTCCTGTAGATTCTTTCCTACATTATCTTCCAAGGTCTTTATGGTTTAGCCTCTTATATTTAGATCCTTGATCCATCCTGAGTTGATTTTTGAATAAGGTGTGAGATGGTATTCTTCTCATTCTTTTGGATATGAATATACAGTTCTCTAACCACCACTTGTTAAAGAGGTCATTCTCTCCCAACTGAATGGGCTTGGTAGCCTTGTCCAATATTAGATGACTGTATATGCAAGGATCTATATCAGAACTCTCAATTCGATTCCATTGGCCATTAGGTCCATCCTTGTGCCAGTACATGCAGTTCAGATCACTGTAGCTTTTTAATATGTTTTAAAGTCTGGTAATGTGATACCTCCAACTTCATTTTTTTTTCAATATGTCTTTGGCAATTCGGGGCCACTTACCTTTACAAATATATTTTGTGGTTAGTTTATCCAGTTCCTTAAAAAATATAGTGTTGATTTGTATTGGGATTGCATTAAATCTGTAGAGTAGTTTGGGTACGATAGACATCTTGATGATGTTTAGTCTTCCATCCAAGAACAGGGAATGCTTTTCCACTTATTTAAGTCTTCTTTGATTTCCTTTAACAGTGTTGTGTAATTTTCTGTAGATAATTCCTTTACATCTTTAGTTAAATTTATTTCTATGTATTTGATTCTTTTAGTTACTATTGTAATGGACATTTTTTTCTTGATTTCATCCTCTGATTGCTCATTACTGGTATACAGAAATGCTACTGATTTTTGAACCATTGATCTTATAGCCCTGCAACATTACTGAACTACTTTATAAGTTCTAGAAGCTTTGTTGTAGCTTTCTCCAGTCTTTCTATGTATAGGATCATGTCGTTTGCAAATAATGAAATTTTTACTTCTTCTTTTCCAATCTGGATGCCTTTTATATCCTTTTCTTGCCTCAGTGCTCATGCCAAGTATGTCTAAGACAATGTTAAATAGGAGTGGTGATCGTGGACATCCTTGGTTTGTTTCCAATCTCAGAGGGAAGGCTTTTAGGATTTCACCATTGAAGATGATGTTAGCTTAGGGTTTTTCATATATACACTTTATCATATTCAGAAAATTTCCTTCTCTTCAGATCTATTGCAGTGTTTTTCTCAGGAAAGAGTGCTGTATTTTGTCGAATGCTTTTTCTGCATCTATAGATATGAGCATATGATTTTTTTCTTTCAGTTTGTTTATGTGGTGTATTACATTGATTGATTTTCTTATATTGGAACATCCTTGCATACCCGGAATGAAACCCATTTGGTCATGGTGTTTAATCCTTTTGATATGTTGTTGAATGTGATTAGCAAGTATTTTGTTGAGGATTTTAGCATCTAGGTTCATTAGAGAAATTGGTCTGTAATTTTCCTTTCTAGTGGTATCTTTGTATGGTTTTGATATTACGGCTAGTTTGGCATGGTAGAATGAGTTAGGCAATATTCATTCTACTTCTATTTTTGGAAGAGCTTCAGTAGATTGGCATTAGCTCTTTCTGGAAAGTTTGGTAGAATTGAGCTGTGAAGCCATCTGGTCCTGGGCTCTTCTTAGTTGGGAGGTTTTTGATGACTGAGTCTATCTCTTTACTGTTGGACTGTTAAGATCATCAATTTCTTCTTTCATCAGTGTAGGCTGTTTTTGAATTTCTAGAAGCTTGTCCATTTTCTCTAAACCGTCATTCTTGTTGGCATATAATTTTTCAAAGTATCCTCTCATGATACTCCTTATTTCTGTAGGGTCAGTAGTGATATCCCCTTGCTCATTCCTTATTTTGGGTATTTGCATCTGTTCTCTCTTTTTCTTTGTTAGTCTGGCTAAGGGTTTTTCCATTTTATTGATATTCTCAAAGAACCATCTTTTGGTTTTGTTTACTTTTTCTAGTGCTTTCTTATTCTCTATTTCATTTAGTTCTGCTCTAATCTTTGTTACTTCCTACTTTCTACTTCCTTTAGGTTAAGATGTTTTTCCAATTCCTCCAAGTGTGCAGTTAGGTCTTCAATTTTACCTCTTTCTTCTATTTTAATATAGGTATTTATGGCTATGAACTTCTCTCTCAGGACAGCTTTGTCTGCATCTCATAGGTTTTGATATATTGTGTTGTCATTTTCATTTCATTAGTTTCAAGGTAGTTACTGCTTTCTTTTGAGATTTCCTCCTTGACCCTCTGTTTGTCTAAGAGTGTGTTGTTTAACTTCCATATCCGTGTGCCTAACCTATTTCTCTGGCCCTTAGTGATTTCCAATTTCATTCCGTTGTGGTCAGAGAACTTACTTTGTATTTTCTCAATCTTTCTGATTTCATTGAGTGTTTTTCTGCGGCCTAGCATGTGGTCTATCGTGGAGTATGATCCATGTGCCCTTGAGAAGAATGTAAATCCTGCTGTATTTGGGTGTAGTGTTCTGTATATGTCTATTAAGTCCAGGTCCTCTAATGTATTGTTGAGGGTCATTGTTTCTTTGTTGATTCTCTGTCTAGATGTTCTGTCTAATGATGATAATGGTGAATTAAAGTCCCCTGCTATAATTGTAGAGGCATTTATTTCTCCACTTAGCTTTTCCAGAGTTTGCCTCATGAATTTTAAGATACCCCAATTAGGTGTGTAAATGTTTATGATTGTTCTCTCTTCTTGAGAGATTACCCCTTTTCCTAATATATAGTGTCCATCTTTGTCTCTAACAAAAATTTTGCATTCAAAGTCTATTTTGTCTAATATTAGAATAGCTACTCCTGCCCTTTTTGTCTATTGTTAGCATGTAAAATTATTTTCCAGCCATTTACTTTCAGCCTCCTTGAATCCCTGGGTCGAAGGTGGGTTTCTTATAGACAGCATATAGATGGATCATATTTCTTTATCCATTTGGCCAATCTGTGTCTCTTGAGTGGTTAATTTAATCCATTATCATTCAGTGTTATTACTCACAACGAATTTCTTACTTCAGCCATATTTTCTTTGGAGTAATGTATGTCATATGTGGTTTTGTTTCTGTTTTTGTGTTTTTAGCTGTTTTTAAACTCTCCTAACTCTTGATAGTTCCTTTCAACTTGTAGAACTTCCTTTAGTATTTCTTGAAGTGCCTGTATCTTAATGACATACTCTCTTGATTTCTGTTTATCTGTGAATATTTTGAAACTCTCCATCAATTTTGAATGCCAGTTTTGCTGGATAAGGAATTCATGGCTGGGAGATTTTTCTTTTAGTACTTTGACTATATCATACCACTGTCTTCTTTCCTCCATGGTTTCAGATGAGAAATCAGCCCTTAATCTTATTGTGCTTCCGTTATATGTGATGGTTCTCTTTTCTCTTACTGCCCAAAGTATTTTCTCTTTGTCTTGAGCCTTGGACACTTTGACAAATATATGTCTTGGAGTTATCCTGTTGGGATTTATACTGTTTGGGGTGCACTTAGCTTCCTGGATCTGCATGTCCATCTCTCTCAATAGGGTTGGGAAGTTTTCAGCCATTATTTTCTTCAACACTCCTTCTGTTCCCTTTCCACACTCTTTTCATCTGGGATTCCCATAATGTGTATATTTGTGTGTTTTGTGTTGTCTGTTAAATTCCTGAGTCCTTGCTGGATTTTTAAATATTTTATTGTCTATCGGTTGTACTATTTGTTTGATTTCAGCTGTGTTGTCTTCCACATCACTAATTCTTTCTTCTGCCTGTTCAAATCTGCTATTATGTGAATCCAGCATCCTTTGGATTTCTTGGATTTTGCCATTGATCACCATCATATATGTTATCTTTTTGTGTATGTTTACAATTTGTTCAGTATGTTTTCCCAGTGTCTTCTTTATATCCTTAATCTCTTCCTTCAATTCATTATGTTGGTTCATGATATTTGTTTGGGATTCTTTGATTAGTTGTTAGATGTTCTGCATATATTCCTGGTTTTTAGTTTGTTCATTGGAGTGGTCCATGTCTTCCTGTTTGTCAGTGTGGTTTGTAATTTTTGTTGCCCTCTAATCATCATTTTATCTTGCTGGGTTTATTCAGTTGATTAGTTTCTCTCTCTCCTCTCAAGTTTCATTTAGTTGGTGGTTTTGTGTGTGTGTTAAGTTTCTCTTTGACACTTTTTCTTCTTATTTTGTTTCCTTTCTTCTATGTTACCTTGAAGGCAAAAGATTGGTGCCAGATGGATCAAAGATGTGAGAAAGGAAGAAGGATAATAGTAATATTGATAAAATTTAGAAGAGGGACCAAATAGGACTTAGTGAAATGAATACTTAACTTGTGTATGCAGTGTAGATTAATAGGAAAAAAAGTGGAGTACCTACAATATCCTGGGAAACTAAATAGAGGAATATATATATATTATATTTATAATGATTTAGAAGGCTAGAATGATGATTAGGGAGAGAAAGAGTAAAGAAAATTCTAAAAGGAAAAAGCTAATATTAATAAAATAAAAAGATAACAAAATAGATAGAATAGAAATTGCCACCCTTAAGTTGTGGGCTAATGAGAAAATGTGGTGTCTAAGAACCTCAACAGAAAACAGAATGCAGAGAGATGAAGGAAGGATAAGAGATAAGAGATAGCTTGTGTTACAATATCAACATAGACAGTGAATGGGAAATCACTAAAGAAGAACAGCAAAGAAGACATAAGCTAACTGCACTAACTTTTTTAGAAAATCAAGGAAAACAGAATGGGGGGAGGAAAGAGAAAAGAAAAGCAAGAGACAACAAATAAACAGAGAAAAAGCAAACAATAACACCCGCAAGCAGTCAAACAAAGCTAAGGAAGAAGTGTTCCTTCTTGGGTCCTTGTGGATCCTTTCAGCCTGCTTGCATTTATCAATTTCCCTTCAGGGTTCTATCTGCAGGTTTTGAGGCAGATTTTCAATATTAAACTAAATTAAGAACAGTAATTCATTTTTAAATTGAGTTCTTTTTTTTTTTTTTTTTGGTGATATAAGGGAATCAAAAGAAGCTCTCTGCTTGATCACCCCCTTCAATGAGGGGACCCTAAATTGGTTCATGGAAACTAATCAGGCCCTTCCCAATTCCTGGCCTCCTCAGAGGAGCTGAAACTCTCATGCTTGTTAGTGCAGAGTGATAAAGTTGGCTGACTCTGCCCCCTCTGGGACCAGGCCTCATTTACAGCAGGCTGCTGGGTAAATCAGGTTTCCTCAGCAGATTCGCCTCTCCCCTCAGCCTGGCACTGTTTCAAGCCAGCTTGCCTGCACCCCAAAGCTATAAGGGGGCCCAGGCAGTCAAATCCACAGAAGTTAGCCCCTCTCCACCTTCTGTCAGAGCCCTCCCTCCCTCAGAATATGCTCCTTTACACTGGGAGTGGGAGTTGTGGGTGCAGGATTCTCAGCTCAAACCAGGCATTTTCCCTGTGGATGGGGCTCTGACATCTGTGTTTACTATGAGAGGTGAGCTCAAAACTCATGAATCTCCACTGATCACTCCATGCCATCTATCTGCCTGCTGATAGATGACCCAAGCTTCTCTCTGTTTGCCCACAGCACAGACCCATGGGCATGACACCATCCACAATCGTCAGTCCCCTGAGGCTAGTCAGTGATTACCCTCCAAATCTGATGCCATCTTGCCTCTTCCATGTAGCATTTTCTGATAATGTACCCAAACCATTTATATTTTTTCAATTTCCTCACCTGATTCTGATGCGGATTCAAGTTTAACCACCACTGAACTACAGTGGCCTGCTTTTAACTTAACTCCATTTTCTTTATGACTTTAAATCAGAAATGATCATTCCATAATTAGATGATATAATCCTAATCTCATGTATTTTAAGAAGTTAGAAAATTTATTTATATTATTAAGTTGTACTCCAATATTTTTCTCATATGTGATAGGGTGTGGGATGTGGGAAACTAGGGAATGCATGTATTTACAAATAGAAATGTGTCCACAAAATAATCTGCCAATGCAGATGATTCTGAGGAAGGAGGAATGGAGGTTGAGGCTAGAGAAGGAATTTGACTGTTTGCCATAAAAGTCATAAATTATTTTTCTACTCTGCGTGGATAATTTGGTTATAATTTTTAAAAAATTGTGAAAATAGTACACAATGGAATCATAAAAAGTGATTGATCTGTAGATATTGATTTGTACCTGCAACATTACTGGGGAGGGCACTACCTCTCACCCTTTGCAAATACATTCACCATAAAGGAAATGTGCTCACTCCCCTCGGTGCCCTCTCCAGCTATGTGGAGTTGTAGAGGCCTCCCTCAGCAAGAATGAGCTCAGAGAATGGGAAGCATGGATGCGAGTGTGTGAAGGCCACACTGCTCTTAATTTGTGTCTGGTTAGATGGCTATTAACACCACAGGAGAAGATGGACTTCCTGCTGCTTACTCCCCAGTGAAGTCTGGCTAGAGTGACTCACATCACTAAGTGAGGCTATGAGTGCTGAGCAGGGCTTCCTCCGTGTCTGCCTTTGTGGATCCAGAAACTATGATGATGGTTTACACTGGGGCTCTGAGAGTTTGGTCCCCAAACAGGACATTCGTTCTCTGCCTTGGGGGAACTTCAGTGAACATATGTTACATCCCAGCTTCTTCAGTGGTTAATCAGCTTCTTCTCCTCCAAACCACTGATCTCTTCTGAGATTGAAGCGGTCTTCATCATTTTCAACAGTGCTAAAAATGTGTTGAAAATTTAATATTTAATTAGTCTGAGAAATATCTGGCATCTGCACCCATGAGGTTTTCTGGAAACATTGCACTCTAACACAACCTCACTTCTTTTCTTGTCAGCCCTAGGTCCCAGGACTTACCAGGATTCCCATACTATTTATTAGGGTCACTGACCTAATGTTGTTCATTCTGGTGATGTTATTGCTGTAGCCAATGCTGTAATGTGAATTTTGATATAAGCTTCCTGACACCAACAGGTTTCATCTTGGCATTGCTCTTTCTTTAACTGCCCCAAGATTTGGAAGGTGAATGTAGAACTGGAAATAGGAGACCTGAGTTGTGCCTGTTACCCAACAGTGTTACAGTAAGAGCAGCCTCCTCAGAGGGTCAATCCTGGAGCCCAAGGGAAGGAGGGAAGAGCAAAAGGAGCAGGAGAAGGAAGTCTCCTCTCTGTGCCCTGACTCCTCTGCTGCACCAGACCACATGTCCCATGCTTCTATCTGTCCCTGCCCAACTGGTGAACCCCTTCATGGGGTAAGTACATCATACTGGGCCATCTGTAACTTTGTACTAGTCCCCAAATCCTGTGACTCCCCTACCTGACTCCCTGTCTTGAAGGACTTCCTGGCCAACAGCACCTCCCCCTCTGTCTAACCAGTTCTCATTCTCACCTCTGTCTAACCAGTCTGGAGACACCCACAGGTGAATTCACAGGGCAGCAGCATCACACTGTCATTTGGGAACCAGGCAGCTTACCATCCCTGTGTCCCTAGCTGTTTGAGTTTGCCAAGTGCAGCCAATGCAAAATATCAGAAATAGTTTGGCTGTTATCAGAGTTTATTAGGGTTAAAGCTTACAAATCTGAGGCTGTGAAAATGTCCAAATCAAGGTATCAGGAAAAGCGCTGTCTTAACTAGTATCAACTGCTGCTGGACTCCTACAAAGGCAAAATGTTGGGCCTGCCTGTCTCTTTCTGCCTTTTACTCCAAACTTACTTTCTCCCTGAGGTCAGCAGTGGGCCATCAAAAAAAATTGCTCACACCTCTCCCTTCTCTTATGTCCTGGAAGTTTTCAGCTTCAAGCTGCTCCATGACTCTAGGCTCTGGCCTCTCCCTCACCCTTTCAGGGTTTATGTGTCTCTCCACAGCTGTAGGAGATGCAGGAGCCCTCTCCCACATGGCAGGGTAAACATGGTAGCACTCTTTCTCTGTGTGTTCCTTGTATGTAGGACTTCAGCAAAATGATTGGGGTCCACCCTGGTAATTGAAATCTAATCAGAGGCCCTTAACTAAAATAAAACAATCTAAGAAAAGGTGACCTTATTGAAAGATCCCTAATCTAAACTAACCAAAGTGTCCTACATACAAAAATCTTACACATACAGCCATGGGTTAGCAAGAACATAGAATTCCGGGGTGCACACAAGACTGAAACAATGGCATTAACACAGGGCACAGTGATTAAGAGTGGTCTCCTAATTCTGGGAGAAATGGTAACTCATGAAGCAGTGGCTGTAGTTTGGGTGTCATTGGGAAATGGTGTGCTGAACACTATTGCACTGGTCCCTAGAATGTTCCCAAGAAGAATTCAATATACTGTGTTTTCTCCACCAAATCTTAACTCCAAAATCAGGTTTGTAACTCAGAGAGGTGTGCCATTATTCCCACCTGCAGAGCCAGAGAGCACAGATTTTGCCAGGGGGTTGGGCGGGAAGGAAGCAGGCTGTAAAACTGAAAGCCCCTAATTTCTTCTGCAAAGAACTGATTACATTTACAACAGAATGGAGAAATTCAATGCTAAGTTTGCTCTCAAAAACAGTTGAGTTCGTTGAGGGCCTGAGATTTAATTCATCTCAATCCTTCAGGAAGAATTGAAATAAATACTTGTACAGATGAGTAAAATCTAATAAAGTTGTGACTTCCGGGAAAATGGCAGACTAGTAAGACATGGGAGTCTCTTCTCCAGAAATATAGCTAGAGAACATGACACCACCCCAAAACAGATCTTTTAGAGTTTGCAACAGCAGGTGAAGTCTGCACACCACCAAGAGAGTGAGACAATACAGGGGAATCACAATGACAGAACCAAAACCATGAATTGGAACCAGCAGTAGCTGCTGCTGCCGGCACACCCCTCACATTCTTTAGAATTCTTGGGCCTCTGGGCCAGTGACTACAGACAAAGGGGGCTCCAGGGATCTACCACTCCCGGAATGTGGAGAGAGGGGGACACAGCCTTAGGATGACTCAGGTTCTGACCCACATATTTGGGCTATGGTGCCCCATGGACTCTTCCACATGGCGGTTAGACCTGGGAGCCTTGAAAGGACTGGAGAAATCCAGCCCTCACAACCTCCCTCTCTTCTAGCTTGGACTACTTGTTGAGGACTCCACAGGAGATAAGAGAGAGAGCCTGGGGCTGACCCTGCTTTTGACTCACAGGTTTGGGCTGCCCTTTCTTGAGAGGCCTTCCAGGACAGGTGGGGCAGCACAATTGTTTGCCTTGGAGCCTGCATTGGGCTAAAGATATACAAACCTCCCAATCTCCTCCACTACAAACAGGGACCGATGGTTGATGATTCAGAAGGGAGAGTAAACATTTCCTACCTGGGAAAAGGGAGGGGGCTAGCAGAGATGACTGGAGAACTGTCTCATAAAATTTGAATTCCAAGGCTCTTAGCCCCCAGACAGGAAGCTCTACCACATTGATCTAGTCTGTGTCACAACAATTACACTCTGACCAAGCATTGAATTGAGAGTTACCAATGAGCGTCATCTCCTGGCAGATCAAGGATGTGCACATAAGAAAATTAATAAGTAGGAGAGGATTTTCCTGGCCTCTATAGCCTCCCTGCCAAAGGCCCTATGAAATGAACCTAAAACCAATTACTGGGTCCAGTGCCCAGTTTTGAGCAACCAGCAGGACAATCCTAACAATCAAGATTAAGCCAAAATTCAAAGCACTGTGGTAACTCACAGCCTCCTGCCACTAATAATGTGTAAAAGAGAGATATAATATCTAAATAAAATACAACCTAACCAGATGCCTAAACACCAGCAAAAATTATGAGTCATACTAAGAAAATAGAAGATATGGCTGAAGAAAAGGAATGCATCAAAGTCCCAGAAGAGCTGCAGAGTTTGAGAGAAGTAATTAGTGAGATGATAAAAATTTGCAAAATCAATTAATGAGATGAATATCAATATAGTTAAAGAGATAAATGACATCAAGAACACATTGAGTGAATGCAAAAAGAATTTGAAATCCTGAACAGAAAAGTAACAGAGTTCATGGGACTGAAAGACACAATAGGTGAAGTCAAATACATATTTGAGGCATACAACAGCAGACTCGAAATTATAGAAGAAAGAATAAGTGATACCAAAGACAGAGCAGCTAAAATTGAAGAGAGAAAGGAACAGAGAGAGAAACAAATGGAAAAATTTGAGCAGGGGCTCAGAGTGTTGAATGAGAACACAAAACACAACAACATATGTGTCATGTGAGTTCCAGAAGGGGAAGAGAAAGGAAAAGGGGCAGAAAGAGTAATTGAAGAAATAATAGCTGAAAATTTCCCAACTCTCACAAAAGAAATGAACTTAATGTCTAAGAAGCACACTGTACACCAATGAGAATAAATCCAAATAGACATATGCCAAGACACATACTATTCAGAATGTCAAATGTAAAAGATAAAGAGAAAATTCTCAGAGCAGCAAGAGGGAAGCAAACGATCACATACAAAGGATGTCCAGTAACACAGTGCACATTTTTCTTCAGAAACCATGGAGGCGAGAAGACAATGGTATGATACAATTAGGAAACTGAAAGAGAAAAACTGCCAGCCGAGAATTCTTTATCCAGCAAAACTGTCCTTCAAATATGAAGGTGAGTATAAAATATTCACAAACAAACAGAAACTAAGAGAGTTTGCAAAAGAGAACCTAACTTTGCAGAAAATATTAAAGAGAGCCTTAGAACCTGAAAGAAAAAGACAGGAGAGAGAGGCTTGGAGGAGAGTATAGAAGAAAGAAAAGCAGAAATTATAATAAAAAGACTAAAAAGAGAGACAAAAACAAAATGGCATATGAAAAACAAAGAATACAATGGAGGAAATAAATAGTGCATTTTCAGTAATATCATTGAATGTGAACGGATTAAATTCCCCAATCAAAAGATACAGGCAGACAGAATGAATAAAAAACATAAGCCATCCATATGCTGCTTACAAGAAACTCACCTCAGACCCAGGAATACAAACCGGCTGAAAGTAAAGCATTGGAAAATGATACTCCACGCAAATAGTAAACAGAACAGAGCAGGAGTAGCTATATTAATATCAGAAAAAACAGGCTTTAAATTCAAAAAATTGATAAGAGGTATGGAAGGCCATTATATATTTAAAAAAGGGATGATCCTCCAGGAAGATTTAACAGTCATAAATATCTACACACCTAACCAGGGTGACCCAAAATATATGAGCAAAACTCTGGCAAACCTGAAGGGAGAAATAGACATTGCTACAATAATCGTCAGAGACTTCAACACCCCTCTCACATCATTAGATAGAACAACTAGACAGAAGATCAACAAGTAAACAGAGTTCTTGAACAATATGATAAACAAGTTAGACCTAACAGACATATACAAAACACTGCATCCAAACTCAGAAGGCTATAAATTCTTCTCAAGTGCCCAGGGATCTTTCTCCAGGATTGACCACATGTTAAGTCACAATTCAGCTCTCAATAAATATAAAAACAATGAAAGTATAAAAAGCACCTTCTCAGATCATAATGGAATGAAACTAGAAATCAATAACAGGCAGGAAAGAAGTATATTTGCAAATGTGTGGAGACAGAACAACACACTCCTAAATATTCAGTGGGTTAAAGAAGAAATTGCAAGTGAAATCAATAAATATATTGAGAAAAATGAAAATGAGAATACAATGTATGAAAACATATGGGATACAGCAAAGGCAGTTTGAGAGGGAAATTTATAGCCCTAAAAGCCTATGTTAAAAAACAAGAAAGAGTTAAACTCAAAGGTTTAAGTGAACAACTGAGAAAGTAGAAAAAGAAGAGCAGACCAATTCCAAAGCAAGCAGAAGGAAAGAAATAATAAAGATTAGAGCAGAAATAAATGTAATTGAGAACAGAAAAACAATAGAGAAAATTAACAAAACCAAAAGCTTGTTCTTTGAGAAGATCAATAAAATTGACAAACCCCTCACTAGACTAACAAAGAAAAAAAGAGATAAGATGCAAATAAAAACAATCAGAAATGAAAGGGGGGAAATTACCAATGACCTCACAGAAATTAAAAGAATCATAAGAGGATATAATGAGAAACTATATGCCAACAAACTAGCCAACATAGATGAAAAGGACAAATTTACAGAAACACATAACTAACCTACACTGACACTACAAGAAATACAAAATCTTAACAAACCAATCACAATTAAGGAGATTGAATCCTCCAGTAAAAATCTCCCAGTAAAGTCCAGGACCAGGTGAATTCTACCAAGCATTTCAAAAAGAATTAACACGAATCCTGTTTAAACTCTTCCAAAAAATTGAAGAGTAGGGAAAATTACCCAACACATTTTATAAAGCCAACATCACCCTAATACCAAAGCCAGATAAACATTCGACAAGAAAAGAAAATTACAGACAAATCTCTCTAATTAATATAGATGCAAAAATTCTCAACAAAATACTTGCAAATCGAATCCAACAGCATATCAAAAGACTTATACATCACGACCAAGTGGGATTTATTCCTGGTATGCAAAGCAGGTTCAACATAAGAAATCAAACAATGTAATACACCACATAACAAATTGCAGGAAAAAACCACGTGACCATCTCAATAGATGCAGAAAAGGCATTTGACATAATCCAACATTCTTTTTGGATAAAAATACTTCAAAAGATAGGAATAAAAGGAAAATTCCTCAATATCATAAAAGGCATATGAAAAATCCACAGCCAACTTCATACTCAATGGGGAAACATTGAAAGCTTTCCCTCTAAGATCGGGAACAAGACAAGGATGCCCACTGTCACCATTGTTATTCAGCATTGTACTAGACATTCTAGTTAGGGAAATTAGAAAAGACAAAAAATTAAAGGGTTCCAAATAGGAAAAGAGGAAGTAAAACTCTCACTGTTTGTGCATGACATGATCCTGTACTTAGAAAATCCTGAAGTATCCACGACAATGCTACTTGAACTAATAAATGAGTTCAGCAAATTGACAGGATACAATATCAACACACAAAACCGGTAATGTTTTTGTACAGTAGTACTGAACAACCTGAGGAGGAAATCAGGAGGAAAATTTCATTTTCAATAGCAACAAAAAGACTCAAATACCTCAGAGTTAATTTAACCAAAGAAGTACAGGACCTATATGCAGAAAACTACAAAACCGTGCTGAAAGAAATGAAAAAAGACCTAAACAAATGGAAAGACATTCCATGATCATGGATTGGAAGAATAAATATTGTGAAGATGTCAATCTTGCCCAAACTGATTTACAGATTCCATGCAATACCAATCAAAATCCTAACAAAATCCTAACAGTTTATTTTACAGAATTAGAGAAGGCACTTGCCAAATTCATCTGGAAGGATGCACCCGAATGGCCAAAAGCATTCTAAAAAAGAAGAGAAATGTGGGAGGAATTTCACTGCCTGGCCGTGAAACATATTACAAAGTTACAGTGGCGAAAACAGCATGGTACTGGCATTAACATAGACACATCGATCAGTGGATTAGAATTGAGAACCCAGAAATATACCCTGATGTATACAGTTAACGGGTTTTTGACAAACCTACCAACCCAGGCTAATGGGAAAAAACAGTTTCTTCAACAAATAGTGTTGGGAGAACTGGATATCTATAACCAAAAGAATGAAAGAGGACCCCTATCTCACCGCCTATATAAGAATCAACTCAAAATGGATCAAAGATCTATATATAAAGCCAGGATCATAAAACTACTAGAAGAAAATGTAGGGAAACATCTTCAAGACCTTGTAGTAGGTGGTGCTTTCTTGGACCTTACACCCAAAGGACGTGCATCAAAAGAAAAAATAGATAAATGGGACCTCCTCAAAATTAAACACATTTGCACCTCACAGGACTTTGTCAGAAAGGTGAAAAGGCAGCCAACTCAATGGGAAAAAATATTTGGAAATCACATATCTGATAAGGGTTTAATATCCAGGATATATGAAGAGATGTTATAACTGAACAATAAAAAGACAAATGACCCAATTAAAAAATGGGCAAAAGACTTGAATAGACATTTCTCCAAAGAAGAAATACAAATCACAAAAAAAAACCATGAAGAAATGCTCAACATCACTCATGAATAGGGAAATACAAATCAAAAGTACAATTAGATATCATTTTACACCTATCAGAATGGCCACTATTGAAAAGACAGAGAATCTCAAGTGTTGGAGAGGATGTGGAGAGATAGGAACACTTCTTCACTGTTGGTGGGAATACAGAATGATACACCCACTATGGAGGACTGTTTGTCAGTTCCCAAAGAAGTTGAATATAGACTTGCCATGTGACCCTGCAATACCACTACTGGGTATATACCCAGAAGAAATGAAAGCAGAGCCATGAACAGATATCTGCACACCGATGCTCATAGCAACATTATTCACCATTGTCAAAAACTGTAAACAGCCCAGGTTTCCATCAACAGATGAATGGATAAGCAAACTGTGATCTATTCAAACGATGGAATATTATGCAGTTGTAAGAAGAATTGAAGTCGTAAAGCATATGGCAACATGGATGAACCTGGAGGACATCATGTTGAGTGAAGCAAGCCAGACACAAAAGGGCAAATACTGTATGAATGCATTACTGTGAACCAAATATATTGTATAACATCTTGTTTGATCCAAAAAAAAACAAAATTTATATGTATCCATTACATTTACTTGAGAAATGTATATATTTCTTCATCTGTATTTAATTTTTAGTTTTTAATTGTTTATATTTTTAATTATTAAATGTACAAATAAAGTTTCAAAAATAAAAGCAAAATAAATAAACAGGTCAACAACAACAACTCCAAAAACTAATAAGTTTGCTGGCAGCAACTCACTTTAAAAGAAATGTAAAAGAATATTCTTCAGGATGAAAGAAAATAATCTCAGAAGGTTCAAGGTTCAAGATGGATGGAAGAACAATATCTGTTAATTAAATTCATATATCTAAATGACTATTGAATGGATAAACTAACAATGACATCCATGGCCTAGGACATCAATGAAGTGTTAAAATACACCTTAAACTAATATGTAGCATAAGATGGGTAAATGGGTATGTATCAGTTGGATATAGTTATGAATTCCAAAAATAGATATTGGATTATGCTTGTCAACTGGTCTGTTAATTTCAGCATGATTAAGTTATGATAAGGGTGTCGACTGGGCTACAGTTGTTAGGGCGTTGAGCCATGCCCGTTGGTTGGTGGGGTATCAAACATAAAAAACATGACAGAGGATAGAACTGGAGTAGTTTGGATGTTGGAGTTCTGATGAGCAAGGACAGAAGGCCCTGGAGAAAAGAGACAAACCATTCACCTGACAGTTCACAGATGGCCTTGTGAGAGGCAAAGCTTAAATAACCTCTAAGCCTACAGCTGACATTGTGGAGGAAACAGAAAAGCAGAGCCCAGAGAGAAATGTACCCTGGGAAGAGAGGAACCCAAGAAGCCTGAACCCTGGCAAATGTCAGCAGCTGTCTTTCTCCAAGACGAGGTAACAGACTTTGGTGAAGGAAGCAACTTATGCTTTATGTCCTGGTAACTGTAAGCTTCTAGCCCAAATAAATACCCTTTATAAAGTCCCAGAGATTTCTGGTATTTTGCATCAGCATCCCTTTGGCTGACTAATACAGGATATAAAATGTTTTAAAATATATTATTTGGCAAGTCAATAAAAAATAATAAGCGCAGATTTGGAAAGGCAAGCTAAAGTGTTACAATTTCCCTGGTAAACTTTAAGGAATATAAAATAGTGCATCTCATCGAAATAAATAGAAGAAAAAAAATTGAAAAAAATAGTCAATCCCAGACAAATATTCAGGATTTCCAGGGTTGCCATTCTGGCCTTGTTCTGGGGCCACCTTTCTCGTGCATCTTTGGAAGCTACACCTTTCTTATACTTCAGAAGCTGGAAGGTTCCAGGGTTGACTTATGGGGTGTTGTTTTGTCCACATCATAAATCAAGTGCTGTATCACTTTCCCATTTCCTAGTTATGAAGTCACCAAACTGGATGTGATGCTCATTTGAAGCAAGAAGAGCCATGAATGTTAGAACAAATAAAAAGGAGATATTGTTGCAATTCCCAAATTGGATGCTTTGATGACTGATATTGGAGCTTTCCTCTTTTCTAATGAATGCATTCAATGCTATAAATTTCCCTCTAAAGCACTGCTTTTGCTGTACCCCACAAACTATGAAGAACCATAGGACATTAAGAAGCAGAAAGTACCACATTACAAGAGGCTTGTGTGTGAAGCTATATCCACTTCCACAAGAGTACAGACTTAAGATGAAGGCAGAGAATGTAAGAAAGTTTGGAAAACATTTTCTCTGACTGCAAACATTGTTTCCTCAAAATAACACTTCTCTGAATGTAACTTCACTTTAACGGAATTGCATCATACTTACCTAAGGATGAGGGAATCTGTGTAAGAAAAAAAGGATGAAGACATTGTGTTTTACCAGGTTGCGCCTCAAGGTAGTCCTCCGTTTTAAGTGTAATGAGTGTGAAGTGTTCTTGGAAATTCAACCCCATGAGATACCTGAGAATTAAACCCTCAGAGAAACCATTTGGGATTTCATGAATTTGGGAATGCTAGAGTCACATCAAAGAAACATGCAGGTGTAAAACCCTGTATATGTAAGGAATATTGGAAATCCTTCAGCCGGGCATTAAATCTCATTGAGTATGAAATATTCGTTCATTAGTAAGTATTGTAATGAACATGGGAATCCTTTCATCTAAAATAAAACTTCATGGAATGGGAGAAAATTCAAACTAGAGAGAATCCATATGAGTGTCATGAATGTAGTTGCTCTTTACAGTCATTTTTTACTCCTCATTTTGAAAGCCATACAGGGGAACAAGCATAGAAATATAATACATGTGGGAAAGTTTTCAACCTGATAGAAAACCTCATTATTCATCAGAAAATTCTTACTGAAGAGAAATCATATATATGTGGGAAAGCTTTCATTCAAATGTCAAATCACAGGTACAAGAGATTTCCTACTGCAAAGAAATCCTACACATGTAAGGTATGTGAAAAATCCTTATATACAAATCATATCTCAGAGAACATGATAAAACTCATAGATGACAGAAACAAAATGTATGTAAAGAATGCAGAAAATCCTTCAGCCAAAAGCAATAGTTCATTAAACATCAGAGCATTCATTCTCGAGAAAAACCCATTATATGCAATGAATGTGGAAAAGCCTTCAACTAGAAGGAAAATCTCGTTAACCTTCTGAGAATCCATACTGGGGAGAAATCCTATGAATGTGATGGATGTGGGAAAGCTTTCATTCAGAAATCAAGCATAATTACACACCAGAGAAGACAAACTGGAGAGAAACCCTATATCTGTAAGAATGCAGGAAAGCCTTCAGTAGCAAATCAAATATCACTGACCATGAGATAATTGATAGTGGTTGGAAACACTATATATGTAAAGAAAGTGGAAATGCCTTCAGCCAGAGGCAGTATCTCATTAAAGATTACAATGTTCATACTGGAGAGAAACCCTGTGAAGGTAATGAATGTGACTCTCCAAAGAATCTCCACCTCCTCTCTGTGCAACTTGTAGCCAACCTTTTAAGGAAGAGTCTGTGACTGTGCAATTCAGGATGTCTTTCTCCATGGGGAAATGGCACGTTCAGTTTTTTCTGAGATCTGTTCTTTCCACATCTTCTTTCAGACTCCTCCATGTTCAATTTATTACTACTAATTTATGCATCAGAACTCGAGATTTCTCTTAGTTTATCTAGAGATGGACTTTCCACATATTTCCAATTATCCTCATAGTTTTCACTGGTTTTTCAATCCATTACATTCTGGGTAAGCATTTTAAAAATTACCATTTTAAAAATAATGCTGCCCATTATTGTAGCATTTTCTTTCTTTTCTTTTCTTTTTTTAATTGTGGGTAAAAATCAAATTTTTCACAATACATACTAATATTTGTAAAATGATATATAAATATATATGCGTATATGTGCATTTGCTTACATAAATGTTATTTATTACATTTATTTATTTTTAAAGGTGCTTAGATTACCAAAATATTACACAGAAATTAGAGGGATTCCCATGTTCGCTACCTCCCACACATCCCACAACATCCCACATAAACATCCTTCATCAGTGTGGCACATCACCCACAATGGATATACACATCCTGGGGCCTTGCCACCAAGCATACACCACAGTTCACTTCATAGACGACACTCTCTCCCACACAGTTCTGCATGGTGTATGCTGATATAAAAGTGACCTACCTCCGTCGCCATAATGCCAATCAGGACAACCCCCAAGTCCCAAAAAGGCCCCTGTATTTCAACTGCCCGTCCCCTCCATGCTCCAAAAGCGTCCAATGGCCACTGCCTCCACCTCATTGTTATAATTTCTTCCATTGGTTGAATCCCAAATGTCTACAACAGAATATCATTAAGTCCACTCTAGTCCATAGCACTTCCCCCAATCCTGAGGGGATAGGGATGGTGCTGTCCACTCAACCTCCATGTGAGAGAGGGCTTATGTGCCATGGATACAGTGGATGGGATTATCCTGCCTGCAGCGGAAGTCCCTCTCCATTCCCTGGGATGGCCGTGGCCCATCATCGTCTCCTCACTATGTGACTTGGATGAGCCTATTGTGCTGTAGGGCAGGAGTTGCAACTCCACCGAGATTCCAGGCACAGCTGGTACATAGGTAGGGCAGGGACTCCAGTCTCTGGAAGTATACCTGAAAACTCCAGCATCACATATAGGTTTGAATAGGAGGGACTGATGGGCCATGTGCAGGGAGGACTTATTTGAGTCCAACTCTCACTCTCAGGAGCACAGATTCCTAAGTAGAGCCCACTAATAAAGCATCAATCTCTGGGGCTATCCCCACTTAGGTATGACCTGGGTATCTCCAGAGCCCACAGTAGCCCCTCTGTGTGGGGCAATATTCACTTTGGTGTTCTATGAGATCCTACTGAGGTGTGCATAGGCATTACCTCTGGGATGACCTCCTGACTTTCTTTGAAGTCACTTAGCCACATGAACTCATTTCTCTTTACCTTTTCCCCCTTTATTCAAGGTCTTTTTCCAATCATGTTGCCAGTTGGCATTTGTTATTAATCCCTCATTTCAAGGGAGGCTCATCCCCAGGAATCATGTCCCATGTTGGGGGGAAGGTAATGCATTCATATGCTGAGTTTGGCTTAGAGAGAGGCCACGTTTGAGCAACAAAGAGCCTCTCAGTTCCCCACTCTTAGGCACCCCATAACAGTACGCTAACTTTCAATTATAAGAGAAAAGACACATGAGGTTAGTCATCAATAACAAGAACCCATCAGTGGGCCATCTTCTTTTGCCAGACAGTGATCCTGCACTCAAGGGACTGTTGCTGCTCCCTTAGAGAATGTGGCAGAGCTCTCCAGGCTGGGAATTCAGATTCCCTCATTTATTGAGTGATTGTCTACCCACCATGAACATGCCCCATCCCTTGCTCATTTGAACAATTTTATATATCTTTCATGTATATTCAGGTGAACTTACTTCCATGAATCCCCCATCCCAGACACCCCCACCAATGATCCTTTGCAGCCCCCATTTTAACTCTTCTATGATCTAAACCTTCCTTGAACATGAAGCCCATATAATAACCAAATACAATTAATAGGAAAAAGTAATAATAATGATAAGCTTAAATGCAAGGGATAAGTACAAGGAAACTCAGAAGAAAAAAAACTTAGCTAAAAATAAAATATGATTAGCAGATTGGGCCATTCAAAAAAATAGGGAAAAAACAAAAAAAAATTCCTTTTTAAAAAAATTATTCTTTTTTCCTTTTATTACTTTATTATCAGATGTCTAGTGTAATGTAACACCTTCCCCCTCTGATTCTCCAGTGTCTCCCAAATTTTCATTTAATTTTCAAAAAATTTTAGGACACAGCAAAGTCACACACGGATTCTAAATAGTCCCACATACCCAACCTCCCTCCCCCTTCCCCACCCCATATTAAAACCTTTTTTTTAATGGATGTTAACATTGTAATAACTGTTTTACAGATAGTAAAATGTAGCAACTAAACATTGTCAGTATAGTTTACAATTTAGACAGTAAAGTTTAATAATTTTGGTCATTTTTACCATGTCCTGTGTCCATTAATGAAAAACCTTTCCCATGACCACTCAATAATCCATTTGATCTTAACTGTTCCATCTTCCCCATCCCCCTGGAACAAATGATACTCCCTTGTCTTGATTCATGAAATGACATGATTCATAGTTACATGCCCTGGTTATTCCAACCTGCCCTTCCAAATCTACCCACCTCTGTACTCTGCACCACCAAACCCACTAATGTCAATACCCATCTGACCTATCCCTCAATATGCAACTATACTCTATCCCTTTGCCATAGATTAGGTCCATTTGGGTGATGGCTCATGGCCTACTCTTCTCTTTCTCTCCCTTGTTTACCTATCTTTCAGACAGTGGTTCTCAGAGACCGCTAACTTTCTTCATTTCATATCAATGAGGTCATATATTGTTCATCCTTCAATGCCTGGTTTGCTTCATTCAACATAAGGTCTTCAAGGTTCATCCATGTTATTCCAGGTGTTAGCACTTTATTCATTCTTACAGCTGAGTAATATTCCATTGAATATATGTACCACATTTTGCTTATCCATTCATCTGTTGATTGGCACCAGGGCTGATTCCAACTTTTGGCAATGGTGAACAATACCGCTATGAATATTCATGTGCATATATCTATTTGTGTCTTTGCTTTCAGTTCTTCTGGGTATATACTTCGCAGTGGAATTGCTGGATAACATGGAGGATGTATTGTTAGTTTTTTGAGGAACCATCAAACTGTCCTCCACAGTGGCTGGACCATTCCACAATCCCACCAGCAGTGGATGAGGGTTCCTTTTCCTCTCCAACAATTAGAGTCTGCTGTTTTTTTATTAGCTGCCATTCTCATGGGTGTAAGATGGTATCTTATTGTAGTTTTGATTTGCATTTCCCTGATACAGGTGATGTCAAGCATTTTTTATGTGCTTTTTAGCCCTTTGTATTTCTTCCTTGGATGTTGGAAAAGATGCTGAGAGCCAGCGCATAAAGGATTAAGCATTTAAAAAGCATGGTTTCTGGCAGAGAAACATTAGTAAATGTTACCAAGGACACTGCATACTGCAGACATCAGTGGGAGGAGGCAGAATGGAGAACCTGCAGCCCTTGGAGACCATGAAGCCTGTACAGACTCAGGGAACCTGCAGAAAACATGGAGCATATGGACCTTGTAGAGCATGTTGAGTCAGTGGAGGCTGTCGAGCCTGTGCATACCCATGTAGCCTTTAGATCACGTGGAGCCCATGATGGCTATGGAGTCCATGAAGCCAGTGGAGGCCTGTGGAGCCTATGCACGCCCCTAGACAATTGTAGATCATGTGCAGCCTGTGGAGACCATAGATTCTATGGAAACTGTGGAGGCTTTACAGGCCTGAGGAGCCAGTGGGGCCTTTGGAGCCTGTAGATGCCCATGAAGCCTGAGGACACTGTGAAACCCAAGGAGAATATGTAGAATTTTGGAGCCTAAAAAAAAGTGTAGAGGCCTGTCGACTCTGTGCAGGCCTGTTGATATGGTTGAGGCCATGGAGACCATGAAGTCTGTCAAGACCATGGAGTTCACAAAGGCCATGGAGAACTTTAAGCCCATGTAGGGCCTGGCAGCTTGTGCAGCCTGTACAGGTCTGTGGATCTTGTGGATCTCATTGAGCCCATGGGGCCCATGGAGCCTGTTGAGGTATGCAGCCCAAGGACACTACAGAGAATGTGGAGCCTCTTAAGTGCATGTAGCCCTTTGACACTTCTGGAGCCCATGGAGCCTGTTGAGCATGGGAGACTGCAGTGTCCATTGAGGCCTGAGGAGCCTGTAGAGGTCTTAGAGCCTGTGGATTCCATGCAACTGATGGAGCTGGTGGAGCCCATGAAACTGTAAAGGAGTTTAGAGCCCATGGAGGCGGTGGAGCCCATGGAGCCCATGGAGCTAGTGGATGCTGTGTAGGCCAGTGGAACCTGGCAACCTGTGAAGTCCATGGACTCCATGGAGCTGGTGGTGCTTGTGAAGGCCATGGAGCCCAAGGAGCCAATGGAGACTATGGAGCTCAAGGAGGCCTATGGAGCCTGTGAAGTCCCATGAAGGACAGGGAGACTGAGAAATCTGTGAGAATATAGAGACCTGTGGAAACCATAAAGCTGATGGAGCACATGGAGGTTGTGAATCCCGTAGAGGCCTGTGGACCCTGTGGAGGTCTGAGGACCCTGTGGAGCCCATGGTGCCTCTGCAGTCCTGGGGACCCTGTGGAGCCAATGGAGTCCTTTGGAGCTTGTACAGGCCTATAGAAACCATGGAGCCTAAGACAAATGTGCAGTCCTCTGGAAAATGAGGAGCCTGTGGAGCCACTGGAGTTCATGGAGCCCATGGAACCCATGGAGCCTGTGGAGCCAGCAGAGCCTTTATATCTCATTGAGGTCATGGAGCATGAGCAGGCTCATGGTTCTGGCAGAACCTGTTGAGATCATGGTTGAATGTGGATCCCATGGAGGCCATGGAGGTTATGTAGGCTCATAAAGCCTGTGGATTCTTTAGAGTCAGAAGAAGCTGAGGATCATGTGGAGGCCAGTGGAGTCTGTGGAGCACAGTTTGTGCCATGGAGCTTCTCAGGCCTGTGAAGGCTCATGAAGTCTGTGGAATCTGGGGAGCCTCTGGAGACTGTGAAGCCAAATGGAGGCCATGGATGCCTTGGAGTTCATGGAGCCCACGGAGCTTGCATTTCACCTGGAGGTCTATGGAGCCTCTGCATGCTCATACAGATTGTTTAGCCTTTGAAGCCCTTGGAGGACATGCAACATGTGCAGGTCCATGAAGCCTGTGGAGTACATGGAGACTGTGGAGCCTATAGAGCCTGTGGAGTCAGTGGAGCCTCGAGACTGTGCATAGCCATGGAGCTTCTGGAGCCCATGGAGCCCATGGAGACTGTATAGCCTGTGGAGTCTGGGCATACTGATTTAAACTGTGAACAAGTGGAGCCCATGGAGCCTGTGGAGTCCATGCAGTCCATGGAGCACGTGGAGCCCATGTAGCTGTGAAGTCAGTGGAGCCTGTGGAGCCTGTGCATACCCATGGAAACTTTGGAGCATGCAGAGCCCATGGAGCTTGTGGTGTCTCTGCATACCATGGAGGCCTGTGTAGCTTATGCAGGCCCCTACAGACCACTGACACCTGTGGAGCATGGGCTGCCTGTGGAGACAATAGAATCCATAAAGACTTGAGATGCTTTGTAGGACATTGGGGCCTGCAGGGCATTTGGAGTCTGTGTAGGCCCAAGCAGCTTGTGGAGACTCTCTTACCCATGCAGCCTATGCAGACCTATGGAGTCCATGGAGCCAATGTAGACTGTAGAGACCTGTGGAGACTGTGCAGGCCTGTGGACGTGGTTGAGGCCATGGAGCCCATTAAGTGTGCCAAGACCCTGCAGTTCACAAACCCCATGGAACGCTTGAAGGCTGAGGGAGCTTGTGGTGCCTGTACAGTCCTGTGGATCCTGTGGTGCTCAATGGGCCCATGGGACCCATGGAGCCTGTTGGGCTATGGAGCCCATGGACTCTACAGAGAATTAGGAGCCTGTTAAGCTCATGTAGCTCATTGACACCTGTGGAGCCCATGGAAACTGTTTAGCTTGTGGAGTCCGTGGCACTCATTGAGGACTGTGGAACCTCTAGAAGCCTTTGAGCCTGTGGATTAAGGGGAGCCAATGGATCTGGTGGAGACCATGGAGTTGTAAAGTCTGTAGAGTCCATGGAGCCCATGGAGCTCATGGATGTTGTGTAGACCAGAGGAACCTGTGCAACCCGTGAAGCCCATGGATTCCGTAGAGCTGGTAGAGATTGTGGAAGCTATGGAGACCGAGGAACCCATGGAGACTATGGAGCAAAAGGAGGTCTGTGGAGCTTGTGAAGTCCCATGAAGAACAGGGTGCCTGTGAATTCTGTGAGAATATAAAAGCCTGTGGAATCTATGGAGCTAATTGTGCCCATGGAGGCTGTGAAATTTTTGGATGCCTTTGGAGCCAGTGCAATCCTGAGGAACCTCTGGAGACCACGGTATTTATGTAAGCCTGTGGAGCCTATGGAGAACATGAAGGCCTGTGGAGCCTGCACAGTCCTATAGTCCCCATGGAGACTATGGTAATTGTGCAGTCCTGTGGGACATGTGGAGCCTGTGGAGCCACTGGATTTCATGGAGCCCATGGAACCGGTGGAGGCTGTAGAGCCTGCAGAGCCTGTATATCTCATGGAGACAATGGATCCTGTACATGCTCATGGTGCTGGCAGAAGCTGATGATACCATGGAGGAATGTGGAACCCATGGAGCCCATGGAGGTTATGTAGGCCCATGAAGCCTGTGGAGGCGATAGAGTTTGATGAAATTGAGGTTCATGTGGAGGCTTGTGGATTCTGTGGGGCCCATTTGGGGCCATGGATCCTGTGAAACCTGTGCATGCCCATGGAGCATTTGGAGCACGTGGAGCCTGTGGAGCCTTTACAGCCTGTGGAGTCTGTCTAGCCTGTAGAGCCTGTGCATAGCCATGGAGCCTGTGGACCATGTTTAACCCATGGAACCTATGGAATCCAAGGAGCCTGTGGAGGCTGTGCATACCCATGGAGACTTTAGTGTATGTGGAGACAAGGGAGCTGGTGGAGTCTGTGGAAACTGTGGAGCCTGTACATTATCATGCAGCCTGTGGAGCATGTGGAGCCCATGGAGTTTATGTAGGCGCATGAAGCCTGCAGAGGCTGTAAAGTCTGAAGAAGCTAAGGATCATGTTGAGGCCTATTGAGTCTGTGGAGCAAATTTTGGGCCATGGAGCCTGTGAGGCCTGTGCAGGCTCATGGAGCCTGTGGAGACTGGGGAGCATCTGGAGATTGTGAAGCCACATGTACGCCATGGAGGCCTTGAAGGTCATGGATCCCATGGAGAATGCATTGCCCCTGGAGGTGCGTAGAGCCTCTGCATGCCCATGGAGGCTTTGGAGCCTTGGAAGCCCTTTGAGACTATGCAGCCTGTGTAGGTCCATGGAACCTGTGGAGCATGTGAAGCCTGTGGAGCCTGTAGAACCTGGGGAGTCACTGGAAGCTGTGGAGCCTGTGTGTCACCATGGAGCCTGTGGAGCACGTGTACACTGAGGAGTGCATGGAGCCTGTGGAGCCTGTAGAGTCCTCTGGACCCCATGGAGCCTATGGAAACAGTGCAGGCCTGCTGAACATGTGGAGCCTGTGGAAACACTGGAACTCAGGGACCCCATGGAACCCATGGATCCTGTGGAACCTGCGGAGCCTGTATATCATATGGAGGCAATGTAGCCTGTGGAGCATCATGGTGCTGGCAGAGCCTGTTGAGGCCATGGAACAATTTGGATCCTGTGGAGCCCATGGTGTTTATGTAGGGCTATGAAGTCTTTGGAGGCTGTAGTGTCTGAAGAAGCTGAGGATACTGTGTTTGCCTGTGAAATCTGTAGAGGTCATTTTGGGCCATGGAGTTTGTGAGGCCCGTACACTCTTATGGAGCCTGTGGAGACTGGGGAGCCTGTGGAATCTGTAGAACCTGTGCTGTCAGTGGAGACTTTGGAGCCTGTGCAAACCCATGGAACCTGTGGAACACGTGGAGCCCATGGAGCCTGAGGAGCCTGTGAATACCAATGGAGATTGTGGAGCACATGGAGTCCATGGAGCCTGTGGAGTCCGTGCAACCTGTGGAGGCCTTTGGAGCCTATGCAAGACCCTAGAGGCCATTGACACCTGTGGAGCATTTGCTGCCTGTGAAGACCATAGACTCCATGGAGAGTGTGGAGGTTGTGTCAGCCAGTAGAGCCTGTGGGGCCTTCTGAGCCTGGGGAGGCCAAAGAAGCCTGTGGAGCCTGTGTAAGCCATGAAGACTATGCAGAACTTTAGAGACCATGAGGCCTATGGACCCTGTGCCATCCTCTGGATGTGGTTGAGGCCATGGAGGCCATGAAGTCTGTCAAGACCATGGAGTTCATAATTCCTATGGATCCTGTGTAGCTCATTGAGCCCATGGGGCCATGGAGCCTGTTGAGGTATGGAGCACAAGGACCCTACAGTGAATATAGAGCCTGTTAAGTTCATGCACCCCATTGAAACCTGTGGAGCCCATGGAGCTCTGGAAGCTGTGTAGGCATGTGGAACCTGTGCAAACTGTTAAGCCCACAGAGTCTGTGGAGCTGGTAGAATTAGTGGAAGCCATGGAGACTGAGCAGCCCATGGAGACTATGGAGCCCATGGAGGCCTTTGGAGCCTGTGCAGTCCCGTGAAGGACAGGGAGACTGTGAAGTCTGTGAGAATATAGAGGCATGTGGAAACCATGGAGCTGATGGAACCCATGGAGTCTGTGAAACCCATGGAAGCCTGCGGAGCCTGTGTAGGCCTGATGATGCTGTGAAGGCCATGGTACCACTGAAGGCGTGGGTATCCTGTGGAGTCCATAGAGTCCTGTGGAGCCTGAAAAGCCCTAGAGACCCCATGGAGCCTATGGCAACTGTGCAAGCTGGCAGAACATGTGGAGCCTGTGGAGCAACTGGAGCTCATGGAGCCCATAGAATCCATGGAGCCTTTGGAGACTGCAGATCCTGTATATCTCATGGAGGCCATCGAGCCTGTGCAGTCTTAGGGTGCAGGTAGAGTCTCTTGAGGCCATGGAGGAAAGTGGATACTGTGGAGTCCATGGAGGTTATGTAAGCCCATAAAGCCTGTGGAGGCTGTAGAGTCAGAAGAATCTGAGGATCATGGGGAGGCCTATGGAGTCTGTGGAGCTGATTATGGGTGATCGAGCCTGTGACACCTGTGAAGGCTCATGGAGCCTGTGGAGACTGGAAAGCCTCTGGGGACTGTGAAGTCACATGGAGGACATGGAGGCCTTGGAGGTCATGGAGACCATGGAGTATGCATTGCACCTGGAGGCCTATGGAGCCTCTGCACGCTCATAGCGTCTGTTTTGTCTTTGAATCCCTTGGAGACCATGGAGCCTGTGTAGGCCCATGGAACCTGTGGAACATGTGAAGCCTGTGGAGCCTATAGAACCCTTGAAGACTTTTTAGGCCCAGGAATTTTGTGGAGCCTGTACGAGTCTGTGGATCCTGTGGAGCTCATTGAGCCCATGGGTCCCATGGAGCTTGTTTAGTTATGAAGCCCAAAGTCACTGCAGAGAATGTGAAAGGTTATTTATTTGGAGTAGAAGCTTACAGTTACCAGGCCATTAAGCATGCCTTTCTTCTTCCTGAAGGATTGAGAGGAATTAAATCTCAGACCCACTATGATCTCCAATGCTTTTGAAACATCCTTAGGTTTTAATTTCTCCATTCTGTTGTAAATGTAATCAGTCCATTGGAGAAGAAATTAGGGGCTTTCAGTTTTACAGGCTGCTTACTGCTCCTCCAATCCCCAGGCAAAATCTTTGTGCTTTAGTTCTAGGGATAGGAATAATGGCACACCTATCTGAGTTACACACATGATTTTGGAGCTAAGGTTTGTTGGAGAAAGCACAGTATATTGAGAGATCTTCTCGTGACCTTTCTAGGGACCAGTGCAATGGTGGTCAACACCACATTTTGCTCAATGATGGCTACACCCAAAGTACAGCCACTGCTTCATGAGTTCCCATTTCTCCCAGATTTAGGAGACCCCTCCTGATCCCTGTGACCTGGGTTAATACCCTCGTTTGTGTCTTGTGTGGACCCCAGAAATGTATGTGATTACTAACCCATTGTTGTATATGTAAGCCTTTTGTATGTAGGACATTTTGGTTAGATTCAGATAAGGGACCTTTCAATTATGTCATTTTTGTTAGATTGCTTTAGTTTAATTAAGGGCCACTGATTCAATTTCAGGCACCAGGTTGGACCCCAATCATTGTGCTGAAGTCTTGCATACATGGAATTCACAGAGAATGGTTGCTGCCATGTGGGAGAGGGCTTCAGGATCTCCTTCCGCTGTGGAGAGACACAGAAACCCTGAGAGGACCAGGAAGAGTCCAGTGGCTCCAGTGATGGAGCAGATTGAAGCTGAAGACATCTAGGCACGAGGAGAAGGGAGAGGTGTGAGCAAGTGTTTCTGTTGGACCACTGCTGAGCTCAGGGGGGAAGTGAGTTTGGAGGAGAAAGTAGAGAGAGATAGGCAAGCCCAACATTTTGCCTTAGCAGAATCCAGCAGCAGCTGACCCTTGTTAAGACAGCATTTTTGATGATGCATTGATTTGGAAATTTTCACAGCCTCAGAACTGTAAGATTTAACCCTAATAAATTCCAATAAAATCCAACCTATTTCTCGTATTTTGCATTGGCAGTGCTTGGCGAACTGAAACAGCTAAGGATACAAGGTTGGACAGCGGCCCTGTTCACAAATGGCAGTGTGATGCTGTTACCCAGTGAATTGACCTGTAAACTGTGGGTGTCACCAGACCAGGCAGGAATGAGTACTGGTAAGATGGAGGGAGAAGTGCTCTTGGCCAGCAAGGTGTGCAATACAGGGGGTTAGGAAGGGGTATCACAGGGTTTGGGGACTAGTTTAAAGTCACAGATGCCCCAGTAGGATGTACCTGCTGCATGCAGGGCTTGGCCAGGTGCACAGGGGCAGAAAAAAGCATGGGACATGTGGTCTGGTGCAGCAGAGGAGTCAGAGCACAGAGAGAAGATTTCCTGCTTCTGCTCCTTTGGCATTTCTCTCTTTCCCTTGGTCACCAACATTGACCCTCTGAGGACACTGCTCTTACTGTACCTCTCCTGGGACTGAGGCACAGACTCAGGTCTCCTGCTTCCAGTTCTACATTAACCTCCAAACTTGGGCCAGCTAAAGAAAGAGCAATGCCAAGATGAAACCTGTTGGTGTCCGGAAAGAAATGTTAAAATTCACATTACAGTATTGGCTACAGCAATAACATCACCAGGATGAGCAACATCAGGCCAGTGACCCTAATATATAGTATGGGAATCCCAGAAAGTCCTGGGACCTAGGGCTGACAAGAATTGAAATGAGGTTGTGAGAGAGTGCAATGTTTGCAGAAAAACCCAGAGGGTGCAGATGCCAGATATTTCTCAGACTAATTAAATATTAAATTTTCAACACATTTTAACAGTGTTGAAAATGATGCAGACATCTTCAATCTCAGAAGAAAAGGGAGGGGTTGGATGGGAAGAAACAGATGAACAACTGAAGGAGATGGAATGTAACATGTGTTCACTGTAGTTCCCCCAAGCCAAGAGGGAATGTCCTGTTTGGGAACCAAACTCTCAGAGCCCCAATGAAAACCATCATCATAGGTTCTGAATCCTCAAAGGAGGACAGGGAGAAAGCCCTGCTGTACACTCACAGCCTCAGTTAGTCATGTGAGTCACTCTAGCGGGTCTTCTCTAGGGAGTAAGAAACAGGAAGACCGTCTTCTCCAGTGGGGCTAACAGTCCTCTAACTGAACACTTGTAGAGAGCAATGTGGCCTTCAGATGGTCGTATACATGCTCCTCATACTCCCTGCTCACTCTTGCTGAGGGAGGCCTCCACCCGTCCAGGGAGTTGGGGAGGAGGTGGAGGGGAGTGAGCACTTTTCCTTTATGGGTGATTGCATTTGCAAAGGGTGAGGGGGAGTGACCCCCAACCACTAATCTTACAGATACAAATCAATATCTTCAAATCATCCACTTTGTATGATTTCATTGTGTACTATTTTCATAACTTCATTTCAATTATAACCAAATTAACCATGCAAAGAGTATAAAAATAATTTATATCTGCTATCGCAAACAGCAAAATTCGTTCTATACCTTCAATCCCCATTCCTCTTTCCTCAGAATTATCTGCATTGGCAGATTCGTTTGGGTACAAATTCCGTTCGTAAATACATGTTCTTTAGTTTCATTACTCCCACACCCTATCACATATGAGAAAAATATTGGAGTACAACTTAAGAATATAAATAAATTTTCTAACTTCTTAAAATACTTGCGATTAGAAGTATATCATCTAATTATGAAGGGATCTTTTCTGATTTAAAATAAGGAAAATTGGAATGAAGTAGAAAGCAGGCCACTGTAGTTCAGTGGCTGTTAAACTTGAATCCACATCAGAATCAGGTGAAGAAAATGAAAAAACATAAATGTTTGGGGTGCTTTATAAGAAAATTATACAATAATGGTCAGCATTATTTTTAAAATGGTAATTTTTTAAATGCTTACCAACAATGTGATGGATTGAAGAACCAGTGAAAACAACCAGGATATTTTGAAATAACTGGAAAGCCCATCTTTACATAAACTAATAGAAATCGTGAGTTCTGATGCATAAATTAGTGGTAACAAATTGAACACAGATGAGTGTGGAAGAAGATGTGGGAGAAATCAGATCTCAGAACAAACTGCAAGTGCACTTTTCCAAGAGGAGAAAGACATACTGAATCACACAGCCACAGCCGCTTCCTTAAAATGTTGGCAACAAGTTGCACAAACTGGAGGTAGAGATTCACATTCATTACATTCATAGGCTTTCTCTCCAGTATGAAGGTTGTAATGTTTAATGAGATACTGCCTCTTGCTGAAGGCTATTCCACAT
Source organism: Tolypeutes matacus (assembly GCA_026826555.1). Taxonomy (NCBI): domain Eukaryota; kingdom Metazoa; phylum Chordata; class Mammalia; order Cingulata; family Chlamyphoridae; genus Tolypeutes; species Tolypeutes matacus. Next base: position 88,103 of record JAKSZT010033764.1, read on the forward strand.
TCCTTACATATATAGGGTTTCCCTCCACTATGAATTTTCTCATGGTCAGTGAGATTTGATTTGCTACTGAAGGCTTTCCTACATTCCTTACATATATAGGGTCCCTCTCCTGTTTGTCTTCTCTAGTGGTAATCAGGCTTGATTTCTGAATGAAAGCTTTCCCATACTCATCACATTCATAGGGTTTCTCTCCAGTATGTATTCTCAGATGGTTAACGAGGTTTTCGTTCCGGTTTAAAGTTCTCCACATTCATTGCATACATAGGGTTTTCTCCAAAATGAATGCTCTGATGTTTAACGAACTATTGCTTTTGGCTAAAGGCTTTTCTGCATTATTTACATTCATTTTGTTTCTGTCCAATATGAATTTTTTCATGGTTTGTGAGATATGATTTGTACCTAAAGGCTTTTTCACATGCATTACATGCATAGGGTTTCTTTGCAGTAGGAAATCTCTTGTATCTGAATTTTTCCATTTGAATTAAATTTTCCCACATATATATGATTTCTCTTCAGTAAGAATTTTCCAATGAATATAGAAGTTTTCTGTCAGGTTGAAAATTTTCCCACATGCATTACATTTCTATGCTTGTTCCCCTGTATGGCTTTTAAAATGAGGAGTAAAAAATGATGGCAAAGAGAAGACTACATTAATGACACTCATATGGTTTCTCTCTAATTTGAATTTTTTCATATTCCATGAGCTTTTGTTTCAAATGGAAGCTTTCCCATATTCATTACAAAATTAACTACTGTATGAATATTTATTGCTCAATGAGATTTAATGCCTGGCTGAAGGATTTCCAATATTCCTTACATACACAGGGTTTTACTCCTGCATGTTTCTTTGATGTGACTCTAGCTTTCCCAAATTAATGAAATCCCAAAAGATTTCCCTAAAGGATTAATTCTCAGGCATCACATGAAGTTGAATTTCCTAGAAAATTTCACACTCATTACACTTAAAGGGGAGGACTACCATGTGGGGCAAACTGGCAAAATTTATTGTCTTCATTCTTTTTTCCTTACATGGATTCCATCATGCTTAGGTAAGCATGATGCAAATTCCTTCAAAGTGAAGTTACATTCATAGAAGTGTTATTTGGAGGAAACAAAGCTTGTGGTCAGAGAAAAAATTTTCCCAACTTTCTTATATTCTCTGCCTTCATCTTAAGTATATACTGTTGTGGAAGTGGATATAGCTTCAGTCACAAGCCTTTTGTTATATGGTTCTGTATGCTTCTTAATGTCCTATGCTTCTTCATAGTTTGTGGTGTGCAGAAAAAGCAGTGATTAGAGGGAAATTTACAGAATTGAATGCATTCATTAGCAAAGAGGAAAGATCCAATATCATTAATATAAGCATCCAATTTGGGAAGTGCAACAATGTTGGAAAAGATGCTGAGAGCCAGAGCATAAAGGTTAAGCATTTAAAAAGCATGCTTGCTGGCAGAGAAGCCTTAGTAAATGTCTCCAAGGAAACTGCAAACTGCAAACATCAGTAGGAGGAAGCAGAATGTAATGAACACCACTACTATGTTTTTGTCTGAATTCCCAAGAAAGATTGTCTAGGAACACAGAAACAGGTAGTGCTCCCACGTACCAAGCTGAGAAACTAATGAAGAATGACCTACTTTTTTTTTCAGTTTTGTAGTATAAAAAAGAAGCTTCAGCTTAAATAAACTTGCCTGTATTCTACATGGAGTGAGGTCCCCTGATCCAAAACTTTCTTTGGATCATTCATGACACCATCTACCTCCACATTGAATTACAACAGATGACTCCCAACGTCGGGCACAACTGGTATTTTCTCTGGATATGTGCCGTGGAAACAAGGACTGCTGGGTTGAACAGTCCTTGCATTCTGTTGGTGAGTCAAATAATGTGATCATCAGGGTAATGGGTAATCAGTTGTCTCGGTTAGAGGAATATTCCTAAGTTTTGAAGACCCTGTTAAAGAATGTAGGTGTATCTGTGTTGACCCTAAACTTATTAGAACTCTTTTCCCTTGTACAAAAACATTATTATTGGTTTCAGCTACAAGGGTGGAATATTTAATTCTGAAACAATAGAAGTTCGTAATGAAAGCTTTAAAAAGAACTTGTCAAAGGGGAAAAATAATTCCTGTTCATGTATGCTCTTGGTGTAATTTTATTTCTGTTGCTCTTTAACCATTACAGTAAGATGAAAATGAAGATAATAAAATGGATACTGCAATTGCTAACACTGTAGCAGAACTACCTAATGATGATTTTAATTAAAATATATGCGCAAAAATTAATGAACAGGCAAAAACAGATAAACCCATGTCTAATAAAAGAAAAAGGGAGTTTATGGAACTTTCCCAGTGGTCGTTAAGCCATCTGCTCCAAAAGATAATTTATTGTCTTTTGAACCAGTGTCTGCACCTCCTAATATATCTACTGATCCCTTCTTTCCAACATTTGATGACCATCCAAAAGTTTCTGTTTTTGTGCCATCACCATCCTCTTGAATTATGAAAAGTATAGCACAGGGAAGTAGACAAGGAAATTCAGAGGCTATATATATATATTTTTTACTATTCCAGTAACAGTAACTCAAATTTCAGTAGATGCTAACAATCCACAAGAGAGTGTACAATATGAGCATGCTCCTAATCCTTTTAAAACTATCGAAAAATTGAAACAAGCATGCACTTAATATGGTGTAAATTCTCCTTATACTCAAGAATTGGTGCAAGAAATGACACAAGCAAACAGATTAATAAACTGGGGCTGGGATTTTTGCTTCAAGGTGTTCTTAATTCAGTAGAATTTTTACAATTTAAAACCTGGTGAGCTAAGGAAGCGAATATTGTAACATGACAAAATCAACAGCAAAATCCACCAATGCCTATTACTGCTGAACAAATATTAGGAACAGGTCAATGGGCTGGGATTCCTCGCCAAGCTCAATATAATGATATTGCCATTGTACAAGTGCAATTGTGCTGCCTAGCTGCCTGGCAGTGAATCTCCACCCCTGGGCAGGCTGTATAATCATTTTCAAAAAATTTTCAAGGAAATACTGAACCCTATGCTGAATTTGTAACAAGGGTGGCAGATGTAGTCAACAAGACAGTAACTCAATCTGATCTTAAAGAAATGCTTTTTCTAATGTTGGCTTTTGATAATGCTAACAGTGAGTGTAAAAAGGCTTTATGTCTGATAAAGGCAAATAGAAGTACTTTACAAGATTATATAAAAACATGCCAAAACATTGGGCCTAATACCTATAACATGACCCTTCTTGCAGCTGTTCTAAAGGGACATAGTCCCTTGGTTAATAATTTAAATTGCTTTAAAAGTGAAAAAACAGGTCATATGAAAAAAGATTGCCAAGCCAAACTAGTGTAAGAGCTCCGTTTAGTGGCAATAATAAATCAATACCAAGTCGTGTGTGTCCAAAATGCCAAAAAGGGTTACACAGGGGCAAGGAATGCTATACGAAATATCATAAAAATGGCAGTCTCATTAATAAGTCGGGAAACTTCCAAGCAGGCCTTACTCAAAGCCCTCAGACAAACAATATAAGCACATTTCCCAGACTTGCTCAAATCTACCCAGTCAATAACAGAGCAGTTCTGTTCAGAATTAAATACTGTAACAGAATTTAAGGCAGTTACCCAAAGCAGTACAGCTGTAGATCCTTCCTCAGCTGACACTAAATTTTTTAGGCCTTCACTGAGTATACCCAAAATTAAGAATAGGAATTAAAGGGCTTATCCCAGAAACCTGAACTTTGAGCATAAATGTACTCCCAAAGAGTAGTAATCTAAAATATGCATGTTAAATATCTGTATAAACTGCTAAATTAGAGCTTAACTGTATTTATGCTGTTTAAGTTGTCCTGGATGGTTGCTAATTACGAAAAAAAGTGTTTCAAAGAACAAGTTTATATGTTACAGGTAACACAGATTCCAGAAAAAAAACTTAAAAACAGTAAAATCAAAGGTGTGAAATGATGAAGGGCTTGAAGACAGCTATAACAAAGGAGTGAAAATTATGGGTCAAATCACTAAGCTTTATGTTTCTGTTAGTGCGTCATAATTCTTTATATATTTGTTTGTTTTTTCAGTGTCAGTGCATATTTTGATACCTCTGGATGGTACTATTAAATTGATAAATGAAGATTATTATAAGAGCTCTATTTAAATGGTCAAATATCTAATAAGCTTTTATATTAATAAATAAATATGGATATTAGTTTAAAATAAAAAATATATTATACTCAAATTAAATCATATTCTAACAAGTTTGTTTAATGTTGATGGTAATTATGTGTTGTCAGAAGTTTGCTTGGAAACAGTTTCCAAAATCATTGTGGTAACTTAAGTAAGGAAGGTATATAGAATGTGCTTTTATTATTAAAGAAAAGAAAGTAATTTTATCCTAAGATAAAATAACTATTTATTAAAACAAAGTAAAATGTGGAGCAAAACCTGAATAAATATAAAAGTACAAAAGGGTTGTGGAAAAAGAATGTTCGTGGTCAAAGCTAAGTAAGATTTAAGCAGTCTATCTATAAAAAATTAAAAATTTTAATGTCAGAAAATGTAATAATATAAAGTTTTATTCTTTCTCAAAGTTTCTGAAGTCAGTAGTCTGTTCTTGTAAAAGTTTACAAAGTTTATATCCTAAATAATCAGTATGCAATAAAGTCAGTTTTATCAAAATACTTTCTTGTACTTTAACCTTATCAATTCCATAGAGAAACAGGTCTTATCACTTATAAAAAGAACAAATAGTTCGAGCCTGCTTTCTCAAAGTCAAATCCTGAAAGATAGATTTTATTTCAAACTGTCACATATAAGTTATTCTTTCACGAAAAAAGGTAAAATACCAAAATAGTTAGGTTCATGTGATATAAGTTGAATGAAGTATTTAAAAGTGTAGTATAATTAAAGGGAATTTTCTAATTTTATAACAATTAAAGTTATATGAATAAAAAGTTCATATGAATACTTTAAAAGTGTGTAAAATTCCTGAAAATATAATAATGTTTCAATAAAATATTAAATAAAATATGATGTTACTAATCATAATTTATAGTTATAACTACAAAAAGAAAGCAGACATTTAAGTCTGCCGGGGTAGTGCATAGCAGTAAATTATAATAAAAATAATAACACCACTGCAGCATGCAGCAGTCCCAAATATTGCTAGTTTATTGCAAAAAATTAATATCCAGTTATGTCACTATATTTTGTTTTAAAACTTGTTAAAGCTTTCTTTAATATTTTCTTTTTTTTTTATTGTGGGTAAAAATCAAAATTTTCACAATACATACCAACATTTGCAAAATGATATATAAATGTATATGAATATATGTGCATTTGCTTACAAAAATGTTATTTACGTAAATATATAATTATATTTTAAGAGGTGCTTAGATACCCAAAATATTACACAGAACCCACTGGGATTCCCATGTTGCCCACCTCCCACACCTCCCACCACATCCCACACAAACATCTCCCACAAGTGTGGCCCACCACCCTCAATGGTCTTACACATCCTGGGGCCTTGCCACCAACCATAGACCACAGCTCACACCGTAGACAATACTCTCTCCCACACAGTTCTGAGTGGTATGTGCTGTTTTAAAATGGCCTACATCCGTTGCCACAAAGGAAATCAGGACAACCTCCAAATCCCAAAAAAGCCCCTGTATTTCAACTGCTCATCCTCTCCTTGCCCCAAAAGTGTCTAGTGGCCACTGGCTCCAACTCATTGTTATAATTTCACATATGGTGATTCTAGCAATGGAAGAAATTATATTTTCTTAAACAAGTTAAGCCAGCCCACATTTTGCTACCTATAAAATAGCCAACAATAAATCAAGATAATATTCAACACTGGAAGCAACAACCCCAATTCTAATTATAATGTTAACAACAAAAGCAATGCAAGTGGTCTCCTGGTGAGGAGACAATGATGGGAAATGGCCATCCCAGGGAATGGAGAGGGCCCGCATCTGCAGGCAGGATCATCCCACCCACCATATCCATGGGATATAAGCCCTCTCTCACTTGGAGTTGGAGTGGACATCACCATCCCAGTCGCCTCTGGATTGGGGGAAGAACTATGGACTAGAGTGGACTTGATGGTATTCTCTTGCTCACATATGGTGATTCTTGCAATGCAAGAAATTATAACAATGAGGTGGAGCCAGTGGCCACTTGACAGTTTTTGGGTAGGGAGGGGATGAGCAGTTGAAATACAGGGGCTTCTTTGGGGGTTGGAGGTTGTCCTGAGTACTGTTGTGGCAATGGATGTAGGCCATTTTAAATCAGCACACACCACTCAGAACTGAGTGGGAGAGAGTGTGGTCTACAGTGTGAACTGTGGTCTATGGTTGGTGGCAAGGCTCCAGGATGTGTAAGTTCATTGAGGTTGGTGGGCCACACTGTGGGAGATGTTTGTGTGGGATGGGGTGGGAGGTGTGGGAGGTGGGCAAATGGGAATCCCAGTGGGGTCCATGTAATATTTTAGGTAATCTAAGCACCTCTTAAAATATATATATATATAACATTTTTGTAAGCAAATACACATATATGCATATATATTTATATATCATTTTACAAATGTTTGTATGTATTGTGAGAATTTTGATTTTTACCCATAATTTAAATAAATAAATAAATAAATAAAAATAAAAATAAAATAAAAAAAAAGAGTTGGACATTACTGTGTTGATAATGGAGTTGTAAAGAAAAAGTGTGCCAAATGTACGCTATGAACCATGGTTGGTGGTGAT
>JAKSZT010033764.1:119882-189007 GCA_026826555.1 Tolypeutes matacus
ATCTGTGCTCCTGAGAGTGACAGAATTAGACTCAAATAAGTCCTCCCTGCACATGGTTCACCAGTCCCTTCTATTCAAACCTATATGTGATGCTGGAGTTTTTAGGTATACTTCCAGAGACTGGAGCCTCCCGCCTACCTATGTGCCAGGTGTGCATGAAATCTAGGTGGAGCTGCAACTCCTACCCTACAGCTCAATGGAATCATCCAAGTCACCTGGTGAGGAGACAACGATGGGCAATGGCTGTCCCAGGGAATGGAGTGGGCCTGCATCTGCAGGTAGGATCATCCCACCCACCATATCCATGGGATATAAGCCCTCTCTCACTTGGAGTTGGAGTGGACATCACCATCCCAGTCCCCTCTGGATTGGGGGAAGAACTATGGACTAGAGTGGACTTGATGGTATTCTCTTGTTCACATATGGTGATTCTAGCAATGCAAGAAATAATAACAATGAGGTGGAGCCAGTGGCCACTTGACACTTTTGGGGTAGGGAGGGGATGAGCAGTTGAAATACAGGGGCTTCTTTGGGCGTTGGAGGTTATCCTGAGTACTGTTGTGGCAACGGATATAGGCCATTTTAAATCAGCACACATCACTCAGAACTGAGTGGGAGAGAGTGTGGTCTACAGGGTGAACTGTGGTCTATGGTTGGTGGCAAGACTCCAGGATGTGTAAATTCATTGAGGGTGGTGGGCTATACTGTGGGAGATGTTTGTGTGGGATGTGGTGGGAGGTGTGGGAGGTGGGCAACATGGGAATCCCAGTGGATTCCGTGTAATATTTTGGGTAATCTAAGCACCTCTTAAAAAAAATATATATATATATATATATATATATAACATTTTTGTAAGCAAATACACATATATGCATATATATTTGTATATCATTTTGCAAATGTTTGTATGTATTGGGAGAATTTTGATTTTTACCCATAATAAAAAATAAAATAAAATAAAATAAAATAAAAAAAGAAATTCCAGAAAAAAAAATGATTCAATTACAAGAGCAGTCTCATAAGGCTAGTCATCAATAACAAGAACCCATTAGTGGCCCATCCTCTTTTGCTGGACACTGCTCCTTCACTCAGGGGACTGTTGCTGCCCCCTTTGAGAATGTGGCAGAGCTCTCCAGGCTGGGAATTCAGATTCCCTCATTTATTGAGTGATTGTCTACCCACCGTGACCATGCCCCATCCCTTGACCATTTGAACAATTTCATATTTCATGTATATTCAGATGAACTTACTCCCATGAATCCCACATCCCAGACCCCCCCCACCAATGATCCTCTGCAGAGCCCATTGTAACCCTTCTGTGATCTAAACCTTCCTTGAACATGGAGCCCATATAATAAGCTAATACAATTAATATGATAAAGAAATAATAATGATAAGCTTTAATGCAAAGGATAAATACAAAGAAACTCAGAAGATAAAAAATAAACTAAAAAGAAAATATAATTAGTGGATTGGGATATTCAAAAATGGGAAAAAAACAAAAAAATCCTTTTTAAAAAAATTATTCTTTTTTCCTTTTATCACTGTATTATCAGATGTCTAGTGTACTGTGACACCTTCACCCTCGAATTCCCCAGTGTCTTGGAAATTTTCATTTAATTTTCAAAGAAATTTTTGGTCACAGCAAAGTCACACACAGTATACTAGAGACTCCCATATACCCAACCTTGCTCCTCCTACCCCACCCCATATTAAAACCTTTTTAAAAATGGATGTTAGCATTGTTATAAATATTATACAGATAGTAAAGTATAGCAACTAAACATTGTCAATGGTTTACAGTATAGTTTACAATTTAGATGGTAGAGTTTAATAATTTTTGAAGTTATTTACCATGTCCTGTGTCCATTACTGTAAGGTAATGAAAAACCTTTCCCATGACCACTATATACCCCATTTGATCTTAACTCTTCCTTCCACCCCATCCCCCTGGGGCATCTGACACTCACCTGTCTTGACTCATGGATTGACAAGATTCATAGTTACATGCCCTGGGTATTCCAACCTGCCCTTCCTAATCTAAACACCTGTGAGCCCTGTGCCATCAAACTCAGTAATATCACTACCTATCAGTCCTATCCTTCAATGTGCAACTATACTCTATACCTTTACCATAGATTATGTCCATATGCATGATGGATCACAACCTACTCTTCTCTTTCTCTCCCGTGTTAACCTATGTTTCAGACAATGGTTCTCAGAGACTGCTCACTTTCCTCAGTTCAAATCAGTGAAGTCATATATTGTTCATCCTTCAATGCCGGTCTTTCTTCACTCAACATAATGTCTTCAAGATTCATCCACATTATTCCATGTGTTAGCACTTTATTCCTTGTTACAGCTGAGTAATATTCCATTTTATGTATGTACCACATTTTTGCTTATCCATTCATCTGTTGATGGGCACCGGGGTGGATTCCAACTTTGGCAATGGTGAACAATGTCGCTATGAATATTGATGTGCATATATCTGTTTGTGTCTTTGCTTTCAGTTCTTCTGGGTATTTTCCCAGCAGTGGAATTGCTGAAACATAGGGAAGATCCATTGTTAGTTTTGTGAGGAACTGCCAAAATGTCCTGCACAGTAACTGGACCATTCCACAATTCCATCAGCAGTGCATGAGGGTTCCTATTTCTCCACATCCACTCCAACAGTTAGAGTCTGGTGTTTTTTTTTATAGCTGCCATTCTGATGGATATAAATGGTATCTCATTGTAGTTTTGATTTGCATTTCCCCGATAGCAAGTGATGTCAAGCATTTTATTGTGTGCTTTTAGCCCTTGGAATTTCTTCCTTGGACAAGAGGCTTTTCAGGTCACTTGCCCATTTTTTAAATGGCTTGTTTGTCTTTTTATTTTCAGGGTGTAGGATTTTTTATATATGTATGAAATTAGGCTCTTATCAGATATATGGTTGCCAAGTATTTTCTCCCATTGGGCAGGTTGCCTTTTCATTTTCTTAATAACGTCCTTGGATGTGCAGGAATTTTTAATTTTGAGGAGATCCCATTTATCTATGTTTTCTCTTCCTGCTTGTGCTTTGACTGTGAAGCTCATGAAACCATTTCCTATTACAAGTTCCTGTAGATGTTTTCCTACATTATCTTCCAAGGTCTTTATGGTTCTTGCTCTTATATTTAGATCTTTGATCCATTTTGAGTTGATTTTTGTATACGGTGTGAGATGGTATTCTTCTCTCATTCTTTTGGATATGTATATCCAGTTCTCCAAACACAACTTGTTAAAGATGCCATTCTCTCCCAACAGAATGGGGTTTGTAGCCTTGTCGAATATCAGATGACCGTATATGAGAAGATATATACCAGAACTCTCAATTCAATTCCATTGGTCAGTAGGTCTATCCTTGTGCCAATACCATGCAGTTTTCATCACTGTAGCTTTGTAATATGTTTTAAAGTTTGTTAATGTGATACTTCCAATTTCATTTTTCTTTTTCAATATGTCTCTGGCAATTCAGGGCCTCTTACCTTACCAAATATATTTTTGTGGTAGTTTTTCCAGTTCCTTAAAAAATATAGTGTCGATTTTTATTGGGATTGCATTAAATCTGTAGAGTAGTTTGTGTAGGATAGACATCTTGATGGTGTATAGTCTTCCTATCCATGAACAGGGAATATTTTTCCATTTATTTAAGTCTTCTTTGATTTCCTTTAACAGTGTTGTGTAGTTTTCTGTATATAAGTCCTTTACATCTTTAGTTAAATTTATTCCTAGGTATTTGATTCTTTTAGTTCGTATTGTAAATGGCATTTTTTCCTTGATTTCCTCCTCTGATAGCTTGTTATTGGTGTACAGAAATGCTACTGAATTTGAGCTTTGATCTTATAGCCTGCAACATTACTGAACTCCTTTATAAGTTCCAGAAACTTTGTTGTACCTTTCTCTGGGCTTTTGATGTATAGGATCATGTCATCTGTAAATAATGAAATTTTTACTTCTTTTCCTATCTTGATGCCTTTTATATACTTTTCTTGACTCCTTGCTTGAGCAAGTACTTCTAACTCAATGTTAAATAAGCATGGTGATAATGGGCATCCTTGTCTTGCTCCTGATCTCAGAGGGAAGGCTTTTAGGATTTCACCATTGAAGATGAGTTAGCTTTGGGTTTTTCATATATAACCTTTATCATATTCAGAAAATTTCCTTCTATTCTTATTGTCGTAGTGTTTTTATCAAGAAAGCCTTCTTTATTTTGTCGAATGCTTTTTCTGCATCTACAGAGGTGATCATGCGGTTTTTTCTTTCAGTTTGCTTATGTTCTGTATTACATTGATTTTCTTATATTGAATCATCCTTGCACCTCTGGGATGAAACCCATTTGGTTATGGTGTATAATCCTTTGGATATGTTGTTGAAGAGATGTATACAGAACAATATACCCAAATACATCAGGATTTTCATTCTTCTCAAGAGCATATTGTTTTGTTGTGGATTTTAGCATCTAGGTTCATTAGAGAAATTAATCTGTAATTTTCCTTTCTAGTAGTATCTTTGTTTGGTTTTGGTATTAAGATAATGTTTTCATTGTAGACTGAGTTAGGCAATATGCCTTCTATTTCTCTTCTTTGGAAGAGCTTAAGTAGAGTTGCAGTTAGCTCTTTCTGAAATGTTTGGTAGAATTCAGCTGTGAAGCCTTCTGGTCCTGGGCTCTTCTTAGTTGGGAAGTTTTTGATGATTGAGTCTATCTCTTTACCGTAGTTGGACTGTTGAGTTCATCAATTCCTTCTTTCATCAATGTAGGCTGTGTGTGAGTTTCAAGAAACTTGTCCATTTCCTCTAAATTATCATTCTTGTTCGCATATAATTTTTCAAAGTGTCCTCTCATGATGCTCTTTATTTCTGTGGGGTCAGTAGTGATATCCCCTTCCTCGTTCCTTATTTTGTGTATTTGCATCTGTTCTCTCTTTTTCTTTGTTAGTCTGGCTGAGCTTTTGTCAATTTTATTGATTTTCTTGAACAAGCAGCTTTTGGTTGTGTTTATTTTTTCTAGTGCTTTCTTATTCTCTATTTCCTTTAGATCTGCTCTAATCTTTGTTAATTCCTTCTTTCTACTTCCTTTATGTTTAGTTTGTTATTTTTCAACTCCTCCAAGTGTTCAGTTAGGTCTTCAATTTCAGCTCTTTCTTATTTTTAATATATTTATTTATGGCCATGAACTTTCAGCTCAGGAGAGCTTTGGCTGCATCCCATAGCTTTTGATATGTTGTGTTGTCATTTTCATTAGTTTCAAGGTAGTTACTCATTTCTTTTGAGATTTCCTCCTTAACCCACTGCTTGTATAAGTGTGTGTTGTTTAACTTCCATATCCTTGTGCCTAACCTGTTTCTCTGTTTTTCTTAGTGATTTTCAATTTAATTCCATTGTAATCAGAAAAATTACTTTGTATAATCTCAATCTTTCTAAATTTGTTGAGAGTTTTTCTGTGACCTATTATATGGTCTATCTTGGAGTATGATCCATATGCTCTTGAGAAGAATGAAAATCCTGATGTATTTGGGTATATTGTTCTGTATACATCTCTTAAGTCCATGTCCTCTAATGTATTGTTGAGAGTCTTTGTTTCATTGTTGATTCTCTCTCTAGATGTTGTGTCTAATGATGATCATGGTGTATTAAATTTCCCTGGTATAATTGTAGAGGCATTTATTTCTCCACTTAGCTTTTCCCGAGTTTGCCTCATGAATTTTGAGGCACCCCGATTAGGTGTGTAAATGTTTATGATTGTTCTCTCTTCTTGAAAGATTACCCCATTTACTAATATATAGTGTCCATCTTTGTCTCTTAAATAGTTTTTCATTTAAATTCTATTTTGTCTGATATTAGAATAGCTACTCCTGCCCTTTTATGGCTATTGTTAGTTTGTAAAATTGTTTTCCAGCCATTTACATTCAGCCTCCTTGAATCACTGTGTCGAACGTCTGTTTCTTGTAGACAGTATATAGATGGTTCATATTTCTTTATCCATTCTGCCAATCTTCATCTCTTGAGTAGTTAATTTAATCCATTAACTTTCAGTGTTATTACTCACAAGGAATTTCTTACTTCAGCCATATTTTCTTTGGATTAATGTATATCATATGTCATTTTGTTTCTGTTTTTGTTTTTTTGTCTTTTTTTTTTAACTCTCCTAACTCTTGATTTTTCTTTCAACTTGTAGAACATCCTTTAGTATTTCCAGAAGTGCCATTTTCTTATTGACATATTCTCTTAATTTCTGTTTATCTGTGAATATTTTGAACTCTCCATCATTCTTGAATGTCAGTTTTGCTGTATACAGAATTCGTGGATGGAAGTTTTTTTCTTTTAGTACTTTGACTATGTCATACCACTGTCTTCTTTCCTCCATGGTTTCAGATGAGATGTCAGCACTTAATCTTATTATGCATCCCTGTATGTGATTGTTCTCTTTTCTCTTTCTGCCTTGAGTATTTTCTCTTTGTCTTGAGCATTGGACATTTTGACAAGTTTATGTGTTGGATTTGGTCTGTTGGGATTTTTAGTGCTTGGGGTGCACTTTGCTTCCTGGATTGGCACATCCATCTTTCTCAATAGAGTTGGGAAGTTTTCAGGCATTATTCCTTCAACACTCCTTCTGTTCCCTTTCCCTTCTCTTCTCCTTCTGGGATGCCCATAATGCGTATGTTTGTGTGGTTTGTATTATCAGTAAATCCCTGAGTCCCTGCTGGACTTTTAAAAATGTTTGTCTATCTTTTCTACTATCTGTTTGATTTCAGCTGTATTGTTTCCACCTCACTTATTCTTTCTTTTGCCAGTTCAAATCTGCTGTTATGTGAATCCAGCATCCTTCTGATTTCTTGGATAGTGCCATTGTTCACCATCATATCTGTTACCTTTTTGTGTATGTTTACAATTTCTTCAGTATATTCTCCCAGTATCTTTTTTATATCCTTAATCTCTTCCTTCAGTTCATTAAATTGGTTCATGATATTTCTTTGGGAATCTTTGATTAGTTGTTTGATGTTCTGCATATATTCCTGGGTTTTAGTTTGTTCATTAGAGTGGTCCATGTCTTCCTGTTTCTCAGTGTGGTTTGTAATTTTTTGTTTGCTCTCTAGTCATCATTTTATCTTGATGGGTTTTTACAGTTGATAAGCTTCTCTCTCTCCTCTCGTGTATTATTTAGTTGGTGATTCTGTGTGTGTGTTAAATTTTCTCCTTGCCACTTTTTCTTCTTATTTTGTTTCATTGCTTCTTTCTATGGTAACTTGAAGGCAAAAAATTAGTGCCAGAGGGATGGAAAGATGTGAGAAAGGAAAAAAGATAATAGTAACATTGATAAAAATTAGAAGAGGGGCCAAGTAGGACTTAGTGAAATGAATATTTAACTTGTGTAGGCAGTGTACAGTAATTGGAAAAAAAGTGGAGTACCTACAATTGACTGGGGAACCAAATACAGGAATATATATATATTGATTTATAAGGCTAGAATGATGAAAAGGGAGAGAAAGAGTAAAGAATGGGCTAAAAGAAAAAAGCTAATATTAATAATATAAGAAGAAAACAAAAGAGATAGAATAGAAATTGGCACCATTAAGTTGTGGGCTAATGAAAAAGCATGGTGACTAAGAACCACAACAGAAAGCAGAAGGCAGGGAGAAGAAGGAAGGATAAGATATAACTTGGGATACAATATCAATATAGTCAGAGAACTGGAAATCACTGAAGAAGATGAACTCCAAAGAACAGGTAAGCTAGCAGCATCTAATTTTTTTTTTAAAAATGAAGGAAAACAGAAACGGGATGAAAGAGGAAAGAAAAGCAAAAGACAACAAATTAACAGAGAAAAAACAAGCAAATACACCAGCAAGCCATCAAAAAAAGGTAAGGAGGAAGCGTCCTTGCATATCCTCTCAGCCTTCTTGTGTTTATTAATTTCTCTTCTGGGTTCTCTGTATGTTTTGAGGCATATTTTCAGTATTAAACAAAATTATGAACAGGAATTCATTTTTAAAGTGACTGTCTTTTTTTTTTTTTTTTGGCAATATAAGGGACCCAAAAGATGTCCTCTGCTAGATAACCCCCTTCATTGAGGGGACCCTAAATAGGATCGTGGAAACTAATCAAGTCATTCCCACTTCTTTGCCTTCCCAGGAGATTGAAGCTATGATGCTTGTCAGGGCAGAGTGATAAAATTGGTTGACTCTGCCCCCTATGTGGCCAGGCCTCAGTGTCAGCGGGCTGCTGAGTAAATCAGGTTTCCTCAGCAGTTTTGCCTCTTCCCTCAGCCTGGTGCAGTTTCAAGCCAGCTTATCTGATCCCCAAAGCTATTAGGGGGTCCAGGCAGTGAATCCACAGAAGTTAATCCCCACTTCACCTTCTGTCAGAGCCCTCCCTCACTCAGAGTATGATGCCTCAAATTTGGAGGGTGAGTCACACATGCAGGATTCCTGGTACAAACCAGCCATTGTCCCTCTAGATGGGGCTCAGCCATCTCTGTTAACCACCACAGGTAGGCTCAAAATTCATGTATCTCCACGGATCACTCCACGGTATTGATCTGCTCACTGCTAGATGACCCAAGCTTCTCACTCCGTGTGCCAGCAGCACAGACCCATGGGCAGGACCCCATCCACAATCAGCCATCCCCAGAGAGCTAGTCAGTGAGCATCCTCCTAAACTGATGCCATCTTGCCTCTCTCTGTAGCCTTTTTTTATAAGGCACCCCAACCACTTATATTTTTTTCAGTTTCTTCACCTGATTCTGATGTGGATTCATGTTCAATAGCCACTGAACTAAAGTTGTCTTCTTTCTACTTAACTCCAATTTTCCTTATTATATTAAATCAGAAAAGATCCTTTCATAATAAGATGATATACTTCTAATCTCAAGTATTTTAAGAAGTTAGAAAATTTATTTATATTTTTAAGTTGTACTCCAATATTTTTCTCATATGTGATAGGGTGTGGGATGGATGAAACTAGAGAATGTGTGTATTTACAAACAGAAATGTGTACCTAAAATAATCTTCCAATGCAGATAATTCTGAGGAAGGAAGAATGGGGGTTGAAGCTAGAGAAGGAATTTTATGGTTGGCCATAACAGACATAAATTATTTTTATACTCTTTGCTTCAATAATTTGGTTATAATTTAAAAGAAATTATGAAAATTGTACACAATGAATTCATACAATGTGGTTGATTTGAAGATATTGATGTGTATCTGCAACATTACTGAGGATGCACTTCCCCTCACCCTTTGCAAATACAGTCACCCATAAAGGAAATCTGCCCTCTCTCTTGGGCCCCCTCCCACACTGCCTTGATGGATGGAGGTCACCCTCAGTTAGATTGAGCATGGAACATGAGGAGCATGGACGTGGCCATTTGAAGGGCACACTGCTCTCTACACGTGTCTGGTTAGAGGGCTGTTAGTACCACAGGAGAAGATGGACTTTTTGCTGCTTACTCCCCAGTGAAGTCCAGCCAGAGTGACTCACATCACTCTAACTGAGGCTTTGAGTGCTGAGCAGTGCGTTCTCACTGTCCTCCTTTGAGGATCCACAACCTATGATAATGGTATTCATTGGGGTTCTGGGAGTTTGGTTTCAAAAAAGACATTCTCTTTCTGGATTGAGGCAACAGCAGTAAACACGTGTTACATTCCAGCTTCTTCAGTTGTTCATCAGCTTCTTCCATCCAAACCCTCCGTTCTCCTCTGGGATTGAAGAAGTCTGCATCATTTTAACACTGTTAAAAATATTCAGATACTAAAACTTTTAAAATATATTATTTGGCCAGTCAATAATAAATAATATGTTCAGATTTGGAAAGGCAAGCAAAAGTGTTATAATTTCTCGGGTAAATTTTAAAGAATATTCAATACTACATCTCACCCAAATAAATAGAAGAAAAAAATTGGAAAAAATATTCAGTTCAAAACAAAGTATTCAGGATTTCCTGGGTTGCCATTTTGGCCTATGTTCAGGGACCACCTTACTCATGCATCTCTGGAAGCTGTACCTTTCTTGTCCTTCAGAAGCCTGAAAGTTCAAAGATTGATTTATGTGCTGTTGGTTTGTCCCAATCATAAATCAAATGCTGTATCACTTCCCCATTTCCTAGTTAGGAAGTCATCAAACTGGATGTGATGCTCATTTGAAGCAAGAAGAGCCATGAATTATAGGACAAATAAAAAGGAGATATTGTTGCGATTCCCAAATTGGACACTAAGATGATTGATATTGGATCTTTCCTCTTTTCTAATGAATGCATTTAATGCTATAAATTTCCCTCTAAGCACTGCTTCTGCTGCACCCCCAAACTATGAAGAAGCATAGGACATTAAGAAGCAGAAAGAACCACATATCAAATGGCTTGTGAGTGAAGCTATATCCACTTCCACAACAGTACAGACAAGGTGAAGGCAGAGAATGTAAGAAAGTTGGGAAAATATTTTCTCTGAACACAAGCATTGTTTCCACAAAATAACATTTCTATGAATGTAACTTCACTTTGAGGAAATGTTGTAATTCAACATGGAGGTAGATGGTGCCATGAATGATCCAAAGAAAGTTTGGGACTAGGGGACCTAACTCCATGTGGAATGCAGTCAAGTTTATTTAGGCTGAAGCTGCTTTTTATACTACAAAGCTGATAACAAAATTAGGACATCCTTCACTAGTTTCTCACCTTGGTTTGTGAGAATGCTGCCTGTTTCTGTGTTCTGAGACAATTTTTCCTGGTTATTCAGACCATAGCATCTTAGTGTTGTGCTCATTCTGTTCTGCCTCCTTCCACTGATGTCTGCAGTATGCAGTGTCCTTGGGGACATTTGCTAATGTTTCTTTGCCAGAGAGCATGCATTTTAAATGCTTAACCCTTTATGCACTGGGTCTCAGCATCTTTTCCAAAAATTCCCCCTTTTTAATTTTTGTCCTGGCTGAGTGTGCCTGTCTTAATTTGCCCTCCTCTGAAGGTCTTACCGGTCATTGGCCACCAGCCCTGCTCCATAGACCGGTGTTTGAGATTCAAGGGTTTTAAGCAGAATCAAGTTATTGATATGGCTGGCTTTTCATCCCTATTAATGTGGGACAGCAGGGCTTTGCGAATGCCTCCTAATACAGTTAAGTGTAGCAGAGCACCAATGAGCACCACACCGAAGTTAGTATGTAAAGAGTTTGATTTCCACCAATGTAAGGGGTTTATTTTATTTAATTGATCTGTCACTGATTGCCAAAATACACTACCTGGAAGCATAGTAAGTTGATTCTGAGAAATGCTCAAAATCCTTTTTTTGCAAATCAGAAATTTCAATAGATAAATTTGTGTGATGACCCATTAAATGATGGTTAATTTTTTTCCATTCATAATGGGAATCATTGTATGGGGGAGGAGTGATACAAAAAGAAATTTCATTCCAATCACACTTCAAATCTTGTTTTAAATTTAGATTATATACCTTATCTCCCATTTGTGTAACAGCCATCTCTAAGTTATTAAGCCTACTATTAATTTGCTCATCTATATATGCCTGACTATGCCATAGCTCACTAGCATTATGATGCCAATTTTTAACTCCTTGTTGTGTTTGGACATTCTCATATAGGTCACTTCCTGCCACAGCAGTGGCTGTAATAATACTTATAATCCCTAAAACAGCAGCTATAATTAATCCAATTAAACATTTGCTTCTTTTCAAATAATGATTTAGAAAGTGCCAAAGAATTTGGCTCTCAGAGGAAGACTGCCAGCAGTGATTCTTGAGAACTGGAAGCCATATTCCACGATGCCATCCTCTTATGAGAACCACAGTAGAACTCTCCTATAAAACAGATTCTGCTACAAAAGTGTAAAATGAACAATTGTTGCAGTAAAATCATCTTTGATTAAAACTCATTGTTCATACTATAAACACAATGGGATCCTGTACACATGCTTTAAGAAATTAAGTGGATTTTCTTTTTAAACTGGTAAAAAAAGTTTTACTGCCTTGCCATTAAAAACTGGACTAGCTCCAAAAAATAATTTCCACAAATAATTTTTAATTTTGTTAAGTTTAGTGTCCCATAGTTGTGGGATAAATCCTCCCTGATGAGTCCAATTTGGTGATGTATTATACTTATGACATCCCCAAAATCCTAAAAATAATGAAAGCTTTCATTAATTGATTTTGTTGAATTATTAATTTTTCAACTTATGGTTGTGTTTACAGCAGGTTTTGGTATCCCTATAAGAGCCCAATACTTTACAATTCTAAAGGAATTATTAAAGAGCACAACCTCAGATGACACATGGTGTGTATGCTATTTATCACTTTGTACTATGATTTTGGGGCTGTATACATGGATCTATGGATCCTATGCAGTTAGGTCATTCAAGAAAAGGCAAGGTTAAATTTTCAATAAATTTCCCTTCCTCCTCAGATTTTAGACAAAGGCAAAGATCAATGGGCCCAGGAAAATGAAAGACTGATTAATATAAACAGAGTAGTATTTGTCCCCACAAGCCAACAATTCTAAAAGAGGTTAATTAGTAATACAAGCCCAATATGTATAATTATGTGAAAGTGCACTACTTACTGCTGTGGTTTCAAGGTAAGCATAGCAAGGAATAACTATGTTAAAGTGGCATTCTGCCTTTTCTGCTTTTTGTGTCAGCTTCTCCAGCTTACATCTAGGTTTCAGATGTCTGGAGAGGACCCAAAACTGATCTCCTTTATCTTTAATGATAAGGTAAAAAACTCGACCATATATACTAACTTAACTTCTGCTTTATCCCATTCATTATTATTTATATGCTTTCAGTAAACTAGGTGTTCAATATTTGTTTTTGTATTATTGCCTGATTTTTGCAAGAAATGCTCTGGTGCTGATGTATATGGTTCTGACCTTTTACTTAAAAAAATTTATTGTAAGTAATGCCTGATATAATTGTTATTGCACCATTATTGTAAGTAATGCTTGATATAATTGTACTTGCACCTCACCATTTCCCCTTTTTTGTTTTTGTAGCATTTATAGAGGTTTAACTGTTATTTTTTTATGATAAGTATACATACCTTCACAGGCTTACTAAATCAGGGGATACACTGATATACTTGGCTTATTTTTGGCTAGAGTCCTAGATAGATACAAGATAAATGTTAATATATATTTAGTTTAATAAGCTTATATTGACAATTAGGGTGAGAAACCAATAACATAACTAATTAAAAGATTAATTCAATATTGAACAATGTTCTAGAATGAAAGATAAATGGAGCAGTCATATATACTTACCAATATTTAGCTTTTAGCTGGGAAGGATTGAATTGTTGAAGTAGCAACTGATACTAGAATTTTGGTTGACTGTGTTTAGGATTAATGAATTTGATATTATAGATGCCAACTTGTGAGTATTTTGCTAATTCCCGAGGAAGTGATCAGCCTCCTCAGGAAGGAACACAACAGTCCCTGGGCAGTACATTTTAAGGTTTATGCACTAATCCTTGGGAGAGTGGGCAGCTCCCCCAGGGAGGAATACAACACCCATTGAAATACACTTTATTTTTTTACAAAATATCTTTGATGTGCTTAATTTTAAAATTTCCAATATTTTTCCTGAAATGTGAAAAGTGTTAACTAGCACAGCATTGGTTTATTGATTAACAAAATTTTCTGCATCTTGCTTTACTTTTAGGCTTGAACAAATCTTGCCAGACCTATTTTTTAATACATTTAGTTTCAGGGCTGTCAAAACTCAAAACAAGTTTTTTACATATACATTTAATAAAACTCATTTATGTTTAATATATGTTTTTAAATTACTTAAGTATGCAATGTATTTTATTAAAGTTTTAATTAGTGTATATTGTACATAATTCATAACTATAGTAGATTATACAACAGAAATCCAATGAATAAAATTTTATTTATTAAATATTTAAGATTCTTAATAGCATAATTAGTATGAGCTCAATTTCTTTATTTTGTATAGTTTGAGGCATAGGTAAAAACAAATTAGTATTTCCTATCTGGGCTGTGGGGTAATACATTAACTTGTAATATTAATACTTGCATTGGTTTTGTTGTTACCAATATAATTAGAATTGGGGCTGTTGCTTACAGTTTTGAATAAAAACTTGATTTATTGTTGGCTATTTCACAGGAAGGGGAATGTGGTCTGGCTTGACTTTTTAAAGGAAGTATTAAAGAAAGTTTTAGCAAGTTTTAAAACAAAGTGATAGTGACATAACTGGATATTTATTTTATGCAACAAACTAGAAATATTTGGGACCACTGCATGCTCCAGTGGTGTTATTTTATTTTACTATATTTTACTGTTATGCACTACCCTAGCAGCCTTTAATGGCTGCTTTCTTTTTGTAGTTATAACTAAAAATTATGATTAGTAGCATTATATTTTTATTTACTTTTATGGAAACATTATTAAATTTTCAGGAATTTTATACACATTTAAAGTATTTATATGAACTTTTTATTCCAATAGCTTTAATTGTTATAAAATTAGAAAATTTCTTTTAAATATACAACAGTTTTAAATACTTCATTCAACTTATATCACATGAACATAACTTTTTAACATTTTACCTTTATTTAGGTAAAAGACCAACTTATATGTGAGTTTGAAATAGAAGCTATCTTTCAGGATTTGACTTTGAGTAAGGAGGTTCGAACATTGTGTCTTTTTAAAAGTGATAAGACCTGTTTTTCTATTGAAACAATAAGGTTAAAGTACAAGAAGCAATTTTGGTAGGGTTATGGTTAGGGTTAGGGTTACGTTAGGGTTAGTTAATATTAGGTTTAGGGTTAGGGTTAGTTAGGTTTAGGGTAAGGGTTAGGGTAAAGGTTTGGGTTAGGCTTAGGCTTAAGTTAAGGTGAGGGTTAGGGTTAGGGTTATGGTTAGTTAGGTTTAGTGTTTGGGTTAGGGTTAGGTTAGGTTTAGGGTTAAATTTAGTTTTACTGTTAGGCTTAGCATTAGTATTAGAGTTAGGTTTATTGTTAAGTTAGGGTTAGAGTAGGGTTAGGGTTAAGGAGTTATAAACTTAGTTTCAGCTGTGGAAGGATAGGAAGCTGTACTGCTTTTGGTAACTGCCTTAAGTTCTTTTACAGGCTGGAGTGAACTGTTCTGTTGCTGACTGGGCAGATTTGAGTAAGGCAGTGAAATATGTTCTTATTGTTTGTCTGATGGCCTTGAGCAAGGCCCGTTTGGAATTTTCCTGGCTTATAAATGACACTATCATTTTTATGATATTTATAATGGCATTCCTTGTTCCAGTGTAACCCTTTTAGTATTTTTGACACAGAGGATTTGTTATTGATTTTTTATTGCTGCTAATTGATGCTCTTACACTAGTTTTGGTTTGGCAATCTTTTTTCATATGACCTGGTTTCTCACATTTAAACAATTTAAATTATTAACAACAGGACTATGTCCCTTTAGAGTAGCTGCAAGAAGGTTCATGTTATAGGTATTAGGCCCAATATTTAGGCATGTTTTTATATAATTCTGTAAAGTACTTCCATTTGCCTTTATTGGACATAAAGCCTTTTTACACTCATTATTAGCATTATTAAAAGCCAACATTAGAATAAGCATTTCTTTAAGATCAGATTGAGTTAATGTCTTGTTGACTACATCTTGCCTCTCACCTTGCTACAAATTCAGCATAGGGTTCAGTATTTCCTTTCACAATTTTTAAAAATGAATGTCCAGCCTGTACAGGGTGGAGATTCATCAACAGGCATCTAAGCAGCACAATCACACTTGTAAAAGGCTATACAAGGACCACAGATAACAAGGTTTCTGTACAAAAGAAAAGATTTCTAGTACCTCTAAGGTCATCACAGATCCCCCTGAATTCTTTAACAGGGTTTTCAAAACTTTGAAATATTCCTCTAACTGTGTTAACTGACTACCCATTACCTTGATGATCAAGATTATTTGACTCACCAACAGAATGCAAGGATGGTCCTACCCAGCAGTTCTTGTTTCCATGACACTTATCCAGAGAAAAGTCTAGTCATGCCCCACATTGGGTGCCATCTGTTGTAATTCAACATAGAGGTAGACGGTGCTTGCAAAGATCTAAATAAGGTTTGGGACCAAGGGACCTCACTCCATGTGGAAAGGAGGCAAGTTTACTTAGGCTGAGGCTGTTTTTATACTGCAAAGCTGATAACAAAAGTAGGGCATTGTTCACAACCTTCTCAGCTTGGTACTTGACAGGACTGCCTGTTTCTGTGTTCACAGACAATCTTTCTTGGTAATTCAGACAATAAATTCTTAGTGGTGTGTTCATTCCACTCTGCCTCCTCCCACTGATGTCTGTGGTATGCAGTGTCCTTGAAGACATTTACTAATGTTTCTCGGCTGGCAAGCATGCTTTTTAAATACTTAACTATTTATGCTCTGGCTCTCAGCATCTTTTCCAACAAGGGAATTTGCATCATGCTTAACTAAGCATGAAGGACTCTATGTAAGGAAAAAGAAATGAGGACAATGAGTTTTGCCAGTTTGTCCTACATGGTAGTCCTCCCATACATGTAATGAGTGTGAAATTTTCTTGGAATATCAGCCTCATGAGATACCTGAGAATTAATTCTTCAGAGAAATCAGTTGGGATTTCATGAATTTGGGAATGCTAGAGTCACATCAAAGAAACATGCAGGAGTAAAACCCTGTGTATGTAAGGAATATTGGACATCTTTCAGCCAGGCATTAAATCTCATTGAGTATGAAATATTCATACATTAGTTAGTATTGTAATGAACATGTGAATCCTTCCATCTGAAACAAAACCTCATAGAATGTGAGAAAATTCAAACTAGAGAGAAACCATATGAGTGTCCTGTATGTAGTCTGCTCTTTAGAGTCATTTATTACTCCTCATTTTGAAAGCCATACAGGGTAACAAGCATTAACCAAGGGCACAGGGATCAGGAGAGGTCACCTAAATCTGGGAGAAATGTGATCTGATGAAGCAGTAGCTGTACTTGTGTGGCCATCATTGAGCAAAATGGGGTCTTGACCACAGATTCACTGGTCCCTGTCTTAACAAGGGTCAGCTGCCACTGGACTCTTCCCAAGGTAAAATGTTCGGCCTGCCTGTCTCTCTGTCTTCTCCTTCAAACTCACTTTGTTCCTGAGCTCAGCAGTGGGCCATCAGACACAATTGTTCACACCTCTCCCTTTTCCTCTCGCCTGGATGTCTTCAGATTCAAGCTGATCCATGACTCCAGCCTCTGGCCTCTCCCTCAGCCTCTCAGGGTTTCTGTGTCTCTCCACAGTTGTAGGAGATCCTGGGGCCCTCTCCCACATGACAGCACTCTTTCTCTGTGTGTTGCTTGTATGTAGGACTTCTGAACAATGATTGTGGTCCATCCTGGTGCCTGAAATCTTATCAGAGGCCCTTAACTAAACTAAAGCATTTTAACAAAGAGTGACCTAATCAAAAGATCCCTTATCTGAATCTAACCAAAATGTCCTACATAGAAAAGGCTTACACACACAACAATGGGTTAGTAAAAACATACTTTTCCAGGGTCCACACAAGAATCAAATGAGGGCATTAAACCAGGGCACAGGGATCAGGAGGGATCTCCTAAGTCCAGGAGAAATGGGAACTCATAAAGCAGTGTCTGTACTTTGGGTGTGGTCATCATTGAGCAAAATGTGGAGCTGACCACTATTGCACCATGAAGTAGAACACTTCATATAAATCGCAACTCCCAGGAGAAAAATTTAATGGAACTTTTATTAACAGCTGGGGCATGCTCTTTAGTAAGAGTTGCACCTAAAATCTGGAGGCTGCAGCCTTTATAGACTTTCTTACCATGTGCGCCAACATTTTCTGTGCATGCCAAGAGACAGGATTGGTAGCTTTAAACATATACATTTCTACATAGGGTTCTGAGCAAAACAAGCAGCAGAGTTACAGAAGGGGATATTTGCCATTAGCATCTCAGCAGGGGTGGAAAGTTATTGAACTTTTCTGAGCATGAGTGGTGCCATTCCTGCATTTGGCCCGCCATTCCCACATTAGGCCCAGATGGATGTCTGGGTTTTTAATGACCACACATGTTTTATAAGCTTGGGATTTCTGCTGGGGAGAATTCGTGTGGTTTTGTTTCCTCTTCATTTCCTACTCCTGTAATGGCATTAGTCAAACCATTGACTCTGAGCCAGTAGCAAGAGGTGTGTAGTGAGTGTTTAGCACCATTAGTTTTACTGCCTGTATTCTTTTTCAGATATAGGAAGTGAGATAGTTAATGAAAAGATGGCCCACTAGAAATCCTAGCATAATGAGGACAAGTTGGCCTGTAGCCGTGGTGAGTAAGGTAGTTAGCCTTGGAGACCATGAATACAGGCTTTCACACCAGTTTATAAGTTTTGTTCTGAGTTATTCTTTTTCCTGTAGCCTTTTTCTGACTAATGAGAGGCTTTCCTTTATCACTCCTGAGTGGTAAGCATAGAAACAGCAGGTTTTGCCTAGGGCTATACATAATCCTCCCTGTTTTAAGAATAATAGATCTAACCCACACCTATTTTGCAGAAACATTTTGGCCAGAGAGGATAAGGAATTTTCAAGATGATTAACTGATTTTTCTAACTCTTTTAGGTCTAAGTCAACTTGAGTGGATAAGGTGTTAAAATTTTCTTTACCAGTGATCATGGCTGTCATTCCCAAGGCTGCTGACCCACTGTCCCAATGCCAACCATAATGGGAACAAGAATAGGAACTCTTTTAAACCAATTCATAGTTCTAAAATGCTTGCTGCCTCCTTCACCTGAATGCCAGTATACCTGTGGGATGATATGCACCAGGATGCAAACGGCTGGGTCTTTTTCAGTCTTAGGTTGTGACAAGGTTTGGGGGGAGAGACAAGGGGTGATTCCTTGGGGACAGGTGTACCAGGTGCCATTGGGGGCTTTCCAATAATAGGATTCATCAGTTTCATCAGAGAAAACAACTGACGAACAGTGGGGGCCTAGGAAGGTTGCATTGATTTTGCTTGAGGAGGGGGTGAAACAGGTGCCGTTACCTTGTAACATCCCCAGAGTTAAAATTGGCTCATAACCCCAGTTACATAAACTTAAGCACTCATTTACTGATATCTTTTGAACATACAGTGATGTATTGGGGATAGTGTTTCCATCTGCTCCTATTCTGATGTAATAAGGGAGTTGGGGGTTTAGGCAGAACCAGCAATCGTTGGTGGCATTTGGATGGCTCTCACTTAAGAAAGTGAAGACAGAGGTCAACATTGACAACAAGGGGGTTCTGGGGGTTTTTGTTTGGGGGACCTTAAAACGGTCCTGTTTTTCTTTTGGGTGGAATTACCGGTTATGGTTTAAGGAGAATGTCCCAGTTGGGGCCCACCGGATTGGGTGGAGGGGGTTTTAGAATACCCCGTTGGATGGCAAACTCAGCTCTGGGGCCTTGAGCAACTATATATAGTCTGAGGCCACATGTTTTGCCTCCTTCCCAGACATTATTGAACCCATTAATAATACGGATGTTAATGGGCTTACCAGATCCTATGGTTGGGTTCTGGGGCTGTGCTCTACTGAAGAGGCTGATAGCAGTATCTCTGGAAGTCCATGGAGCTAGGGTTTCACAACCCATTGAGCACAGTGGTTCTTCCCTCGAATATAGCATTCTGTGGGCCCGTCTGTGGGGCAGGCATAGAGCTTGGCCTGGGTTAGTCCTCTTTTTAAATATTTGTCTCCACATCCATGACCTGCAGGAGGGCCATCTGGCTCTATGTCTAGGTTGTTCCAATTCTTCCTAAGGAGGGCACACAGGTCATAAGACAGGGTGAGATTTTTCCCAGTAGTTTGAGTGACATTTAGAACCTTTCTGTCCCTTGTCCTTTTAATACTCCACTTATAGGAGGCTAATTAAAAACTATTGATGCACATGCTAATGAACAAAAAGGGGGTCAAACTCATTTGCCAGGCTGTTGCCATATCCCTCCCTCTTCCCCACCCTTAGTCTTAACTCGTTCGGTGAATCTTGATTTTTAAGGGGTCTTCTGTTCTGGTGACTGTCCACTTTTCTGACTCTGAGACCACCATACTGGACCTGATGTCTTTTAGCTGGGATGCATGTATCCAGTGTCTTTTCCCCACAACTTTTACTACCATGGGCGCTGTGAGGATAACCACATATGGGCCAGTCCACCGTGCCTTGAGTGTTCCAACTTGGAGCTTCCATACCCAGACTAGATTCCCAGGCTGCACCTGAAATAAAGTAGGGTTAGAACATGGATGAGGGGGATGGGCTTCTTGGACCATTTGATTGGCCAATTTCCTAATCAGTCTAGTTCCTTTAGAGTAGAGGAAAAATATTGGTTGTCATATTCAGATATGTTTTCCAACCCCAAGTTGGGGAACAGGGGCGGGGGTCTGCCAAATAATATTTCATTGGGTATAATGCCCTGCACATAGGGTGTACATCTGGCCTTAAGGAGGGCAAAAGGTAGGAGACTCACCCAGTTTTCACCAGACTCCAGAGCCAACTTGGTTAGGGTTTCTTTCAACTTGTGGTTCATCCTTTCAACCTGTCCTGAACTTTGGGGCTGAAATGCACAGTGCAGTTTCCAATTTATACCCTGTCCTTAAGCTAATTGTTGAGTCACCTATACTATGAAGGCTGGACCATTATCTGACCCTATTCTAAGAAGAAGCCTGGTTCTTGAAATGATTTATGCTACCAGCTTCTAAACTACTACCGTGGCTGATTTGTTTTCAGTTGGGTAGGGCTCCACCCATCCCAAAAATGTATCTACCAGCACCAGGAGATACCTATACCCATATTTTCCCAAATTTATTTCAGTAAAGTCTATCTCCCAGTGCTCCCCTGGTTCCACCCCTTGCAGCCTAGTTCCCACTGAAGCTTGGGCACCTCCTCTTATATTTACTCTGGCACAGTGATGCTTTTTTATGTGATGCTTTTTTATGTGATGCTTTTGCTGATTTTGGATACACCTGGGAAATAAAAGTATCTTTTTATTAGTTCTATGCATTTAGTGCTGCCCATATGTGTGGTGTCAGGCAGCTTTTTGACTAATTGCCTTCCCACTGCTTCAGGTAGATGTGTCCTGCCATTGGGCAGGACTAACCAACCTTCTGGTGAAATTTTAGCTCCTAGACTGTGCCCCTGCTTGGCGTCTTCTGGGGAGTAGCATAGTACCAGGAGTTCCTGGCTAGGTACTGTTAGGAGCATTTGGACAGGGGAGCGCAGTAGGAAGGTGGCGGCTCACACAACTTCATCTGCTAGTCGGTTGTCTTCAGCCTGTGGGGAGTTTCCCTTCTGGTGTCCCTTGCAGCGAACAATGGTTACTCAGTCAGGGAACTAAATGGCTTCTAATAATTCTAGGACTTCAGCTCCATTTTTAATCTCTTTTCCTCTAGATATTAGGAATCCTCACTCATGGTACAGTGCACCATGTACATGGGCTGTGGCAAAGGCATAGTGACTGTCCATGTAAATATTGACAGTTTGGTCTTTTGCCCATCTTAAAGCTTGAGTAGTTCAGCCCATTGGGCGGAGGTGCCATGGCTTAAATATTGAGCCCAGATAGTATTGCGTGTCTCTACTACAGCTGCTCCCACATAACAGATTCCATCCTTAACCAAATTGCTGCCGTCTACGTAGAGATTATGGGAAGCCTCCAACAAAAGCACATCAGTGAGGTCTGGGCATAGCCCCATCAGGGTTTCCAGCAAGTCTAAGCAGTTGTGGGCCACTGGGGGGCACTAGAGTCAGGGAGCAGGGTGACCAGATTTAATGCCTCTATTTTTGAGAATACCACAGAGGGTGAGTTCAACAATATCACTTGATATTGTGTGATTCTGGCATTAGATATACAGTGGTCTGGGGGACTGCGAAGGAGGGCTTCTACCAAATGTGGGGCTGTTACCAACAGATTTGGGCCAAAGGTTAACTTAGAGGCTTCCTTAACTAAAAGGGCAGTGGCCATGGTGGCTCTTAGGCAGTTGGGCCATCCAGCAGCTACATAGTCCAGTGTTTTTGAGAGGTACACTACTGGTCAGTGCCAAGGCCCAACGGATTGGGTTAAGACTCCTTTACCAACCCTGTGACTTTCATCAATGAATAGCTGAAAGGGTTTGGACAAGTCAGGTAACCCAAGGGTGTGGGCACTCACCAGAGCTGTCTTGAGGCATGTAAAAGCTTCCTGCTGCTTGTTGTTCCACAAGTCACTTCCTTTGCCCACCATGGTGGTATAAAGGGGCTTAGCATTTTCAGCAAATCTGGGGATCCACAGTCTGCAATATCCCACCATGCCAAGAAGTTCACGTACCTGTTGTTTCGAGGTTGGCTCAGTGATGCCCAATACAGCTTGTATCCTGTCAAGTTAAAGTCACCACTCCCATTTTTCTAAGATGTATCCAAGATATGTTATGGAGTGGGAGCAGAGCTGAGCCTTTTTGGCAGATACACAATATCCCATTTCCACTAAGCATTTGAGTAGGTGAGAATTGCCACTTTGCAAGAGTCCAAGTACGGTGCGGCTAGAAGGAGGTTATCTACATACTGAAGTAGGGTAACACCTGGATGCTGCCCTCTGAAGGGGGACAAATCTCACTGCAGAGCTTCTCCAAACAAGGTGGGGGAGTTTTTGAGTCCTTGGGGAAGCCAGGTCCATGTCAACTGCCCACATCCCCCATACCAAGGGTCTTCAAAGGTAAAAATGGGCTGGCTAACAAGTGCCAAAGGTATAGAAAAGAATTCATCTTTTAAATCCAGGACAGTGTAGGTAGTATGTTCCAGAGGGAGCTGGCTTAAAAGCATTTATGGGTTAGGGAAGGCAGGGTGTATTGTTTCTACCCTCTTATTCATTTCTCTAAGATCCTGTACCGGCTGATAATCTGTGCTCCCCAGCTTTTGCACTGGAAGTAAGGGGTTGTTCCATGGGGATTGGCAACAAGAATACCTACTTCGAGTGGACAGATGATACGTTTTTCAATTCCAGTCCTGGCTTTGTAGCTGATTGCACACTGCTATACCCGGATGGGGAGAGATGTGCTGAGTACTTTCACCACCAAGGGGGCCTGATGCTGAGTCAGCCCAGGGGGATTGTCTCGGAATCAGACTCCTGGAACCAGGTGCTGGAATTCTTGCAGCAACTGATTAGTCCCTGGCAGGGTCTCAAAGCCTGTTAGAAGATATTCTTCTGAGATAGGGCAGGTTACTAGGAGGGTCTGGGGTTGAGCGCTGAACTTTAGTTTGTCTCACCATCCCAGAAGGACATGGTGGCTTTCAAATTTTGTAGCAAGTCTCATCCCAGCAGGGGTTACGGACAGTCAGGCATAATGAGGAAAGAGTGGGTGATGGTCCCAGAACAAATATTAGTGGTCCAGGTGGTGGTCCAGGGATAAAAGTGTATCTTCCCAGGGGCCCCTTGAACCAGAGTATGTTCATCTTTAAAGGGACCAGGGTCCAATTTTAGGGCAGAGTACATAGCCCCCATACCGACCAGGAAGTTAACAGGGCTGCCCCTGACTATTAGTTTCACCATGGGCTCCTGGGGGCCTGGCAAGCTCTGGCCCCATCAGTCTAGCAGCTGCAGGGCTGGGCTGGGGTCTGCCCGGTGTCGGGGTCATTCACTTTTCCAGAGTCCCTTTTCTTTGCAGTAAGTGCACTGGTAATTTTGCAGTCCTGGTCTAACTTGCCTTGGCTTTCTCTGGTTCCCAGGGAATCCATGGGAGGAAGAGTTCCTAGCACACTCTGTCACCATTGTGCTCAGCAGGACTTTTGCCACCTTCTTGGTTTTTAGATTATCAGCATCCTCCCTAATGTTATACACTTTCTGTGCCACCTCCATCAGTTCAGATAATAGCTTCCCTTCAAACCCCTCTAGCCTTTGCAATTCCTTTCATATATCAGGAGCAGACTGCGATACAAATGCTATATTTAAAGCCCTACAATTTTAAGGTGCCTCAGGGTTTATAGGAGTGTAATTTCTATAGGCCTCCATTAAACACTGAAAAAGTGTAGGGTGACTCATTAGAGACTTGGGTGGTTCACTCACCTTAGAATGATTACTTGGCTTTCTGGCAGCAGCTCAAAGCCATGTAGGAGATTCTGGTGAAACCATTTGAGAGCCTCCTTACCTTGATCCTGATTGTAATTCCAGTCTGGTCTGGTAGAGAGTAACACAGTTTCTATTTGGGTAGGGTCAGTAGTGGGTTGGCCGTCTCGACCCATGATGGATTTTACAGCCTTCCTCCAGTTAGAATCTCTCTCCTCTGAAATGAATAGGACCTGTAACAGTTGCTGGCAGTCATCCCAGTTAGGATTATGGGTGAAAAAGATAGTGCCTAGTAGAGAAATTAAGCCATGGGGTTTTTCCCAAGAATGGAGGATTTTGGGTTTTCTAATTATACAGGTCTGTAGATGAAAAGAGGGCATATACCATGAACGGGAGACCTTCATCACTCAGGCCTGGACCTGCTTCGTGGGGGGGCAGTAAGGGAACTGAGTCAGGCAAGTTGCAGGGATCTGCAGAATCCTGATACTGGGTGCCACTTTGCATATGGGGAACTGGTTAAGATGTATCAGCGGGTATGGGGAATGGAGTGTATAGGCTGTCTGTAGATGATTGGTTTAGAGGGAGAGGAGGAGGAGTGGATGGGGAGGGGGCAGATGGAGGGGGATGAGAGATAGATTCGGGAGTGGGTAGGTAAGGAGTTGGTTCATCAGGAGCATCTTGCCGGACCGAAGGATGGGGCTTCTTAATGGCAGCTTTCAATGGAAGTTGGGGCTCTGGCTGGGCCAGGCACCTTTGTCCTGCAAGACAAATTTTTAGTTTCTTGGGAGTGTCTGTAAGAAGATCTATCCACACATCAATGTAAGGAATCTGGTCCAGGTGACCAAGTTTGCCATAGATGACTCTCCAGATGTTGTAGACTGTTGGGAGGGCCGTCATTCCTTCAGATGGCCAGCCCACACCAAAAGTGGGCCTCTCCAATTTGCAGAGGGTTCAGAGGGTCCCCAGGTTGATCTTGGCTCCATATCCAGCCACTGCCTTCTTGAATTCCTGAAAGTTCTTTAGAAAACAGGCAAGGGGTGTGGTAGGACAAGAGGAGAATTGACCCATAGTAACAATCAAAAGTAGCACAGAATAGAAACTGAGCAGAAATGTTACAGACAGCCAGACAGCTAACACACAGACACACGAACCTTGAGTCTATACTGAAGCCCCAGGTGACGTCTCACCAAGTGGCCACACCACAGGAGTAGAGGTGCGTCTGGTAGCCCAATGTCCTCCCCTGGATCCAGACTTACCAAAACAGAACAGAACTGGTGGTTCCTTAGGTCAAATTAATAATCTCTTGTGGAGTTTCTGGCCAGACTGAGGACCTAATGGGGCTGAGGAACATTCCTCAGAGGCCTCCACCCTGAAGGCCTCAGTGAGGCTGGCCCCAGTCTATCTCACTGGAGCCTCCAGAATGAAGTGGAATACTTCATATACATAACTCTCAGGAGATAAATTTAATGGAAACTTTATTAATGATCAGGGCATGCTCTTTAGTAAGAGTTGTGCCTAAAATCTGGAGGCTGCAGCATTTATAGAGTTTCTTCCCATGTGCACAAATCTTTCCCATGCATGCCAAGAGGCAGGATTGGTAGGTTTAAACATATACGTTTCTATATAGAGTTCTGAGCAAAGCAAGCA
The DNA here is from genome assembly GCA_026826555.1 of Tolypeutes matacus. NCBI lineage: Eukaryota > Metazoa > Chordata > Mammalia > Cingulata > Chlamyphoridae > Tolypeutes > Tolypeutes matacus. The sequence continues at coordinate 145,593 of JAKSZT010033764.1, forward strand.
AGCAGAGTTACAGATGCGGATATTTGCCACTAACATCTCAGCAGGGGGGGAAGTGATTGAACTTTTCCCAGCATGAGTGTTGCCATTCCCCCATTAGGCCTGAATGGGTATCTGGGTTTTTAACAACCACACATACTTTATAAGCTTGGGGTTCCTGCTCAGGAGAATTTGTGTGGTCTTGTTTCCTTTCCACCTGCTCCCAAGAATGGTCCAAAGAAGAACTCAATATACTGTGCTTTCTCCCCCAAATCTTAACTCCAAAATCAGGTGTGTAACTCAGGGAGGTGTTCCATTAATCACATCCCCAGAGCCAGAGCACACAGATTTGGCCTGGGGGGTGGGAGGTGGGGCAGGAAGCAGGCTGTAAAACTGAAAGACCCTATTTTCTTCTCCAAAGAACTGATTACATTTACAACAGAATGGAGAAACTCAACCCTTAGGGAAGGCTCAAATGCAGTGGAATCATAGAGGCCTTAGATTTAATACATTTCAATCGTTCAGGAAGAATTGAAGTAAACACTTTTACAGATGATTAAAAACTAATGCAAGTTGTTTGCAGCAACTCACTTTAAAAGAAATGTAAAAGAATATTCTTCAGGTATAAAGAAAATCATCTCAGTAGGTTCAAGATTCAGGATGGACTGAAGAACAATATCTGATAATTAAATTAATATATATGAATGACCATTGAATGGATAAAGTAATAATGATATCAATTGCCCAGGACTTCAGTAAAGTTTTGAAATGAACAATACAATAATATATAGCATAAAATGGGGAAAAGGATATGTAGCAGTTTGATATCAATATGAGTTCCAAAAATAGATATTGGGTTATGCTTGTAAACTGATCTGTTAATCTGGGCATGATTAAGTTATGATAAGGGTGGGGTGAGCAGGAATCAGGCTGTAAAATTTAAAGCCCCTAATTTCTTCTCCATAGAACTAATTACATTTGCAACAAAATGGAGAATTTCAACCCTAAGTGTGCTCTCAAAAGCAGTGGAGATGGTAGAGGGTGTGATATTTAATTCATCTCAATCCTTCAGGAAGAAATGAAATAAATAGTTTTACAGATGAGTAAAAACTAATAGTTTGCTAGGAGAAACTTACTTTAAAAGAAATGTGAAAGAATATTCTTCAGGCAGAAAGAAAATAATGTCAGAAGGTTCAAGATTCTGGATGGATTGAAGAACAATATCTGTTAATTTAATTCATATATCTAAGTGCCTATTGAATGGATAAATTAATAAGGATATCCATGGCCTAGGACATCAATAAAGTGTTAAAATACACCATAAAATAATGTATAGCATAAGATGGGTAAATGAATATGTATCAGTTGGATATCACTATGAATTCCAGAAATAGATATTGGAATATGCTTGTAAACTGGTCTGTTAATCTGCACATGATTAAGTTATGGTAAGGTCATTGACTGGTCCACAGTCAGTACGGTATTGTGCCCAGCCCCTTGGTGGGTGGGGTTTCAAACAATGTTAAAATGTGGTGAAAATTTAATATTTAATTGGTCTGAGAAATATCTGGCATCTGCACCCTCTGAGGTGGAGTACGTGGAGCCCATGGAGCCTGTGGAGTCCATGGAGGCCCTGAATGCCTGTGGAGCCTATGCAGGGCCATAGAGGCCATTAACACTTTGGGAGCATTTGCTGCCCATGGAGACCATAGATTTCATGGAGACTGTTGGGGCTGTGGAGGCCAGTGTAGCCTCTGGGGCGTTTGGAGACTGTGGAGGCCCATGAAACCTGTGGAGCCCCTGTAAGCCATGAAACCTGGGCAGACCTGTGGAGCCTGTGGAGCTCACGTAGACTGTAGAGGCCTGTGGAGATTGTGCTGGTCTGTGGAAGTGGTTGAGCCCATGGAGACAACTTTAGGAGCCTGAAAAATGTGGAGAGGCCTGTCGAGTCTGTGCAGGCCTGTGGAGGTATGAAGTTCCGTGAAGGACAGGGAAACTGGGAAGTCTGTGAGAATATAGAGGCCTGTGGAAACTATGGAGATGATGGAGCCCATCGAGTCTGTGAAACCAGTGGAGGCTTGTGGAGTCAGTGTAGGTCTGAGGACCCTATGGAACCCATGGTGCATCTGCAGGTCTGGGGAGCCTGTGGAGCCCATGGAGGTCCTGTGGAACCTGTAAAGGCCTATAGACCCCATGGAGCCTTAGGCAAATATGCAGGACTCTGGAAAGTGTGGAGCCTGTGGAACCACTGGAGGTCATGGAGCCCATGGTACCAATGGAGACTGTGGAGCCAGCAGAACCTTTATATCTCATGGAGGCCATGCAGCCTGAGCAGGCTCATGGTACTGGTAGAGACTTTTGAGGTCATGGAGGAATGTGGACCTGTGGACGCCATGGAGGTTATGTAAGCCCATGAAGCCTGTGGAATCTGTAGACTCTGAAGAAGTTGAGGATCCTGTGGAGGCCAGTGGAGTCTGTGGACCCCAGTTTGTGCCATGGAGCCTGTCAGGCCTGTGCAGGCTCATGGAGCCAGTGGAATCTGGGGAGTCTCTGGAGACTGTGAAGCCAAATGGATGACATGGATCCTTGGAGGTCAGGGAGCCCATGGAATTTTCATTTCCCCTGGAGGCCTATGGAACCTCTGCACACCCATGCAGAATGTTTAGACTTTGAAGCCCTTGGAAAACACACAACCTGTGCAGGCCCATGAAGCCTGTGGAGTATATAAAGCCTGTGGGCCCTGTAGAGCCTGTGGAGTCAGTGGAGCCTGTGGAGCCCGTGCCTACCAATGGAACCTTTGGGGCATGAAGAGCCCATGGAGCCTGTGGTGTCTGTGCAGCCCGTGGAGTCCTATGGAGCCTATGCAGGCTCCTAGAGGCCACTTTCACCTTTGGATGATGGGCTGCCTGTGGAAACCATAGAATCCATGGAGATTGGGGATGCTTTGTAGGACACTGGGGCCTGTAGGGCATTTGGAGCCTGTGTACACCTAAGAAGCTTGTGGAGCCACTTTAACCCATGGAGCCTATGCAGACCTTTGGAGCCCGTCAAGCCAATGTAGAATGTAGAGGTCTGTGGAGACTGTGCAGGCCTGTGGACGTCATTGAGGCCATGGAGCCCATGAAGTGTGCCAAGACTGTGCAGTTCACAAACCCCATGGAATGCTTGAAGGCTGTGCAGGCTGAGGGAGATTGTGGAGCCTGTATAGGCCTATGGATCCTGTGCAGCTCATCGAGCCCATGGGGCCCATGGAGTCTGTTGGGCTGTGGAGCCCATGGACCCTAGAGAGAATGAAAAGCCTGTTAAGCTCATGTAGCCCAATAACACCTGTGGAGCCCATGGAGCCTGTGGAGACTGCTGCACTCATTGTGGTCTGTGGAGCCTTTAGAGGCCTTTGAGCCTGTGGATTCTGTGGAGCCAATGGAGCTGGTGGAGCCCATGGAGTTCTAAAGTACTGTAGGGTCCATGGAGCCCATGGAGCCCATGGAGCCTATGGAGCTCATGGATGTTGTGTAGACCAGAGGAACCTGTGCAACCAGTGAAGCCCGTGGAGTTCGTAGAGCTGGTGGAGATTGTGGAAGCCATGGAGACCAAGGAGCCCATGGAGACTATGGAGCACAAGGAGGCCTGTGGAGCCTGTGAAGTCCTGTGAAGGACAGGGAGCCTGTGAATTCTGTGAGAATATAAAAGCCTGTGGAATCCATGGAGCAAATGGTGCCCATGGAGACTGTGAAACACGTTGAGGCCTGTGGAGCCGGTGCAATCCTGAGCACCCTGTGGAGGCCATGATATTTCTGCAGGCCTGGGGAGCCTATGGAGTCCATGGAGGCCTGTGGAGCCTGCACAGGCCTATAGACCCCATGGAGCCTATGGCAACTGTGCAGGCCTGTGGAATATGTGGAGCCTGTGGAGTCACTGGAGCTCATGGAGCCCATGAAACCCATGAAGCTGGTGGAGCCTTCAGAGCCTGTATATCTCATGGAGGCCATGGAACCAGTGTAGGCTCATGGGGTTGACAGAGCCTGATTAGGCCATGGAGGAATGTGTATCCTGTGGAGTTCATGGAGGTTATGAATGCCCATGAAGCCTGTCGAGGCTGTACAGTCTGAAGAAGCTGAGGATCATGTGGAGGCCTAAGGAGTCTGTGGGGCCCATTTTGTGCCTGGAGACTTTGAGGCCTTTGTAGGCACATGGATCCTCAGGAGACTGGGGAGCCTCAGGAGACTGTGAAGCCACATGGATGCCATGGAGGCCTTGGAGGTCATGGAACCCATGAACGATTCATTGTCCCTGGAGGCCTGTGGAACATGTGCACGTCCATGGAGCTTGTTGAGCCTTTTAAGCCCATGGATACCATGTAGCCTGTGCAGGCTGAAGGAGCCTTTGGAGCATGTGGATCCTGTGGAGACTGTGGAGCCTGTGGAGTCAGTGGAGACTTTGGAGATTGTGCAAATCCATGGAGCCTGTGGAGCACATGTAGCCCATAGAGCCTGTGGAGTCTGTGGAGCCTGTGGAAACTGTGCATACCCTTTAAGCCTGTGGAGCACTTGGTGACCTTTGTAGCCTGTGTAGGGCTGAGGACTTGTGGAACCCATGGTACCTCTCCAAGCCTTGGGAGACTTTGGAGCCCATAGAGGGCTGTGTAGCCTCTGCATGCCCATGGAGCCTGTTGAGCATTTGAAGTCCTTGGAGACTATGCAGACTTTGCGAGCTCTTGGACCCTGTGAAGTCCATGGAGCCTGTCGAGCATGTGTATAGCTATGGAGCATGTAGAGCACGTTTAGCTCATGGAGACTGTGGAGTCCAAGGAACATTTGAGCCTGTGCTTACCCTTGGAGTCTGTGGAACACGTGGAGCCCATGGTGCCTGTGGAGACTGTGCAGCATTTGCACATCTGTGGAGCCTATTCAGACCCCTAGAAGCCATTGACATGTGCTGCCTGTGCAGACCATAGATTCCATAGAGGCTGTGGAGGTTCTGTAGGCCACTGGAGCCTGTGGAATCTGTGTAACCCACGGACTTATGCAGACCTCTGGAGCCCGTGCAGACCATGGAAACTGTAGAGGCCTGTAGAGCATGTGCAGACCTGTGGAGTTGGTTGAGGCCATGGTGCCTATGAAGCGAGTCAAGATGGTGGAGTTCACAAAGACCGTGGTGCCCTTGAAGTCTGTTCAGGCCCAGGAAACTTGTGGAGGCCTGTACAGTTCTGTGAATACTGTGGAGCTCATTGAGCCCAAGGGGCCCATGGAGCATGTTGAGGTATGGAGCCCAAGGACACTACTGAGAATGTGGAGACTGATAAGTGCATGTAGCCCTTTGACACCTCTGTGGATTCTGTGGGTCCTATTTTGGGCCATGGAACCTGTGAGGCCTGTGCATGCCCATGGAGCCTGTGGAGCATGTTTAATCCATGGATCCTATGGAATCTGAGGTGCCTGTGGAGGCTGTGCATACCCATTGAGACTTTGGAGCCATGTGGAGACCACAGAGCCAGTGGAGTTTGTGGAACCCGTAGAGGATGTGGATAATCATGGAGCCTATGAAGACCATGGAGTTTATGTAGGCCTATGAAGAGTGTGGAGGCTGTAAAGTCTGAAGAAGGTGAGGATCATGTGGAGTCCTTTCGAGTCTGTGGAGCAAATTTTGGGCCATGGATCCTGTGTGGTCATGGATCCCATGGAGGTTGCAATTCACCTGGAGGCCTGTGGAACCTCTGCATGCCCATGAAGCCTGTTGAACCTTTGAAGACCTTGGAGACCATGCAGCCTGTGTAAGCCCATGGAACCTGTGGAGCATGTGAAGCCTTTGGGGCCTGTAGAATCTGGGGAGTCAGTGGAAGCTGTGTAGCCTGTGTATCACCATCGAGCCTGTGGAGCATGTGTAGCCTGAGGAGTGCTTGGAGCCTGTGGAGCCTGTAGAGGTCTATGGACCCCATTGAGCCTATGGAAACTGTGCAGGCCTGTGGAACATGAGGAGCCTATGGAGACTTTGAAACTCAGGGAGCCCATGGAACCCATGGAGCCTGTGGAGCCTGGGGAGACAATATATCATATGGACGCATTGGAGGCTGTGCAGGTTCATGGTGCTGGCAGAGCCTGTTAAGGCCATGGAACAATGTGGATATGGTGGAGCCCATGGAGTTTATGTAGGGCTATGAAGCCTGTGGAGCTTGTAGTGTCTGAAGAAGCTGATGTGGATTCCTGTGAAGTGTGTGGGGGCCATTTTGTGCCATGGAGCTTGTGAGGCCTGTACAGTCTCATGGGACCTGTGGAGACTGTGGAGCCTGTGGTATGTGTAGAACCTGTGGAATCAGTGGAGCCTTTGGAGCCTGTGCAAACCCATGGAACCTGTGGAGCATGTGGAGCCCATGGAGCCTGTGGTGTCTGTGGAGCGTGTGTATACCCTTGGAACCAGTGTATCACATGGAGCCCATGAGTCTGTGGAGTCCGTGCAGCCTGTGGAGGCCTTTGGAGCCTAAGCAAGCCCCTAGAGGCCATTGACACCTGTGGAGCATGTGCTGCCTGTGAAGGCCATAGATTCTATGAAGAGTGTGGAGGCTGTGGAGGCCAATGGAGCCTGTGAGGCCTTCTGAGCCTGGGGAGGATAAAGAAGCCTGTGGAGCCAGTGTAAGCCATGAAGACTATTGAGATCTTTAGAACCCATGGAGCCCATGGAGACTGCAGAGGCCTGTGGAGCTTGTGCCGGCCTGTGGAGGTAGTTGAGGATGTGCAGCCCATGAAGTCTCTCAAGACCATGGAGTTCACAATTCCTGTGGATCCTGTGGAGCTCAATGAGCCCATGGGGCCATGGAGCCTGTTGAGGTATGGAGACCAAGGACACTACAGGGAATATAGAGCTTATTAAGTTCCTGTGCCCCATTGACACCTGTGGGGCCCATGGAGCTCTGGAAGCTATGTAGGCCAGTGAAACCTGTGCAACCTGTTAAGCCCATGGAATCCGTGGAGCTGTTGGAGTTTGTGGAAACCATGTAGACTGAGGAGCCCATGGAGAATATGGAGGGCAAGGAGGCCTGTGGAGCCTGTCCATTCCCATGAAGTACAGGGAGACTGGAAGTCTGTGAGAATATAGAGGCGTGTTGAAACCATGGATCTGATGAAACTCGTGGAAGCCTGTGGAGCCTGTGCAGGCCTGAAGATGCTGTGAAGCCCATGGTACCTCTGCAGACCTGAGGAGCCTGTGGAACCCATGGAGGCCTGTGAAGCCACTAAAGCCTTATAGACCCCATGGAGGCTCTGGTAAATGTGTAGGCATGCAGAACATGTGCAATCAGTGGAGCCACTGGAGTTCATGTAGCCATGGAGCGTGCGGAGACTGCAGAGCCTGTATATCTCATGGAGGCCTTGGAGCCTCTGCAGGCTCATGTTTCCAGCAGAACCTGTTGAGGCCATGGAGGAATATGGATGCCTTCTAGCCCATGGAGGTTATGTAGGCATGTGAAGCCTATGGAGGCTGTAGAGTCTGAGGAAGCTGAGGATAATGTGGAGGCCTGTGGAGTCTGAGGATCCCATTTTGGGCCATGCAGCCTGTGAAGCCTGTGCTGGCTCATGGAGCTTATGGAGACTGGGGAGCCTGCAAAGACTCAGAAGCCACATCAATGCCATGGATGCCTTGGTGGTCATGGAGCTCATAGAGTATGCATTGCCCCTGGAGGCCTGTGGAGCCTCTGCATGCCCTTGGAGCCTGTTGAGCCTTTGAAGCACTTGGAGACCATGCAGCCTGTGCAGGCCCAGGGAAAGTGTGGAGCATGTGAAGCCTTTGGAGCCATTAAAACCTGGGGAGTCAGTTGAGGCTGTGGAGCCTGTGTATCCCCATGGAGCCTGTGGAGCCCATGTAGCCTGAAGAACCCATGAAGCCTGTGGAGGCTTAAGAGGCCTGTGGATCCTGTGGAGTTCATTGAGCCCATGGGACGCATGGAGCCTGTTGACTTAAGGAGCCCAAGGACACTACAGAAAATGTGGAGCCTGTTAAGTGCATGTAACCCTTTGAGACACGTGAACTTCATGGAGCTTGTTGAGCTTGTGGAGATTGCGGTGCCCATTGAGTCCTGTGGAAACTGTACAGGCTTTAGAGCCTGTGGATTCTGTGGAGCCGATGGAGCTGGTGGTGCCCATGGAGTCATGAAGGACTGTAGCGCCCAGAAAGCCTGTGTAGTCCATGTAGCCCATGGAGTTTGTGGATGTTGTGTAGGCCAGTGGAAACTTGGAAACTCTGATGCCCATGGAACGTGGAGGTGGTGGAGTTTCTGGAAGCCAGGGACACTGAGGAGCCCATGGAGTCTGTGGAATCCAAGGAAACATGTGGAGCCTTTGCAGTCCCATGAAGGACAGGGAGACTGTGAAATCTGTGGGAGTATAGAGGCCTGTGGAACCCATCGACATGATGGAGCTCATGGAGGTTGTGAAACCAGTTGAGGCCTGTGGAGCCTGTGCAGGTCTCAGGACCCTGTGGAGCCCATGGTACCTCTGAAGGACTGTGGAGCCTGTGGAGGCCATGGAGACCTGCAGAGCCTGTAAAGGCTTATAGACCCCATGGAGCCTATGGTCCCTGTGCAGGCATGTGGAATATGTGAAACCTGTGGTGCCACTGGAGCTAATGGAGCCCATGGAACCCATGGAGTGTGTGGAGACTGCAGAGCCTCTATATCTCATGGAGGCCATGGAGCCTGTACTGGCACACGTTTTCAGCAGAGCTTGTTGAGGTCATGGAGGAATGTGGATACCTCGAGCCAAAGGAGGTTATGTAGGCCCATTAAGCATATGGATGTTGTAGAGTCTGAGGAAGCTAAGGATCATGTGGAGGCCTGTGAATTCTGATGAGCCCATTTTGGGCCATGGAGACTCTGAGGCCTGTGCTGACTCATGGAGCCTGTGGAGACTGGGGAGGCTGTGGAGACTCGGAAGCCACATTGATGACATGGAAACCTAGGAGGTCATGGAGCACATCAAGCATGCATTGAACCTGGAGGCCTGTGGAGCCTCTGCAAGCCCATGGAGCCTGTTGAGCCTTTGAAGCACTTAGCGACCATGCAGCCTGTGTAGGCCCATGGAGCCTGTGGAGCACGTGGGCCGTATGGAGCCTGAAGAGCCTGTGGAGTAAGTAGAGCTTGTGGAGCCTCTGCATATCCATGGAGCCTGTGGAACCTGTGGATTCCGTGGAGGCTTTGGAGTCCATGCAGCCCATGGAGTCCTGTGGAGCCTGTGAAATCCCCTTGAGGCTATTGACATCTGTGGAACATTGGCTGCCAGTGGAGACCATAGATTCCATGGAGACCCTGGAGGCTGTGTAAGGCAGTGGGGCATGTGGGGCATTTGGAGCCTGTGGAGGACCAAGGAGCTTGTGGAGTCTGTATACTTTTGTGGATCCTGTGTTCTTTGAACCCATGGGACTCATGGAGCTTGTTGACGTATGGAGCCCAAGGACACTACAGAGAATGTAGAGCCTGTTAAGTGCATGTAGCCCTTTGACACATCTGGAGCCCATGGAGCCTGTTGAGCTTGTGGAGACTGTGGTGCCCACTGAGTCTTGTGGAGCCTGTACAGGCTTTAGAGCTGTGGATTCTGTGGGCCAATGGAGTTCGTGGAGCCCATGGAGTCCTAAAATACTGTAGAGCCCATAGAGCTTGTGTTGTCCATGTATCCCATGGAACTCGTGGATGTTGTGTAGGCCAGTGGAACCTGTAAAACCCTTGCAGCCCATGGAGTCTGTGGAGCTGGTAGAGTTTGTGGAATCTATGGAGACCTAGGAGCCCGTGGAGACTATGGAGCCAATTAATCCTGTGAAGGCTGTGCAGTCCCGTGAAGTACAGGGAGACTGTGAAGCTTGTGAGAATATAGAGGCCTGCGGAATCCCTGGAGCTGATGGTGCCCATGGAGGCTGTGAAACCAGTGGAAGCCTATGGAGCTTGTCTATTCCTGAGGACCCTGTGTAGACCATGATATCTCTGCAGGCCTGGACATCTGTGGAGCACATGGAGGCCTGTGGAGCCTGTAGATTCCTATAGACCTCATCGAGGCCTGAGGTAATTGGGGAGCTTCTGGAAACTGTGAAGCCACATGGATGCTATGGAGGCCTTGTAGGTCATGGAGCCACATGGATGCTATGGAGGCCTTGTAGGTCATGGAGTCTATGGAATATGCATTGCACCTGGAGTCCTGTGGAGCGTCTGCACGTCCATGGAGTCTGTTGAATCTTTGAATCCCTTGAAGGCCATGCAGCCTGTGTGGCCCATTGAGTCTGGGGAGCATGTGGAGCCTGTGGAGGATGTAGAGCCTTTAGACTCACAGGAACTTGTGGATCCTGTGTGTACCCATGGAGTCTATGGAGCACGTGGAGCCCATGGAACCTGTGGAGTCTGTGCAGCCCGTGGAAGCCTTTGGAGCCTATCAGGACCCAGAGGCCATTCACACATGTGGATATTTTGCTGTCTGTGGTGACCATACAATCCATGGAGACTTGAGGATCTGTAGGCCAGTGGAGCCTGTGGGGCATTTGGAGCCTGTGGAGGCCCATGAAAGCCTTGGAGCCTGTGGAACCCATGGAACCTATGCAGACATGTGGAACCCATGGAGCCCATGGAGACTATAGAAGCCTGTGGAGCATGTGAAAGCTGGGGGAGCTGGTGGAGACTTTGGAGCCCATGAAGTCTGTCAAGACCATGCCATTCACAAAGCCCGTGGAGCCCTTGATGCTTCTGCAGGACCAGGGAGCTTGTGAAGCCTGTATAGGCCTGTGTATCCTTTGGAGCTCATCGAGCCCATGGGGCCCATAGAGCCTGTTGAGGTATGGAGCCCAAGGACATTACAGAGAATGTGGAGCCTCTTAAGAACATGTAGCCCATTTACACCTGTGGAGCCCATGGAGCATATTGAGCCTGTGGAGACTGCGGTGCCCACTGAGGATTGTGGAGTATGTTACAGGCCTTAGAGCTGGTGGATTCTGTGGAGCCAATGGACCTGGTGGAGCCCATGGAGCCGAAAAGGACTGTAGAGCCCCTGGAGCCCATGGAGCCCAAGGAGCCCACGGGACTCGTGATTACTGTGTAGGCCAGTGGAACCTGTGCAACATGTGAAGCCCATGGACCATGGAGCTGGTGGAGTTTGTGGAAGCCAGGGAGACCAAAGAGAGCATGGAGTCTGTGGAATACAAGGAGGCATGTAGAGCATTTGCAGTCCCATGAAGGACAGTGAGTCTGTGAAGTCCGTGAGAATATAGAGGCCTGCGGGACCCATGGAGCTGATGGAGCCCATGGAGGCTGTGAAACGTGTGGAGGCCTGTGGAGCCTGTGCAGACCTGAAGACCATGTCAAGACCATTTTACCTCTGCAGGCCTGGGGAGACTTTGAAGCCCATGGAGGTGTGGAGCCTGTAAAGTCCTATAGAACTCATGGAGCCTATGGTAACTGTGCAGGCCTGTGGAACATATGGAGCCCATAGAGCCACTGGAGCAAATGGAGACCATGGAAACCATGGAGCCTGTGGAGACTGCAGAGGCTAGACATCTCATGGAGGCAATTGAGAATGTGCAAGCTCATGGTGTTGGGAGAGACTGTTAAGGCCATGGAATAATGTGGATGCCATGGAGATCATGAAGTTTATGTAGGCTCATGAGGCCTGTAGAGGCTGTAGAGTCTGAAGATGTTGAGGATGATGTGGAGGTCTGTGGGTTCTGTGGTGCCCATTTTGGTCTATGGAATCTGAGAGGCCTGTGCAGGCTCATGGAGCATGTGGAGACTGGGGAGACACTGGAGAGTGTGGAGCCACATGGATGCCATGGAGGACTTGGAGGTCATAGAGCTTATGGAGCATGCATTTTCCCTGGAGGCCTGGGATGGCCTCTGCATGCTCATGGAGCCTGTTGAGAAAGCCTTTGGAGACTATGCAGGCTGTGCCGACCCCTGGAAACTTTGGAGCCTGTGGAGCGTATAGAACCTGTGGGATCAGTGGAGCCCATGGAGCCTATGAATACCCATTGAGCCTGTGGAGCCTGTAGAGACATATAGACCACATGGAGTCTATGGCAACTATGCAGTCCTGTGGGCTATATGGAGCCTGTGGAGTCACTGGAGCTGATGGAGCCCATGGAACACATGGAGCCTGTGGAGCCTGCAGAGGCTGTATATCTCATGGAGGCAATGGAGACTGTGCAGGCACATGGTGCTGGCAGAGCCTGTTGAGGCCATGGAGGAATATGGATCCTGTGGAGCCCATGGAGGTTATACAGGCCCATGAAGCCTGTGGAGGCTGAAGAGTGTGAAGAAGCTGAGGATTTTGTGAATGCCTGTGGAGTAGCTGGGGCCCATTATGGGCCAGGGAGACTGTGAGGACTGTGCAGGCTCATGGAACCTGAGGACACTGCGGAGTTTCTGTAAACTGTGAAGCCATATAGATGCCATGGAGGCCTTCGAGGTCAGGGAGTCCATGGAGCATGCATGGCCCCTGGAGGCCTGTGGAGCCTCTGCACGCCCATGGAGCCTGTTGAGCCCTTGAAGCACTTGAAGGTAATGCAGCCTCTGCAAGCTCATGGTGCTGTCAGAAACTGTTGGAGCCATGGAGCAATTTGGATACCATGGAGCCCATTAGGTTATTTAGGCTCATGAAGCCTGTAGAGGCTGCAGAGGCTGAAGAAGGTGAGAATCATATGGATGCCTGTGAAGTTGGTGGGGCCCATTTCGGGCCAGGGATGCTGTGATGCCTACGCAGGCTCATGGAGCCAGAGGAAACTTTGGAGCTTCTGGAAACTGTGAATCCACATGGATGCCATGGAGGTCTTGGATGTCATGGAGCCCATGGAGCATGCATTGCCCATGGAGTCCTGTGGAGCCTCTGCAAACCCATGGAGTCTGTTGATCCTTTGAAGCCCTTGGAGGTCCTACAGCCTGTGCAGGCCCATGGAGCCTATGGAGCAGGTCGAGCTTGTGGAGCCTGTGGAGTCTGTGCAGCCTGTGGAGACCTTTGGAGCCTATCAGGACCTTAGAGACCATTCACACATGTGGAGCTTTTGCTGGCTGTGGAGACCATAGAATCCATGGCGACTGGAGACTTTGTAGGCCAGTGGAGTCTGTGGGGCTTTTGGAGCCTGTTGAGGCCAATGAAGCCCTTGGAGCCTGTGGAACCAATGGAACCTATGCAAACTTGTGGAGCGTGTGGAGCCTGTGGAAACTGTAGAGGACAGTGGATCATGTGAAAGCCTGTGGAGCTGGTTGAGACCTTGGAGCCCATGAAGTTATCCAGACTTGGGAGTTCACAAAGCCTCTGGAGTCCTTGATGTTTGTGCAGCCCCAAGTAGCTTATGGTAATGAGGACAAATGAGCCTGCAGCAGCTGTGATTAAAGTAGTTAGCCATGGAGACCATGAATACAGGCTTTTGTACCAGTTTGTACTTTTTGCTCTGAGTTCTTCTCATTCCTGTAGCCTATTTCGGACTAATGAGAGGCTTTCCTTTATCTCTCCTGAGTGGTTAGTGTAGAAACAGCAGGTTTCAACTAGGGCTATACATATTTCTCCCTGTTTTAAGAATAATAGACTAACCCACGCCTATTTTTCAGAACCACTTCAGCCAGAGAGGTTAAGGAATTTTCAAGATGATTAACTGATTTTTCTAACAATTTTAGGTTTAAGTCATCTTGGGTGGATAAGGTGTTAAAATTTTCTTTACCAGTGATCATGACTGCCGTTCCCAAAGATGCTGACCCCCGATCCCAAGGCCAACCATAATGGGAACAAGAATAGGAACTCATTTAAACCGACTCATAATTCTAAAATGCTCGTGGCCTCCTTCACCTGAATACCAGTATACCTGTGGGATGATATGCACCAGGATGCAAATGGCTGGGTCTTTTTCAGTCTTAGATTGTGACAAGGTTTGGGGGGAGAGACAAGGGGTGATTCCTTGGGTACAGGTGTGCCAGGTGCCATTGGGGTTTTCCAATAATAGGATTCATAAGTTTCATCAGAGAAAACAACTGATGAACAGTGTGGGCCTAGGAAGGTTGCATTGATTTTGCTTGAGGAGGGGGCAAAACAGGTGCCTTTACCCTGTAACTCTCCCAGAGTTAGAATTGGCTCCTGATCCCACTTACATAAACTTTGGCGCTCATTTACTGATATATTTTGAAAGTATAGTGATGTATTGGGGATAGTGCTTCCATCTGCTCCTATTCCAATGTAATAATGGATTGGGGGTTTAGGCAGAACTAGCAATCTTTGGTGGCATTTGGCTGGCTCTCACTTAAGAAAGTGAAGACAGAGGACAACATAGACAACAAGAGGGTTCTGGGTGGTTTTTGCTTGTGGGACCTTAAGTGTCCTGATTTTCTTTTGGGTGGAATTACCGGCTCTGGGTTAAGGAGAATGTCCTGGTTGGGGCCCACTGGATCGGGTGGAGGGGGTTTTAGAATACCCTGTTAGAAGGTGTTACAGTTGGTCAGTTTGATGTAATTATGAATTCCAAAAATGTAACTGAATCATGCTTGTAAACTGATCTGTTAATCTGGGCATGATTAGGTTAGGATTAGGGCACTGAGCCCCACCCCTTGGTGGGTGGGGGATTGAATATAAAAGGCAAGGCAAAGGAAAGTTGAAGCAGTCTTTTGAGAAGCAGTTTTGATGTTGGAAAGGAGGCCCCAGGGAAAGAGAAGCAAGCCATTCACCTAATCGTCTACAACTGACCTTGTGGAGGAAACAGGAGCTAAGCCCGGAGAGAAACGCAGCCCTGGGAAGAGAGGAACCCCAGAAATCTAAACCCTGGCAAACACCAGCAGCTGTTTTGCTCTAACACGTGACAATGGACTGTGGTGAGAGAAGAAACTTAACGCTTTATGGCCTAGTATCTGTGGACTTTTGCCCCAAATAAATACCCTCTATAAAGACCAACCCATTTTTGGTATTTCACATTAGCATCCCTTTGGCTGACTAATACAGAAGGTAAACTCGGCTCCAGGGTCTTCACCAACTACATATAGTCTGAGGCCCCATGTTTTGCCTCCTTCCCAGACATTATTGAACCCATTTATAATATGGATGTTAATGGGGTTACCGGACCCATGGTTGGGTCCTGGGGCTGTGCTGCACTGAAGAGGCTGTAGCAGTATCTCTGGAAGTCCATGTGTCTAGGGTTTCACAACCCCATTGAGCACAGTGGTACTGCCCTCGAGTATGGCATTCTGGGGGCGCATCTGCAGGGCAGGCATAGAGCTTGGCCTGGGTTCGTCCTCTTTCTAATATTTGTCTCCACATCCATGACCTGCAGGAGGGCCATCTGGATCCATGTCTAGGTTGTTCCAATTCTCCCCAAGGAGGGCACACAGATTGAAAGAGAAGGTGGGATTTTTCCCCAGAGTTTGAGTGACATTTAGAACATATCCATCCTTTGTCTTATAATACTTCAGTTATAGGTTAATCGAAATCTATTGACACACCTGCTAATGACCAAGAGGGGCAGCAAACTCATTTGCCAGCCTGTACCTTATCCCTCCCTCTTCCCCACCCCTAGTCTTAACTTGCTCAGTGAATCTTGATCTTTAAGGGGTCTTCTGTTCTGGTGATTGTTCACTTTTCTGTCTCTGAGTTGACCCTAGTGGTCCTCATGACCTTTACCTGGGATGCATGTATCCAGTGTCTTTTCCCCGTGACTTTTACTGCCATGGGCGTTGTGAGGATCACCACATATGGGATTGTCTGCCATGATTCAAGTGTTCCAGCTTGGAGCTTCTGTACCCAGATAGATTTCCAGGCTGTGCCTGAAATAAAGGAGGGTTAGTACATGGATGAGGGGGATGGGTTTTTCAGACATTTCATTTGACAATTTTCCTAATCCAGTCCATTTCCTTTAGAGTAGAGAAAAGATATTGGTTGTCATATTCAGATATTTTTCCAACCCCAACTTGGGCAACAGGGGCGGGGGTCTGACAAATAATATTTCATAGGGTGTAATGCCCTGCACGTAGGGGGTACATCTGGCCTTGAGGAGGGCAAAAAGTAGTGGATTCACCCAGTTTTTGCCAGATTCCAGAGTCACCTTGCTTAGGGTTTCTTTCAAGGTGTGGTTCATCCTTTCAATGTGTCCTGATCTTTGGGGCCAAAATGCACACCGCAGTTTCCAATTTATACCCAGGGCTTTAGCCAATTGTTGTGTCACTTGTGCTATGAAGGCTAGACAGTTATCTGATCTTATTCTAAGAGGAAGCCCGAATCGTGGAATCATTTCTGCTATCAGTTTCTTAACTACTACCATGGCTGTTTCATTTTTAGTTGGGTAGGCTTCCACCCATCCCGAAAACGTATCTACCAGCACCAGGAGATACCTATACCCATATTTTTCCAACTTCATTTCAATAAAGTCTATCTCCCAGTGCTCCCCTGGTTCCATCCCACAGAGTCTAATTCCCACTGGAGCTTGGGCACCTCCTCTTTGATTTACTCTGGCACAGACTTCACATCTTGATGTGATGCTTTTGCTGATTTTAGACAAACCTGGGAAATAAAAGTCTCTTTTTATTAGTTCTATTAATTTAGTGCTGCCTATATGTATGGTGTCTTGCAGCCTTTTGACTAATTGCCTTCCCACTGCTTCAGGTAGATAAGTCCTGCCATTGGGCAGGACTAACCATTCTTCTGGGAAACTTTTAGCTCCTTAGAACTTCCCCCTGCTTGACGTCTTCCAGGGAGTAGTGTAGTACTGGGAGTTCCCAGGGACTTTCAGGAGCATTTGGACAGGGGTGAGCAGTAGGAAGGCAGAGGCTCGTGTGACTGTCTGCTAGCTGGTTGCCTTCAGCCTGTGGGGAGTTTCCCTTCTGGTGTCCCATGCAGTGAACAATGGCTACTCAGTCAGGGAACCAAATGGCATCTAATAATGCTAGGACTTCAGCTCCATTTTTAATCTCTTTTCCTCCAGATGTTAGGAATCCTCGCTCTTGGTACAGTGCACTGTGTACATGGGCTGTAGCAAAGGCATAGCGACTGTCCGTGTAAATATTGACAATTTGGTCTTTTGCCCATCTTAAAGCCTGAGTAAGGGCTATTAGTTTGGCCCATTGTGTGGAGGTGCCCTGGCTTAAAGATTGAGCCCAGATAGTTTTGGTTGGCTCTACTACAGCCGCTCCCTTGCAATGGATTCCGTACTTAACAAAATTGCTGCCATCTAATTAGAGGTTATGGGAAGCTTCTGGCAAAGGCACATCTGTGAGGTCTTGTCATAGCTTGGTCAGGGTTTCCAGAAAGTGTAAGCAGTCATGGGCCACTTGGGGGGCACTAGAGTCAGGGAGCAGGGTGGCCAGATTTAATGCCTCTGTTTTTGAGAATACCACAGTGGGTGGGTTCAACAATAACACTTGATATTGCATGATTCTGGCATTAGATATCCATTGGTCCTAGGGACTGAGGAGGAGGTCTTCTACCGAATGTGGGACTGTTACCACCAGATTTTGGCCAAAGGTTAACTTAGAAGCTTCCTTAACTAAAAGGGCGTGGCCACCACAGCTCTTAGGCAGTTAGGCCATCCAGCAGCTACATAGTCCTGTTTTTTTTAGAGGCATGCTACTGGTCAGTGCCAAGGCCCAATGTAGTGGGTCACGACTCACTTGCTAACCCTATGATTTTCATTAATGAATAGATGAAAGAGTTTGGACAAGTCAGCTAACCCAAGGGCGGGGGCACTCACCAAAGCTGTCTTCAGGCATGTAAAAACTTCCTGCAGCTTGTTGGTCCACAACAAGTTATTTCCCTTGTCCGCCATGGTGGCATAAAGGGGCTTAGCAATTTCTGAAAATCTGATGATCCACAGTCTGCAATATCCCACCATGCCAAGAAATTCACGTACCTGTCATTTGAGGTTGCCTCAGGGATCCCCAATACAGCTTGAATACTGTCATGTGAAAGTCACTGCTCCCCTTTTTCTAAGATGTATCCAAGATATGTTATGGAATGAGAGCAGAGCTGAGCCTTGTGGGTGGATACATGATATCCCATTTCTGCTAAGGCTTTGAGTGGGCTGAGAGTTGCGATTTTGCAAAAGACTGAGTCTGGTGCAGCTAGAAGGAGGTCATCTACATACTGAAGTAGGGTAACACCTGGATGCTGCCCTCTGAAGGCAGACAAATCTCACCTCAGAGCCTCTCCAAAAAAGGTGGGGGGGGTTTGAATCCTTGTGGAAGCCTCGTCCACGTCAGCTGCCCACATCCCCCAGGCCAAGAGTCTTCAAAGGCAAAATGGGCTGGCTAACTGGTGCCAAAGGTATAGAAAAGAATGCGTCTTTAAAATCCAGGACAATGTAGGT
Organism: Tolypeutes matacus; assembly: GCA_026826555.1. Taxonomy (NCBI): domain Eukaryota; kingdom Metazoa; phylum Chordata; class Mammalia; order Cingulata; family Chlamyphoridae; genus Tolypeutes; species Tolypeutes matacus. The sequence continues at coordinate 163,860 of JAKSZT010033764.1, forward strand.
AGTCTGTTCTGGAGGGAGCTGGCTTAACGCATGTATGGGTTAGGGATGGCAGAGTGTATTGTTTCAACCCTCTTATTTACTTCTCTAAGATCCTGTACAGGCTGATAGTCTGTGCTCCTGACTTTTGCACAGGAAGTAAGGGGGTGTTCCATGGGGACTGGCAAGGAACAAGAATAAGTGCATCAAGTAGAAATTTGATGTGTTTTTCAATTCCAGTCCGGGTTTTGTGGCTGATTGAATACTGCCATACCCAGATGGGGAGAGATGTGCTGAGTACTTTCACCATCACCATCATGATGTTGAGCCAGCCCAGGGGGTTTGTCTCAGAACCAGACTCCTGGAACCAGGTGCTGGAATTCTTGAAGCAACTGATTAGCTTCTGGTGGTGTCTTGAGACCTGTTAGGAGATATTCTTCTGAGACAGGGAAGGTTACTAGGAGGGTCTGGGGCTGAGTGCTAAACTTTATTTTCATCTCACCATCCCGGAAGGAGATGGTGGCTTTCAATTTTTGTAGCAAGTCTTGTCCCAGCAGGGAGTAGGAACAGTCAGGCATAACAAATAAAGAGTGGGTGATGGTCCTGCATTCAAGATTAATGGTTTGTAGTGGTCCAGGGATGAGTGTATCTTCCTGGTGGCCTCTTGAACCAGAGTATGTTCAGCTTTAAAGGAGCCAGGGTCTAATTTTAGGGCATAGTACATAGCCCCCATATTGACCAGGAAGTTAACAGGGCTGCCCCCAACTGTTAGTTTCACCATGGGCTCCTGGGGGCCTAGGGAGCCCTGGCCCCATTAGTCTAGCAAATGCAGGGATGGGCTGGGGTCTGCCCAGCATCGGGGGTATTCATTTTTCCAGTGTCCCTTTTCTTTGCAGTAAGTGTACTGGTCCTTTTGCAGTCCTGGTCTACAATGCCTTGGCTTTCTCTGGTTCCCAGAGAATCCATGGGAGGAAGAGGCCCTAGGACACTCTGTAGCCATTGTGCTCAGCAGGACCTTTGCCACCTTCTTGGTTTTTAGAGTATCGGCATCCTCCCTATTGTTATACACTTTCTGAGCCATCTCCATCAGTTAAGATAATAGTTTCCCTTCAAACCACTCTAGCCTTTGCAATTTCTTTCATATATCAGGAGCAAACCGCAATACAAATGCTATATTTATAGTCCTATGATTTTCAGTTGCCTCAGGGTTTATAGGGATGTAATTTCTATAGGCCTCCATTAGATGCTCTGAAAAGGCAGAGGGTGACTCATTAGGGCCTTGGGTGGTTTCACTCACCTTAGAAAGATTCATTGGCTTTCTGGCAGCAGCTTGAAGGCCACATAGGAGAGTCTGGTGAAACTGTTCAAGAGCCTCCTTACCTTGATCCTGATTGTAATTCCAGTCTGGTCTGGTAGAGGGGAACACAGTCTCTATTTGGGTAGGGTCAGTAGTGGGTTGGCTGTCTCGACCCTTGATGGTTTTTACAGCCACCTTCCGGATATGATCTCTCTCCTCTGAAGTGAATAGGACCTGTAACACTTGCTGGCAGTTGACCCAGGTGGGATTATGGGTGAAAAAGATAGTTTCTCAGAGAGAAATTAAGCCGTGGGGTTTTTCTGAGAATGGAGGATTTTGATTTTTCTACATACATGTCTGTAGATGAAAAGGGGCATATACCATGAACAGGAGACCTTCATCACTCAGGCCTGGACCTGCTTGGTGGAGGGGCAGTAAGGGGATTGAGTCAGGCAAGTTGCGGAGATCTGCAGAATCCTGACACTGGGTGCCCCTTCATGTATGGGGTGGCTGGTTAGAGAGGTATCAGCAGGTATGAAGAGTGGAGGGTATAGGCTGTCTTAGATGATTCGTTTAGAGGGAGAGGAGTAGGAGGAGTGGATGGGGAGGGGCAGATGGAGGGGTATGGGAGGTCGATTGGGGGAATAGGTAAGGGTGTGGCTCATCAGGAACATCTTGCAAGACCAAAGGACTGGGGTTCTTAACAGGAACTTTCAACAGAATTTGAGCTCTGCCTGGGACAGGCATCTTTGTCCTGCAAGACAAAATTTTTGTTTCTTTGGAGTGTCTGTAAGAAGATCCATCCACACATCAATGTAAGGAATCTGGTCCAGGTGACCAAGTTTACCATAGATGACCCTCCAAATGTTGTAGACTGTTGGGAGATCCATCATTCCTTCAGATGGCCGGCCCATACCAAACATGGGCCACCCCAATTCACAGAGGGTTCAGAGGGTCCCTGTGTTGAGCTTGGCTCCATATCCAGATGCTGCCTTCTTGAATTCCTGAAAGTTCTTTAGAAAACATGCAAGGGGTGTGGTAGGATAAGAGGATGATTGACCCATAGCAACAATCAAAAGGAGCACAGAATATAAACTGAGCAGAAATGTTACAAACAGACAGCCCACTACAAACACAGACACATGAACTTTGAGCCTATTCTGAGGTCCAGGGTGACGTCTCACCTGGTGGTCAGGCTGCAGGGGAAGAGGTGTGCATGGCAGTCCAACAGCCTCCCTTGGATCCAACTTACCAAAATAGAACAGAAATGGCTATTCCTTAGGTTGAATTAATAATCTCCTGCGGAGTTTCTGGCCAGACTGAGGACCTACAAGGGCAGAGGAACGTTCCTCAGAGGGCTTCCACCTGAAGGCCTTAGTGTGGCCGGCTCTGGTCTATCTTGCTGGGGCCTCCAGAATGAAGTGGAACACTTCATATAAATAAGAACTCCCAGGAGAAAAATTTAATGGAACATTTATTAACAGCCAGGGCATGCTCTTTAGTGAGTAGTGCCTAAAATCTGGAGGCTGCAGCCTTTATAGACTTTCTTCCCATGAGCGCCAAACTTTCTTGCATGTGCCAAGAGACAGGAATGTTAGATTTAAACATATACATTTTCTATATAGGGTTCTGAGCAAAACAAGCAAGCAGAGTTACAGAAGCGGATATTTGCCATTAGCATCTCAGCAGGGGGTGGAAGTGATTGAAGTTTTCCCAGCATAAGTGGCACCATTTCCCCATTAGGCCTGCCATTCCCCCATTAGGTCTGGATCGGTGTCTGGGTTTTTAACGACCACATATATTTTATAAGCTTGGGGTTCCGGCTGGGGAGAATTTGTGTGATATTGTTTCCATTTCAATTGCTCCCAAGAATGATCTAAAGAAGAACTCAATATACTGTGTTTCTGCTCCAAATCTTAACTCCAAAGTCAGATGTGTAAATCAGAGAGGTGTTCCATTATTCCCATCCCCAGAGCCAGAGGGCACAGATTTTCCTAGGGTGTGTGTGGGGGGGCAGGAAGCAAGCTGTGATACTGAAAGCCCCTGTTTTCTTCTCCAAAGAACTGTTTACATTCACAACAGAATTAAGAAATTCAAACCATAGGGAGCTCTCAAGTCCAGTGGATTTTCTAGAGGCCTCAGATTTAATTCATTTCAATCCTTCAGGAAGAATAGAAATGTATAATTTTACAGATGAGAAAAAACTAATAAAGTTTGTTGGCAGCAACTCACTTTAAAAGAAATGTAAAAGAATATTCTTCAGGCAGAAAAAAATAATCTCAGAAGGTTCAAGATTCAGGATGGACTGAAGAACAATATCTGTTAATTAAATTAATATATATGAATGACCATTGAATGGATAAAATAATAATGATATCCGTGGCCTAGGACATCAATAAAGTGTTCAAATGCACCATAAAGTAATATATAGCATAAGATGGTGAAATGGATATGTAGCAGTTTGAGATCATTATGTATTCCAAAAATAGATATTAGATTATGCTTGTAAACTGTTCTGTTAATCTGGGCATGATTAAGTTATCATAAAGGAGTTGACTGGGCCACAGTCGGTAGGGCTTTGAGCCCCGTCCCTTGGTGGGTGGGTTCTCAGACGTAAAAAGACATGGCAAAGGACAGAGTTGGAATAATTTTTGAGGTTGGAGTTCTGATGAGCAAAAACAGAAGGCCCCAGTGTAAAGAGACAAGTGATTCACCTGACAGTTCACAGCTGGCCTTGTGGAGAAAGGCAAAGCTTAGAGAGCCTCATAGTCTACAACTGACCTTGTGGAGTAAAAAGAGGAGATGAGCCCAGAAAGAAACTCAGCCATGAGAAAAGAGGAACTGAAGAAGTCTGAACCCTGGAAAATGTTGGCAGCTGTCTTGTTCCAAGACAGAGTAAGAGAATTTGGTGAAGAAAGAAACTCATGCTTTCAACCCTGGTAACTGTAAGCTTCTACCCTAAATAAATACCCTTTATAAAGACCAACAAATTTCTGGTATTTTGCATCAGCACCCCTTTGGCTGACTAATACAGGATAAAAAATGTTTAAAAATACATTATTTGGCAAGTCAATAACAAATAATAAGTGCAGATTTGGCAAGGCAAGCAAAAGTTTTATAATTTCCTGGGTAAACTTTAAAGAATATTAAATAGTGCATCTCATCCAAATAAATAGAAAAAAAAAACTTGAGCAAAAATAGTCAGTCCAAACAAAGTGTTCAGGATTTCCTGGGTTGCCATTTTGTCCTTTATTCTGGGACTACCTTACTCGTGCATCTTTGGAAGCTGCACCTTTCTTATCCTTCAGAAGACTTAAGGAACCACGGTTGATTTATGGAGAGTATTTTGTCCCCATCATAAATCAAGTGCTGTATTGCTGCCCCATTTCCAAGTTATGAAGTCACCAAACTGGATGTGAAGCTCATTTGAGGCAAGAAGAGCCATGAATAATGGAATAAAAAAGGAGATATTGTTGCACTTCCAAAATTGGATGCTTAGATGATAAAGATTGGATCTTTCCTGTTTTCTAATGAATGTATTCAATGCTATAAATTTCCCTCTAAGCAATGCTTTTGCTGCACCCCACAAACTATGAAGAAGCATAGGACATTAGAGAAGCAGAGAGAACCACATAACAAAAGGCTTGTGAGTGGAGCTATATCCACTTCCACAACAGTACAGTATTAAGATGAAGGCAGCGAGTGTAAGAAAGTTGGGAAAATATGTTCTCTGATGGCAAGCATTGTTTCCTCAAAATAACACTTCTATGAATGTAACTTCACTTTGAAGGAATTTGCATCATCCTTATCTAAGCATGAGGGAATCCATATAAGGAAAATGAATGAAGAAAATGAGTTTTGCCAGTTTGCCCCACATGGTAATCCTCCCCTTTAAGTGTAATGAGTGTGAAGTTTTCTTGGATATTCAACCTCATGAGATACCTGAGAATTAACCTTTCAGAGAAAACATTTGGGATTTCATGAATTTGGGAAAGCTAGAGTCCCATCAAAGAAACGTGTATGAGTAAAACCCTGTGTATGTAAGGAATTTTGGAAATCTTTCAGCGAGGCATTAAATCACATTGAGCATGAAATATTCATATATTACTTAGTATTGTAACAAACATGGGAATGCTTCCATCTGAAACAAAACCTCATGGAATATGAGAAAATTCAAAATAGAGAGAAACCATATGAGTTTCCTGAATGTAGTCCGCTCTTTACTGTCATTTTTTATTCCTTATTTTAAAAGCCATAGAGGGGAACAGTCAAAGAAATGTCATATATGTGGGAAAGTTTTCCACCTGACAGAAACCCACTTTATCCATCCGAAAATTCTTACTGAAGAGAAATCATATATATGTGGGAAAGCTTTAATTCAAAAGTCAAATTTCATATACAAGAAATTTCCTACTGCAAAGATACCTTCTACATGTAAGGCATGTGAAAAAGCCTTTAGGCACAAATCATATCTCACAGAACATGTAAAAACTCATAGTGCACAGAAATTTTAGGTAATCTAAGCAACTCTTAAAATATATGTATATATATATATATAAATAACATTTTTGTAAGCAAATACACATATATGCATATATATTTATATATCATTTTACAAATGTTTGTATGTATTGTGAAAATTTTTATTTTTACCCATAAAAAAAAAAAAGAATGATTTGAAAGAAGACAAATAATTTATAAAAACAATTTATATCATAACATTTAGAAAATAAGTCAACACTGGAAAATCATTCTCTTTAATGTAAAATCAATAACCAAAAGGAAGAAACAAAATGTAAAATGTCAGTAGTCAATGAATAAGGGACAACTTATTTCTCTGTAATTGACACATACTAATTCCTTTGTGGATCACCAAAGTGTACAAAATAATTGAGAACATTTAATGAAAATGTGATTGAATTGACTTAAAAGCTTAACATAATAATTCACTTAGGGTATTACTACATATTTCTACCACTTGTGTTTACTTTTGAAATAAATATACATCAATAAAGACAAAAAAAAAAAAAAAGAATGCAGAAAAGCTTTCATCCAATAGAAATATATCCTTAAACATCAGAGCATTCATTCTGGAGAAAAACCCAATATATGCAATAAATGTGAAAAAGCCTTCAACCAGGAGAAAAACCTCATTAACCATCTGAGAATACATACAGGAGAGAATCCTAGGAATGTGAGGGACGTGGGAAAGCTTTCATTCAGAAATCAAGCCTCATTACACACCAGAGAACACAAACTGGATAGAAAACCCGTATATGTAAGGAATATAAGATAGTCTTCAGTAGCAAATCAAATCTCACTGACCATGAGAAAATTCATAGTGGAGGGAAACCCTATATATGTAAAGAATGTGGAATAGTCTTCAGTGAGAGGCAGTATCTCATTAAACATTACAACATTCATACTGGTGAGAAACCTTGTGAATGTAATGAATGCGAATCTCCAAAGAATCTCCACCTCCAGTCTGTGCAACTTGTAGCCAACCTTTTAAGGAAGCAGCTGTGACTGTGCAATTCAGGATGTCTTTCTCCACAAGGAAAGTGCACTTGCCGTTTGTTCTGAGATCTGCTCCTCCCACACCTTCTTCCACCCTCATGTGTGTTCAATTTGTTACCACTGATTCATGCCTCAGAATTTGAGATTTCTCTTAGTTTATGTAAAGATGGGCTTTCCACTTATTTCAAATTATCCTGGTTGTTTTCACTGGTTCTTCAATCCATTACATTCTGGGTAAACATTTTTAAAATTACCATTCAAAAAATAATGCTGCCCAATATTGTAACATTTATTTTCTTTCTTATTTTCTTCTTATTATTGTGGGTAAAAATCAAATTTTTCAAAAATACTTACTAATATTTATAAAATTATATATAAATATATATGTATATATGTGCATTAACTTACACAAATGTTTTTTCTTTACATATATATATATTTTAAAAGGTGCTTAGATTACCTAAATATTACACAGAAATTACCAGGATTCCCATGTTCCCCACCTCCCACACCTCTCACAACATCCCATACAAACATCTTTCATCAGTGTGGCACATCACCCACAATGGATATACACATCCTGGGGCCTTGCCACCAAGCATAGACCACAGTTCATATCGTAGACCACATTCTCTACCACACAGTTCTGCATGGTATATGTTGATGTAAAGTGGCCTACTTCAGTCACTGCAATGCCACTCAGGACAACCCCCAAGTCCCCCAAACCCCTGTATTTCAACTGCCCTTCACCTCCCTGCCCCAAAAGTGTCCAGAGGCCATTAGCTCCACCTCACTGTTATAATTTCTTCCATTGCTTGAATCACAATATGTCTACAACAGAATACCATTAAGTCCACTCTAGTCCATAACGCTTACTCCAATCCTGAGAGGACTGGGATGGTGATGTCCACTCCACCTCCATGTGAGAGAGGGCTTATATCCCATGGATATTATGTGTGGGATGATCCTGCCTGCAGATGCAGGCCCTTTCCATTCCCTGGGCTGTCCATTGCCCATCGTTGTCTCCTTGCCAGATGACTTGGATAAGTCCATTGAGCTGTAGGGTAGGAGTTGCAGTTCCACCAAGATTCCACATACACCTGGCACATAGGCAGGCCAGATTCTCCAGTCTCTGGAAGTACACCTAGAAACTGCAGCATCACATTTAGGTTTGAATAGAAGGATCTGATGGACCATGTGCAGGGAGGATTTATTTGAGTCCATCTTTGTCACTCTCAGGACAGAGATTCCAAAGTAGAGCCCACTAATAAGGCATCAATCTCTGTGGCTATCCCCACTTATATAGGACCTGGGTGTCTTCAGAGCCCTAAGGAGGCCCTCTGTGTGGGGTGACATCCACTTTGGTGTTCTATGAGATCCTACTGAGGTTTGCATAAGCGTTACCTCTGTGATGACCTCCAGACTCTCTTTGAAGTCTCTTAGCCACATGAACCCATTTCTCTTTACCTTTTCCCTTTTATTCAAGGTTTTTCCCAATCACGTTGTCAGCTGGCACTTGGTATTAATCCTTCATTGCCAGGGAGGTTCATCTCCGTGAGTCATGTTCCACATTGGGGGGAAGGTAATGCATTCGTATCCTAAGTTTGGCTTAGAGAGGCCACATTGGAGCAACAAGGAGGCTTTCAGGTGGCAACCCTTAGGCACCCCATAACAGTAGGCTAAGATTCAATTACAAGAGCAAAGTCTCATAAGACTCATCATCAATAACACCAACCCTTCAGTGCAACATCTTCTTTTGCCACACACTACTCCTGCAGTCAGTGGACTCTTGCTGCTCCCTTGGAGAATGTGGCAGAACTCTCCAGGCTGGGAATTCAGATTCTCTCATTTATTGAGTGATTGTCTACCCACCATGACCATGCCCCATCCCTTGATCATTTGAACAATTTCATATATCTTTCATGTATATTCACATGAACTTACTCCCATGAATCCCCCATCCCAGATACCCCCCACCAATGATCCTCTGCAGACCCCATTGTAACCCTTCTGTAATCTAAAACTTCCTTGAACATGGAGCCCATATAATAACCAAATACAATTAATATGATAAAAGAAATAATAATGATAAGCTTAAATGCAAAGGGTAAATACAGAGAAACTCAGAGGAAAAAAAATTAAACTAAAAATAAAATATAATTAGCAGATTGGGACATTCAAAAAATGGAAAAAAATTAATTTTTAAAAATATTATTCTTTTTTTTCTTTATCACTGTATTATCAGATACCTAGTGAACTGTAACACCTTCCCCCTCTCATTCCCCAGTGCCTCCCAAATTTTCATTTAATTTTCAAAGAAGTTTTAGGCCACAGCAAAGTCACACATGGAATACTAGAGATTCCCACATACCCAAACTCCCTATGCCTTCCCCACCCCATATTAAAACGTTTATTAAAAATGGATGTTAGCATTGTTATAACTGTTATACAGATAGTAAAATATAGCAACGAAACATTGTCAATGGTTTAAAATATAGTTTACATTTTAGACAGTACAGTTTAATAATTTTTGATGATATTTACCATATCTTCTGTCCATTAATGTAAGGTAATGAAAAACCTTTCCCATGACCACTAAATACCCCATTTGATTATAAATGTTCCTTCCTCCTCATCCCCCTTGGGTATATGACACTCCCCTGTCTTGACTCATGGAATGACAAGATTCATAGTTACATACCCTGGGTATTCCAAGCTGCCATTCCTAATCTAACCACCTGTCAACCCTGCACCACCAAACCCAATAATATCACTACCCATCTGCACTATCCTTCAATGTGCAACTATACTCTATCCCTTTACCATAGATTATATCCATATCAGTGATGGCTCACAACTTACTCTTCTCTTTCTCTCGCTTGTTAACCTATCTTTCAGACAATGGTTCTCAGAGACTGTTCACTTTCCTCAGTTCAAATCAGTGAGGTCATATACTGTTCATCCTTCAATGCCTGCCTTGCTTCAGTCAACATAATGTCTCAAGATTCATCCCCGTTATTCCATGTGTTAGCACTTTATTCCTTCTTACACCTAAGTAATATTCCATTATATGTATGTACCACGTTTTGCTTATCCATTCATCTGTTGATGGGCACAAGGGCTGATTCCAACTTTTGGCAATGGTGAACAATGCCACTGTGAACATTGGTGTGCATATATCTGCTCCTGCCTTTGTTTTCCGTTCTTCTGGGTATTTATCCAGCAGGGGAATTGCTGGATCATAGGGAATATCTATTGTTAGTTTTCTGAGAAATCGCCAAACTGTCCTCCACAGTGGCTGGATCATTCCACAATCCCACCAGCAGTGGATGAGTGTTCCTATTCCTCCACATCTTCTCCAACACTTAGAGTCTGCTGTATTTTTTATAGCTGCCATTCTGATGGGTGTAAATGGTATCTCATTGTAGTTTTGATTTGCATTTCCCTGAAAACAAGCGATGTCGAGCATTTTTTCATGTGCTTTGTAGCCCTTGGAATTTCTTCCTTGGATAAGTGTCCTTTCAGGTCACTTGCCGATTTATTAAATAGGTTGTTTGTCTTTTTATTTTCAAGGTGTAGGATTTCTTTATATATTCAGGATATTAGGCTCTTATCAGATATATAGTTGCCAAATATTTTCTGCCATTGGTAGGCTGCCTTTTTATTTTCTTAATAATGTCATTTGATGTGCAGAAGTTTTTAATTTTGAGGAGATCCCATTTATCTATGTTTTCTCTTACTGTGCTTGTTTTCACTGTGAAGTTCATGAAACCATTTCCTATTACAAGGTCGTGTAGATTCTTTCCTACATTATCTTCCAAGGTCTGTATGGTTTTGGTTCTCATATTTAGATCTTTGGTTCATCTTGAGTTGATTTTTGTATAAGGTGTGAGATGGTATTCTTCTCTCATTATTTGGATATGGATATCCAGTTCTCCAAGCCCCACTTGTTAAATAGGCCATTCTTTCCCAACTGTGTGGGCTTGGTAGCCTTCTCAAATATAAGATGACCATATATGTGAGGATCTATATCAGAACTATGAATTCGATTCCATTGTTCAGTAGGTCTATCTTTGTGCCAATATCATGCAGTTTTGTTCACTGTAGCTTTGTAATAAATTTTAAAGTCTGCTAATGAGATACTTTCAACATCAATTTTCTTTTTCAATATGTCTTTGGCAAATTGGGGCCTCTTAACTTTCCAAATATATTTTGTGGTTAGTTTTTCCAGTCCCTTAAAGATATAGTTTTGATTTTTATTGGGATGGCATTAAATCTTTAGAGTAGTATGGGTAGGATAGACATCTTGATGATGTTTAGTCTTCCTATCCATGAACAGGGAATATTTTTCCATTTACTTAAGTTTTCTTTGATTTCTTTTAACAGTGTTGTGTAGTTTTCTGTATATAAGTACTTTACATCACTAAATTTATTCCTAGGTATTTGATTCTTTAAGTTACTATTGTAAATGGCATTTTTTCTTGATTTCCTCCTCCAATTGCTCGTTATTGGTGTACAGAAATGCTACTGATTTTTGAGCATTGATGTTATAGCCTGCAATATTACTGAACTCCTTTACAAGTTCCAGAAGCTTTTTAGTAGCTTTCTCTGGGCTTTCTATGTATAGAATCATGTCGTCTCCAAATAATGAAATTTTTACTTCTTCTTTTCCAATCTGGATGCCTTTTATATCCTTTACTTGACTCAGGGCTGGAGCAACTACATCTAAGACCCCAATTGGCTGTCCCCAGAGAGCTAGCCAGTGAGTATCCTTCTAAACTGATACCATCTTGCATCTGTTCTATAGCATTTTCTTATAAGTCAACCCAACCATTTATACTTTTTCAGTTTCTTAACCTGATTCTGATGTGGATTCAAGTTTAACAGCCACTGAACTACAGTCGTCTGCTTTCTACATAACTCCAATTTTCCTTTATTTTAAATCAGAAATGATCATTTCATAATTAGGTGATATACTTCTGCTTTCAAGTATTTTAAGGACTTAGAACATTTATTTATATTCTTAAGTTGTTCTCCAATGTTTTCTCATATCTGATAGCGTATGCAATGGATTAAACTAGAAATTGCATGTATTTATAAAAAGAAATGTGTACCCCAAAGAATCTGCAAATGAAGATAATACTGAGGAAGGAGGAATGGGGGTTGAGGCTAGAGAAGGCTGTTTGACATAACAGACATAAATTATTTTTATACTCTTTGCATGGATAATTTGGTTATAATTTGAAAGAAAATTTGAAAATAGTACACAATGAAATCATACAAAGTGGTTGATTTGAAGATATTGATTTGTGGGGGCACTTCCCCTCACCCTTTGCAAATACAGTCACCCATAAAGGCAAAGTGCTCAATCATCTCGGCACCCTCCCCAGCTGCCTGGACAGCTTGAGGCCTCACTCAGCAAGAGTGAGCACGGAGCATGAGGAGCATGGACACGACCTTGTGAAGTCCACTCTGCTCTCTACATGTGTCCGGTTAGAGGACTGTTAGCACCACAGGAGAAGATGGACTTCCTGCTGCTTAATCCACAGGGAAGACGCGCTAGAGGGGTTCACATCACTAACTGAGGCTGTGAGTGCTGAGCAGGGCTTTCTCCTTTTCCTACTTGCTGATCAAGAACCTATGATGATGGTTTTTATTAAGGCTCTGAGAGTTTGGTTACAAAACAGGACATTCCCTCAGGCTTGGGGGAGCTGCAGTGAATACGTGTTACATTCCAGCTTCTTCAGTTGTTCATCAGCTCTTCCCATCCAACCCCTCCGTTATCTTCCAGTATTGAAGAGGTCTGCATAATTTTTAACTCTGTAAAAAATGTGTTGAAATTTTAATATTTAATTAGTCTGAGAGCTATCTGGCATCTGTACCCGCTGAGGTTTTCTGCAAAATTCCACTACCTCAAAAAATCATTTCTATTCTTGTCAGCCTTAGGTCCCAGGACTTTCTGGAATTCCCATAGGGTATTTCTTAGGGTAATAGCCTAATGTTAATTCTGGTGATGTTATTGCTGAAGCCAATGCTGTAATGTGAATTTTGATGTTTCCTTCCTGACACCAACAGGTTTCATCTTGGGATTATGCTTCCTTTAGCTGCCCTAAGACTGGAGATGATGAATGTAGAACTGGGAGCAGTAGACCAGAGTCTGTGCCTGAGACCCAAGAGGGGTAGAATAAGAGGAGCCACCTCAGAGTGTCAACACTGGAGGCCAAGGGAAGGAGGGAAGGGCAAAATCAGCAGGAGCAGGAAGACTCCTCTCTATGCCCTGATTCCTCTACTGAACCAGATCCCAGTTCCCATGCTTTTATCTGCCCCTGCCCACCTGGCCAAACCCTTCCTGAGGCAGGTATATCATACTGGGCATCTGTGACTTTAGACTAGTCCCCAAACCATGTGACTCCCCTGCCTGACTCCCTGTCATGCAGGACTTGATGGTCAAGAGCACTTCCCTCTCCATCTTACCAGTACTCATTCCTGTCTAGTTTGGAGACACCCACAGTTTACAGGTGAATTCAATGGGCAGCAGCATTACTCTGCCATTTGGGAACACAGCAGCTCTCCAAACTTATGTCCCTAGCTGTTTCAGATTACCAAGCACTGCCATTGCCAAGAAATTGGTTGGCTTTTATTGGAATTTATTACCGTTAAAGCTTACAGTCCTGAGATGGAGATAATTTCCAAATCAAGGCATCATCAAAAATGCTGTCTTAACAAGGGTCAGCTGCTGCTGGACTCCTACCAAGGCAAAATATTGGGCCTGCCTGTCTCTCTCTGCCTTCTCCTCCAAACTCACTTTCCCCCAGACCTCAGCAGTGGGCCATCAGACACAATTGCTCACACCGCTCCCTTCTCCTCTGGCCTGGATGTCTTCAGCTTCATGCTGGTCCATGAGACCAGCCTCTGGTCTCTCCATCATCCTCTCAGGGTTAATGTGTCTCTCCACAGCTGCAGGAGATCCTGTAGACCTCTCCCAAATGTCAGTGTAAACCTGGCAGCACTCCGCCTCTGTGTGTTCCATATATGTAGTACTTCAGCACAATGATTCGGGTCCATCCAGGTGCCGGAAATCTAACCAAAGGCCCTTACCTAAACTAAAGCATTCTATCACAAAGTGACCTAATCAAAATTTCCCTTATCTGAATCTAAACAAAATGTCCTACACACAAAAGGCTTACACATACAACAATGGGTTAGTCAGAACATACATTTCTGGCATCCACGCAACCCTGAAATAAAAGCATTAACCCAGGGCACAGGGATCAGAAGGGGTCTCCTAAGTCTAGGAGAAATGGGAACTCATGAAGCAGTGGCTGTACTTTGGGTGAGAACATCATTGAGCAAAATGGGGTGCTCACCACCATTGCACAGGTTCCTAGAATGGTCCCAAGAAGAACTCAATACACTGTGCTTTCTTCACCAAATCTTAGCTCTAAATCAGGTGTGTAACTCAGAGTTGTGCCATTAATCCCATTCCCAGAGCCAGAGCACACAGATTTTGCCTGGTGGGGGGGGCAGTAAGCATCTGTAAAACTGAAAGTCTCTAATTTCTTCTTCAAAGTACTGATTGCATTTACAATAGAATGGAGAAATTTGATCCTATGGGTGCTCTCAGAAACAGTGGAGATTGTGGAGGGCCTGAGATTTAGTTCATCTCAATCCTTCAGGAAGAAGTGAAATAAATATTCTACAGGTGAGTAAAAACTAATAATGTTTCCTAGCAGAAACTCAATTTAAAAGAAATCTAAAAGAATATTCTTTAGGCAAAAAGAAAATAATGTCAGAAGGTTCAAGATTCAGGATGGATTGAAGAATAATATCTGTTAATTAAATTCATATATCTAAATGGCTATTGAATGGATAAAGTAATAATGATATCCGTGTCCTAGGACATCAATAAAGTGCTAAAATACAGCAAAAAATAATATATAACATAAGATGGGTAAATTAATATGAAGCAGTTTGATATCATTATGAATTCCAAAAATAGATGTTTGATTATCTTTGTACACTGGTCTGTGGATCTGGGCATGATTAAGTTTTGATAAGGGCATTGAATTTGCCACATTTGGTAGAGAATTGAGCTCTGCCCCTTGGTGGGTGACATCTCAAACATAAAAAGACATGGCAAAGCACGGAGTTGGAGTAATTTTTGATGTTAGAGTGCTGATGAGCAAGGACAGAATGCCCTGGGAAAAAGAGATGATCTATTCACCTGACAGTTCACAGATGGGCTTGTGGAGAGAGGCAAGGCTTAGAGAGCCACATAGTCTACAGCTGACCTTGTGGAGGAAACAGAGAAGCTGAGCCCAGAGAGCAACGCAGCCCTGAGTAGGGAAGAACCCAAGAAGCTTGATCCCTGACAAATATCAGCAACTGTCTTGCTCCAAGATGGGCTAACAGACTTTGGTGATGGAAAAAATTTATCCTTTATGGCCTGGTAACTGTAAACACCTACTCTAAATAAATAACCTTTATAAAGACCAACAGATTTCTGGTATTTTGCATCAGGACGCTTTGGTTGATTAATACAGGATATAAAATGTTTTAAAATACATTATTTGGAAGATCAATAACAAATAATAAGTGCAGATTTGGAAAGGCAAGCAAAAGTGTTATAATTTCCCTGACAAACATTAAAGAATATTAAATCATGCATCTCATCCCAAATGAATGGAAGAAAAAAATTTGAAGAAAAATAATCAGTCCAAAACAAAGTGTTCAGGCTTTCCTGGGTTGCCTTTTTGGCCTTTTTCTGTGGTGACCTTACACATGCATCTTTGAAGCTGCACCTTTCTTATCCTTCAGAAGCCTGAAAGTTCCAGGGTTGGTTTATGGGGTGTTATTTTGTCCCCATCATAATTCAAGTGCTGTATGACTTCCCCTTTTCCTAGTTATGAAGTCACCAACCTGGATGTGATACTCATTTGAAGCAAGAAGAACCATGAATGATAGAACAAATAAAAAGGAGATATTGTTTGTTTCCCAAATTGAATGCTTAGATGATTGATATTGGATCGTTTCTCTTTTCTAATGAATGCATTCAATGATATAAATTTCCCTCTAAGCACTGATTTTGCTGCACCCCACAAACTATGAAGAACCATACGACATTAAAAAGCAGAAAGAAACACATAACAAAAGGATTGTGAGTGAAGCTATATCCACTTCCACAACAGTACAGACTTCAGAAGAAATCAGAGAATGTAAGAAAGTTGAGAAAATATTTCCTCCAACCACAAGCATTGTTTCCTAAATAACACCTCTACGAATGTAACTGCACTTTGAAGGAATTTCCATCATGCTTACTTAAGCAGGAGGGAATCTATGTAAGGAAAAAAATAATGAAGACAATGAATTTTGCCATTTTGCCCCACATGGTATTCTTTCCTTTGAGTGCAATGAGGGTGAAATTTTCATGGAAACCCAACCTCATGAGATACCTGAGAATTAATACTTCATAGAAACCCTTTGGGATTTCATCAATTTGGGAAAGTGAGAGTCACATCAAAGGAACATGCAGGTGTAAAACACTGTATATTAAGGAATATTGGAAATCCTTCAGCCAGGAATTAAATCTCATTGAGCATGAAATATTCATACATTAGTTAAGATAGTAATGAACATGGGAATGCTTCCATCTGAAACAAAACCTCATGGAATGGGAGAAAATTCAAATTAGAGGGAAACCATGTGAGTGTCCAAATATAGTCTGCTCTTTACAGTCATTTTCTTTTATTGTAGGTAAAAATCAAAATTTTCACAATACATACCAATATTTGTAAAATGATATATATTGAAAATTAAATGAAAATTTGGGAGACACTGGGGATTGAGAGGGGGAAGGTGTCACGGTACACTGGACATCAGATAACACAGTGATAAAAGGAAAAAATGAATAATTTTTTTTACAAAAAGCATTTCTTTTGTTTTTTTTCCATTTTTTGAATGTCCTAATCCACTAATTATATTTTGTTTTGTTTTGTTTTTTGTTTGATTGTTTGTTTGTTTGTCTGTTTGTTTGTTTGTTTGTTTTTCCTCAGTGGTTTACAGTCATTTCTTACACCTCAATTTAAAAGCCGTACAGGTGAACAAGCATAGAAATGTAATACTTTGGGAAAATTTTCAACCTGACAGAAAACCCCTTTATTCATCAGAAAATTCTTACTAAAGAGAAATCATATATATGTGGGAAACTAATTCAAATGTCAAATCTCAGATATGACAGATTTTCTACTGCAAAGAAACCCTATGCATGTAAGGCATGTGAAAAAGCTTTAGGTAAAATAAAATCTCAAAGAACAAGAAAAAACTCATACTGGACAGAAACAAAATGAATGTAAAGAATGCAGAATAGCCTTCAGGCAAAAGCAATAGTTCATTAAACATCAGAGCATTCATTCTGGAGAAAAACCCTATACATGCAAAGAATGTGGAAAAGCCTTCCACAAGAAGGAACCCCTCATTAACCATCTGAGAATACATGCTGGAGAGAAACCCTATGAATGTGATGGACATGGGAAAGCTTTCATTCAGAAATCAAGCCTCATTACACACCAGAGAAGAAAAACTGGAGGGAAACCCTATATCTGTAAGGACTGTAGGAAAGCCTTCAGTAGCAAATCAAATCTCACAGACCATGAGAAAATTCATAGTGGAGGGAAACCCTATATATGTAAGGAATGTGGAATAGCCTTCAGCCAGAGGCAGTATCTCATTAAACATTAAAACATTCATACTGGAGAAAAACCTTCGAATATAATGAATGTGAATCTCCAAAGAATCTCCACCTCAAGTCTATGCAACTTGTTGCCAATCTTTTAAGGAAGCGGCTGTGATTGCAATTCAGGATGTCTTTCTCCTCTTGGAAAAGTGCACTTGCAGTTTGTTCTGAGATCTGCTCTTCCCACATCTTCTTCCACACTCATCTGTGTTCCATTAGTTTCCACTAATTTATGCATCCAAACTCGAGATTTCTCTTAGTTTATGTAAAGTTGGGCCTTCCACTTATTTCAAATTATCCTCGTGGTTTTCACTGGTTCTTCAATCCATTACATTCTGGGTAAGCATCTAAAAAATTACCACCTTTAAAAATAATGCCACCCATTATTGTAGCATTTTCTTAAAAGGCACACCAACCATTTATATTTTTTCAGTTTCTTCACTGGGTTCTGATGTGGATTCAAGTTTAACAGCCACTGAACTACAGTGGACAGCTTTCTACTTCACTCCAATTTTCCTTATTATTTTATATCAGAAATGATCCTTTCATAATTAGAGATATGCTTCTATTCTCAAGAATTTTAAGAAATTAGAAAATTTATTTATATTCTTAAGTTGTACCCCAATATTTTCTAAAATGTGATAGGGTGTGGAATGGATGAAACTAGAGAATGCATGTATTTTCAAACAGAAATGTGGACCCCAAACAATGTGCCAATGCAGATAATTCCGAGGAAAGCAGAATGGGGGTTGAGGCTAGAGAAGGAAGTTTGCTCTTTGCCATAACAGACAAATTATGTTTATACTCTTTGCACAGATAATTTGCTTATAATTTAAAAGAAATTATGAAAATAGTACACAATGAAATCTATGAAGTGGTTGATTTGAAGGTATTGTTGTGTATCTGCAACATTACTGGGGGGACACTACCCCTCACCCTTTGCATATACAGTCTCCCATAAAGGAAAATTGCTCACTCCCCTCGGCCCCTTCCCCAGCTTCCAGGTTGGCTGGATGCCTGCCTCAGCAATAGTGAGCACGGAGACGAGGAGCATGGACGTGACCGGGTGAAGTCCACACTGCTCTCTACACGTGTCTGTTTAGAGGGCTGTTAGCACAGCAGGAGAAGACAGACTTCCTACTGGTTACTCCCCAGTGAAGAACCGCTAGAATGAGTGACATCCTTAACTGAGGCTGTGAGTGCTGAGCAGGGCTGTCTCCTTGTCCTCCTTTGTGGATTCTGAACCTATGATTATGGTTTTCATTGGGGCTCTGAGAGTTTGGTTCCCAAACAGGACATTCCCTCTCTGGTTTGGGGTAACTCCAGTGAACACGTGTTACATTCCAGCTTCTTCAGTTGTTCATCAGCTTCTTCCCATCCAATACCTCCATTCTCTGCGAATATTCTCACTGTCCTGATTCTGTGATAATCAGGGTGGGCTAAACATTCGCTATATTAGAAACCATGCATGTGTCCCCAGACCTCGTTTTCCTCCCTAGGTCTGGTTTTTAGAATGCTGGTGATAAACTAAGCCTGATTTATTATATGTCCATCCTATATGGGAAAAGACTGTAACTCTAGGTATCTCTGGTCAGCCTTAAGAGATATAGCAGGGGGTTATTACTGGTTGGCGTCCATCTCCCATATGGAGGGGCCTGGGTTCGATCCCCGAGACCTCCTGGTAAAAATTTAAAAAATATATAGAGGGTGCGTGGGCCGCCAGGCCCTGTGCGCGGGCGCACCACCAGTTCCCGCGAGCCACAGAGCAAGATGATGACATAATAGGAGAGTGACACAAGGGAGAGGCAAGATGAGACGCACCGAAAAACCAGCAACTAAGGTTGCGCGGGCAGGATGCCTCTCTCCTACATCAGAGATTCCAAGGATTGAATCCCGGTGAAAACAGGAGGAGAGGGATGAGAGGAGAGGGCAGAAAATGGACGCAGAGTTGCCCAGCGAATGGACACAGAAACAGCAAAAAGGGGGGGGGAGGGGGAAGGGGTGTAAAAATGGATAAAAGTAAATAAATAAATAAATCCTTAAAAAAGAAAAAAAAATACCTCCATTCTCTTCTGGGATTGAAGAGGTTTGCAATATTTTCGACACTGTTAAAAATGGGTTGAAAAATTAATATTTAATTAGTCTGAGAAATATCTGGCATTTGCACCCTCTGAAGTTTTCTGCAAACATTACATAATCTCAAAACCTCACATTGATTCTTGTCAACCATATATCTCAGGACTTTCTGGGATTCCTATATTATTTTTAGGGTCACTGACCTAATGTTGCTCATTCTGGTGATGTTACTGGTGTAGTCAATGCTGTAATGTGAGTTTTTACATTTCCTTCCTCACACCAACAGTTTTCATCTTGGCATTATTCTTTGTTTAGCTGCCCCAAGATTGGAGAAAGTTAATGTAGAACTGGAAACAGGACACCTGAGTCTGTGCCTGAGACCCAGAAGTGGTACAGTAAGAAAATACTCCTAAGAGGGTCCACGTTGTTGGCCAATGGAAAGAGGGAAGGGCAAAAGGAGCAGGAGCAGGAAGTCTCCTCTCTGTGTCCTGAATCCTCTGCTGCACCAGATCCCAGGACCCATGCTTTTATCTGCCCCTGCCCATCTCCCAACCACTGCCTGAGCCAGGTACATCATAGTGGGGTATCTGTGACTTTATACAAGTCACCAAACAATGTGACTCCCCTGCCTGGCTCCCTGTCTTGCAGGCCTTGCTGGCCAAGAGCACTTCCCACTCCAACTTACCAATACTCAATCCTGCTCAGTCTGGAGACACCCACAGTTTACAGGTGAATTCACTGGACAGCAGGATAACACTGCCATTTGGGAACAGGGCAGCTGTCCAACCCTGTGTCCCTAGCTGTTTGAGTTTGCCAAGCACTGCCAATGCAAAATACCAGATATAGGTTGACTTTTATTGGAATTTATTAGGGTTAAAGCTTACAGTTCTGAGGCTGTGAAAATATCCAAATCAAGGCACCATAAAAAATGCTGCCTTAACAAGGATCAGCTGCTGCTGGACTCCTCCCAAGGTAAAATGTTTGGTCTGCCTGTCTCTTTCTGCCTTGTCCTTCAAACTCAATTTGTCCCTGAGCTCAGCACTGAGACTTCAGACACAAATGCTCACAACTCTCACATATCCTCTGGCCTGGGTGTCTTCAGATTCAAGCAGCTCCATGACTCCAGCCTCTGGCCTCTCCCTAAGCCTCTCAGGGTGTCTGTGTCTCTCCACAGCTGTAGGAAATCCTGGAGCCCTCACCCACATGGCAGGGTAAACATGGCAGCACTCTTTCTCAGTGTGTTCCTTTTATGTGGGTCTTCCGCACAGTGATTGGGGTCCATCCTGGTGCCTGAAATCTAATCAGAGGCCCTTAACTAAAATAAAGCATTCTTACAAAAAGTGACCTAATTGCAAGGTTCCTTATCTGAATCTAAACAAAATGTCCTACTTACAAAAGGCTTATACACACAGCAACAAGTCAGTAAGAGCATTATTTTCTGGGGTCCACACAAGACTCAAAGGAGGTCTTTAAACCAGGGCACAGGGATCAGGAGGGATCTCCTAAGTCCAGGAGAAGTGGTAACTCATAAAGCAGTGGCTGTACTTTGGGTGAGCACATCATTGAGCAAAATGTGGTGCTGACCACCATTGCACTACTCCCGAGAATGGTCCAAAGAAGAACTCAATATACTTTGCTTTCTCCCCCAAATCTAAACTCCAAAATCAGGTGTGTTACTCAGAGAGGTGTTCCATGATTCCCACCCCCAGAGCCAGAAGACACACATTTTGCTGGGTTGGTGGGGGTGGGGAGAGGAAGCAGGCTGTAAAACTGAAGCCCCCATTTTTTCTCCATAGAACTGATTAAATTTACAACTGAATGGAGAGATTCAACCCTTAGGGAGCTCGCAAATGTAGGGAAGATCATAGAGGCCTGAGATTTATTTCATTTCAATCCTTGAAGTAGAATTGTAATAAATACTTTTACAGATGAGAAAAAACTAATGAAGTTTGCTGACAGCAACTCACCTTAAAAGAAATGTAAAAGAATATTCTTTGGGCAGAAAGAAAATAATCTCAGAAGGTTCAAGATTCAGGATGCACATGGTTCACCAGTCCCTTCTATTCAAACCTACATGTGATGCTGGAGGTTCATAGGTATACTTCCAGAGACTGGAGCCTCCCACCTACCTATGTGCCAGGTGTGCATGAAATCTAGGTGGAGCTGAAACTCCTACCCTACAGCTCAATGGACTCATCAGAGTCACCTGGTGAGGAGACAATGATGGGAAATAGCCATCCCAGGGAATGGAGAGGGCCTGCATCTGCAGGCAGGATCATTCCACCCACCATATCCATGGGATATAAGCCCTCTCTCACTTGGAGTTGGAGTGGACATCACCATCCCAGTCGCCTCTGGATTGGGGGAAGAACTATGGACTAGAGTGGACTTGATGGTATTTTCTTGCTCACATATGGTGATTCTAGCAATGCAAGAAATTATAACAATGAGGTGGAGCCAGTGGCCACTTGACAGTTTTTGGGTAGGGAGGGGATGAGCAGTTGAAATACAGGGGCTTCTTTGGGAGTTGGAGGTTGTCCTGAGTACTGTTGTGGCAACGGATGTAGGCCATTTTAAATCAGCACACACCACTCAGAACTGAGTGGGAGAGAGTGTGGTCTACAGTGTGAACTGTGGTCTATGGTTGGTGGCAAGGCTCCAGGATGTGTAAGTTCATTGAGGGTGGTGGGCCACACTGTGGGAGATGTTTGTGTGGGATGTGGTGGGAGGTGTGGGAGGTGGGCAACATGGGAATCCCAGGGGGTTCCGTGTAATATTTTAGGTAATCTAAGCACCTCTTAAAATATATGTATATATATATATATATAAATAACATTTTTGTAAGCAAATACACATATATGCATATATATTTATATATCATTTTGCAAATGTTTGTATGAATTTTGATTTTTACCCATAATAAAAAAGAAAAGAAAAAAAAAAGATTCAGGATGCAATGAAGAACAATATCTGTTAATTAAATTAATGTATATGAATGACCTTGAATGGATAAAGTAATAATGATATCTGTGGCCAAGGACATCAATAAAGTGTTCAAATGCACCATAAAATAATATATAGTATAAGATGGAGAAATGGATATGCAACAGTTTGATGTCATTATGAATTCCAAAAATAGATATTGGATTATGCTTGTGAACTGGACTGTTATTCTGGGCATGATTAAGTTATGATAAGGGGGTTGACTGCGCCAGAGTCAGTAGGGCGTTGAGCCCCATCCCTTGGTGGGTGGATTCTCAGACATAAAAAGACATGGCAAAGGACAGAGTTGGAGTAGTTTTTGAGGTTGGACTTCTTATGAGCAACAACAGAAGTCCATGGGGTAATGAGGCAAGCAATTCACCTGACAGTTCACAGCTGGCCTTGTGGAGAGAGGCAAAGCTTATAAAGCCTCATAGTCAACAGTTGACCTTTTGGAGTAAACAGAGGAGCTGAGCCCAGAGAGAAACTCAGCCATGAGAAGAGAAGAACTGAAGAACCCTGAACCCTGGCAAATGTTGGCACTGTCTTGCTCCAAGATGGAATAACAGACTTTGGAGAAGGAAGAACTTATGCTTTCTGGCCTGGTAACTGTAACCTTCTACCCCAAATAAATACCCTTTATAAAGACCAACAGATTTATGGTATTATGCATTGGCACCCCTTTGGTTGACTTATACAGGACATAAAATGTTTAAAAATATATTATTTGGCAAGTCAATAACAAATAATAAGTGCAGATTTGGCAAGGCAAGCAAAAGTATTATAATTTCCTCGGTCAACTTTAAAGACTATTAACTAGTGCATCTCATCCAAATAAACAGAAGAAAAAAATTGAGCAAAAATAGTCAGTCCAAGCAAAGTGTTCAGGATTTCCTGGGTTGCCTTTTTTCTGGGGCCACCTTACTCGTGCATCTTTAGAAGCTGCACCTTTCTTATCCTTCAGAAAACTGAAGGTACCACAGTTGATTTATGTGGTGTTGTTTTGTCCCTATCATAAATCAAGTGCTGTATCTCTGCCCTATTTCCAAGTTATGAAGTCACCAAACTGCATGTGATGCTCATTTGAAGGAAGAGGAGCCATGAATGCTACAAGGAAAAAAGGAGGTATTGTTACACTTTTTAAATTGGATGCTTAGATGACTGACATTGGATCTTTCCAATTTTCTAATGAATGAATTCAATGCTATAAATTTCCCTATAAGCACTGCTTTTGCTGTACCCCACAAATTATGAAGAAGCTTAGGATATTAGAGAAGAATAAAGAACCACATAACAAAAGCCTTGTGAGAGAAGCTATATCCACTTCCACAACAGTATAGTCTTAAGATGAAGGCAGAGAATGTAAGAAATTTGGGAAAATATGTTCTCTGAGTGCAAGCATTGTTTCCTCAAAATAACACTTCCCTGAATGTAACTTCACTTTGAAGGAATTTGCATCAGGCTTACCTAAGCATGAGGGAATCTATGTAAGGAAAAAAGAACGAAGAAAATGAGTTAGCCAGTTTGCCCCACATGGTAGTCCTCCCATTAAAGTGTAATGAGTATGAAACTTTCTTGGAAATTGAACCTAATGAGATACTTGAGATTTAATCTTTCAGAGAAACCATTTGGGATTTCATGAATTTGGGAAAGCTAGAGTCCCATCTAAGTAACAAGCAGGAGTAAAACCCTGTGTATGTAAGGAATATTGGATATTCTTCAGCCAGGCATTAAATCTCATTGAGCATGAAATATTCATACATTTGTTAGTATTGTAATGAACATGGGAATGCTTCCATCTGAAACAAAACCTAATGGAATATGAGAAAATTCAAACAATAGAGAAAACATATAAGTGTCCTGACTGTATTCTTCTCTTTACAGTCATTTTTTAGTCCTCATTTAAAAAGCCATACAGGGGAACAATCATAGAAATGTCATACATATGGGAAAGTTCTCAACCTGACAGAATCCCTGTTAATTCATTAGAAAATTCTTACTGAAAAGAAATCATATATATGTGGGAAAGCTTTAATTCAAATGTCAAATCTCAGATACAAGAGATTTCCTAATGAAAAGAAACTGTATGCATATAAGACATGTGAAAAAGCCTTTAGGTCCAAATCATACCTCACAGAACATGTCAAAACTCATAGAGGGTCTTTTGATTGTATACTGTAAATCACTGGCAATGTTTAGTTGCTATATTTTGCTATCTGCATAACAGTTATAACAATGCTAACAACCAAAAAAAAAAAGGAGGGGGAGTTAATGTGGGGTGGGGAAGAGGGGGTGGTTTGGTATCTGGGAGTCTCCGGCACTCCGTGTGTGACTTTGCTGTGACCTAAAACTTCTTTGAAAATTAAATGAAAAATTGGGAGACAATGGGGATTGAGAGGAGGAAGGTGTCATGGCACACCAGACATCTGATAACACAGTGATAAAGGGAAGGAAAAAAGGGAAAAAAGAAGAGAGAAAGGAAATAAAAATGAATATATATATATATATATATATATATATATTAAAGGCATTTCCTTTGCTTTTTTGCCCATTTTTTGAATGTCCCAA
>JAKSZT010033764.1:189107-263397 GCA_026826555.1 Tolypeutes matacus
ATATTTAAAAAAAAAAACTCATAGAGGAAAGAAACAAAATGAATGTAAAGAATACAGAAAAGCCTGCAGCCAATAGAAATATTTCTATTATTTTAAATATTTTAAATATCAGAGCATTCATTCTGGAGAAAAACCCTATATATGCAATAGATATGCAAAAGCCTTCAACCAGGAGGAAAACCTCATTAACCATCTGAGAATATATACTGTAGAGAAAGTCTAGGAATGTGATGGACGTGGGAAAGCTTTCATTTAGAAATCAAGCCTCATTAAACACCAGAGAAGACACTCTGGAAAGAAACCCTGTATATGTAAGGAAAGCCTTCATTAGCAAATCAAATCTCACTGACCATGAGAAAATTCATAGCGGAGGGAACCACTATATATGAAAGGAATGTGGAATAGCGTTAAGCAAGAGGCAGTGTCTCAGTAAATATTACATCATTCATATTGGAGGGAAACCCTGTGAATGTAATGAATGTGATCCTCCAAAAAATCTCCACCGCCAGTCTGTGCAATTTGGGCAATTCAGGATGTCTTCTCCTCTAGGAAAAGTGTACTTGCAATATGTTCTGAGATCTGCTCCTCCCACACCTTCTTCCACTCTCGTGTGTTTTCAATTGGTTACCACTGATTCATGCATCAGAATTCGAGATTTCTCTTATTTTATGTAAAGATGGGCTTTCCAATTATTTAAATTATCCTGGTTTTTTTCACTCGTTCTTCAATCCATTACATTCTGGGTAAGCATTTTAAAAATTACCATTTTAAAAATAATGCTGCCCAATATTGTAACATTTTCTTTATTTTTTTTCTTTCTTTTATTGTGGATTAAAATCAAAATTTTCACAATACATAGTAATATTTGTAAAATTATGTATAAATATATGTGCATATATATGCATAACATAAATATTAGCTATACATATATATATTTTTAAAAGGTGCTTAGATTACCTAAATATTTTACAGAAATTACAGGGATTCCCATGTTCCTCACCTCCCACACCTCCAACAACATCCCACACAAACATCCTTCATCAGTGTGGCACATCACCCGCTATGGATATACACATCCTGGGGCCTTGCCACCAAGCATATACCACAGTTCACATCATAGACCACACTCTCTCCCACAGTTCTGCATGGTATATGCTGATGTAAAGTGGCCTACATCAGTTGCTGCAATGCCACTCAGGACAAGCCCCAAGTCCCCCCAAAACCCTCTGTATTTTAGCTGCCCCTCACCTCCCTTCCCCAAAAGCATCCAGGGGCCACCATCTCCACCTCACTGTTATAATTTCTTCCATTGCTTGATTCACAATATGTCTAAAACAGAATAACCTTAAGTCCACTCTAGTCCATAGCTCTTCCCCCAATCCTGAGGGGACTGGGATGGTGATGTCCTCTCCACCTCCAAGTGAGAGAGGGCTTATATCCCATGGATACAGTGGATGGGATTATCCTTCCTGCAGATGCAGGACCCCTCCATTCCCTGGGATGGCTGTTGCCCATTGTCATCTCCTCGCCAGGTGACTTGGATGAGTCCATTGTGCTGTATGCTAGGAGATGCAGCTCCACCGAGGTTCCACACACACCTGGAACATAGGTAGGCCACAGGCTCCAGTCACTGGAAGTACACCTAAAATCTCCAGAGTCACATATAGGTTTGAATAGAAGGGACTGATGGACCATGTGCAGAGAAAACTTATTTGAGTCCAACTCTTTCACTCTCAGGGCACAGATCCCAAAGTAGAGCCCACTAATAAGGCATCAATCTCTGTGACTATCCCAACTCACGTAGGACCTGGGTGTCTACAGAGCCCTCAGAAACCCCTCTGTGTGAGATGATATCCACTTTGGGGTTATATGAAATCCCACTGAGGTTTGCGTAAGTGTTACCTCTGGGTTGACCTCCTGACTCTCTTTGAAGTCTCTTAGCCACATGAACTCACTTCTCTTTACATTTTCCCCCTTTATTCAAGGTCTTTTTCCAATCATGTTGTCAATTGGGATTTGGTATTAATCCCTCATTTCCCAGGAGGTTCATCCCCGGGAGTCGTGTCCCACATTGGGGGGAAGGTAATGCATTCATATCCTGAGAATGGCTGAGAGAGGCCACATTTGAGCAACAAGGAGGCTCTCAAGTCACAACACTTAGGCACCCTATAGCAGTAGGCTGTTTCAATTACAAGACGAAAGAATCATAAGGCTAGTCATCAATAATAAGAACCCATCAGTGGGCCATCCTCTTTTGCCAGACACTGCTCCTGCACTCAGGGGACTGTTGTTGCTCCCTTAGAGAATGTGGCAGAGCTCTCCAGATGGGGAATTCAGATTCCCTCATTTATTGAGTGATTGTCTACCCACTCTGACCATGCCCCATTCTTTATCATTTGAATAATGTCATATATCTTTCATGTATATTCAGATGAACTTACTCCCATGAATCTCCCATCCCAGACACCCCCCACCAATGATCCTCTGCAGACCCCATTGTAACCCTTCTGTGATCTAAACCTTCCTTGAACATGGAGCCCATATACTAACCAAATACAATAAATAGGATAAAGAAATAATAATGATAAGCTTTAATGCAAGGGATAAATACAAGGACAATCAGAAGAAAAAAAGTAAAGTAAAAATAAAATATAATTAGTGTATTGGGAAATCCAAAAAAATGGAAAAATATTCTTTTTTAAAAAAATTATTCTTTTTTCCTTTTATCATTGTATTATCAAATGTCTAGTGTACCGTGACACCTTCACCTTCTCGTTCCCCAGTGTCTTCCATATTTTCATTTAATTTTCAAAGAAGTTTTTGGTCACAGAAAAGCCACACATGGAATACTAGAGACTCCCACATAACAAAACTCCCTCCCCCTTCCCCACCCCATATTAAAACTTTTTTAAAGAATGGAGGTTAGCATTGTTATAACTGTTTAGAGATAGTAATATATAGCAATTAAACATTGTCAATGGTTTACAGTATAGTTTACAATTTAGACGGTAAAGTTTAATAATTTTTATGATATTCCCCATGTCCTGTGACCATTACTGTAAGGTAATGAAAAACTATTTCCATGACCACTAAATACCCCATTTAATCTTAACTGTTCCTTCCTCCCCATTTCCCTGGGAATGATACTCCTCTGTCTTGACTCATGGAATGACAAGATTCATAATTTCATGCCCTGGGTATTCAACCTGCCCTTCCTAATCTAACCACCTGTCCACCCTGCATCACCAAATCCAGTAATATCACTACCCATCTGTCCTAACCCTCAATATGCAACTATACTCTATATATTTACCATAGATTATGTCCATATGCGTGATGGCTCAAACTTACCCTTCTCTTTCTCTCCCTTGTTAACCTATCTTTCGGACAATGGTTCCCAGAGACTACTCACTTTCCTCAGTTCAAATCAGTGAGGTCATATACTGTTCATCGTTCAATGCCTGGCTTCCTTCACTCAACATAAGGTCTTCAAGATTCATCCATGTTATTCCGTGTGTTAGCACTTTATTCCTTCTTACAGCTGAGTAATACTCCATTGTATGTATGAACCACATTTTGCTTACCCATTCATCTTTTGATTGGCACCAGGGCTGATTCCAACTTTTGGCAATGGTGAACAATGCCGGTATGAAAATTGGTGTGCATATATCTGTTCATGCCTTTGCTTTCAGTTCTTCTGGGTATTTACCCAGCAGCGGAATTGCTGGATAATACAGAAGATCCCTTGTTAGTTTCCTGAGGAATTGTCAAACTCTCCTCCACAGTGGCTGGATCATTCCATAAACCAGCAGCAGTCGATGAGGGTTCCTATTCCTCCACATCCTCTCCAACACTTAGAGTCTGCTGTTTTTTTAACAGCTGCCATTCTGATGGGTGTAAATGGTATCTCATTGTAGTTTTGATTTGCATTTCCCTGATAACAAGCGATGTCGAGCATTTTTTCAAGTGCTTTTTAGCCCTTGGTATTTCTTCCTTGGAGAAGTTTCTTTTCAGGTCACTCGCCCATTTTTTAAATGGGTTGTTTGTCTTTTTATTTTCAAGGTGTTAGATTTCTTTATATATTCATGATATTAGGTTCTTATCATATATATGGTTACCACATATTTTCTCCCATTGGGTAGGCTGCCCTTTTATTTTCTTAATAACGTCCTTTGATGTGCAGAATTTTTTAATTTTGAGGAGATCCCATTTATCTATTTTTTTCTCTTGCTGCTCATGCTTTGGCTGTGAAGTTCATGAAACCATTTCCTATTAAAAGGTCCTGTAGATGCTTTCCTACATTATCTTCCAAGGTCTTTATGCTTTTGGCTCTTATATTTAGATCTTTGATCCATCTTGAGTTGATTTTTGTATAAGGTGTGAGATGGTATTCTCTCATTCTTTTGGATATGGATATCCAGTTCTCCAAGCACCACTTGTTAAAGAGGCCATTCCTTCCCAACTGTGTGGGCTTGGTAACCTTGTGGAATATCAGATGACTGTATATGCGAGGTCTATATCAGAACTCTCAATTCGATTCCATTGGTCAGTAGGTCTATCTTTGTACAGTTTTGATCACTGTAGCTTTGCAATATGTTTTAAAGTCTGGTAATGTGATACCTCCAACTTCATTTTTCTTTTTCAATATGCCTTTGGCAATTTGGGGCATCTTACATCTCCAAATATATTTTGTGGTAATTTTTCCTGTTCCTTAAAAAATATAGTGTTCATTTTTATTGGGATTGCATTAAATCTGTAGAGTAGTTTGGGTATGATAGACACCTTGATGATGTTTAGTCTTCCTATCCATGAACAGGGAATATTTTTCCATTTATTTAAGTCTTCTTTGATTTCCTTTAACAGTGTTGTGTAGTTTTCTGTATATAAGTCCTTTACATCTTTAGTTAAATTTATTCCTAGGTATTTGATTCTTTTAGTTAGTATTGTAAATGGCATTTTTTTCTTGAGTTCCGCCTCCAATTGCACGTTATTGGTGTGCAGAAATGCTACTGATTTTTGAGCATTGATCCTATAGCCTGCAATATTACTGAACTCCTTTATAACTTCCAGGAGCTTTTTTGTAGCTTTCTCTGGGCTTTCTCTATATAGGATCATGTCATTTAGAAATAATGAAAATTTTACTTCTTCTTTTCCAATCTGGATGCCTTTTATATCCTTTTCTTGATTCAGTGCTCGAGGAAGTACTTCTAAGACAATATTAAATTAGAGTGGTGATAGTGAGCACCCTTGTCTTGTTTCCAATCTCAGAGGTAAGGCTTTTAGGATTTCACCATTGAAGATGAGTTTGATTTGGTTTTTTTCATATATACCCTTTATCATATTCAGAAAATTTCCTTCTATTCCTATCTGTTGCAGTGTTTTTAATCAGGAAAGAGTGCTGTATTATGTGAATGTTTTTACTGCATCTATAGATATGATCATGTTATTTTCTTTCAGTTTGTTTATGTGGTGTATTACATTGATTGATTTTCTTATATTGAACCATCCTTGCATAACTGGGATGAAACCCACTTGGCCATGGTGTATAATCCTTTAGATATGTTGTTGAATGCAATTAGAAAGTATTTTATTAAGGATTTTAGCATCTACGTTCATTAGAGAAATTGGTCTGAAAGTTTCCTTTCTGGTGGTATCTTTGTTTGCTTTTGGTATAGTGGTAATATTGGCAATTTAGAATGAGTCAGGCAGTTTTCCTTCTATTTCTATTCTTTGGAAGAACTTAAATAGAATTGCTGTTAGCTCTTTCTGGAATGTTTGGTAGAATTCAGCTCTGAAGCCATCTGGTCCTGGGCTCTTCTTAGTTGGGAGGTTTTTGATGACTGAGTCTATCTCTTTACCATAGTTGGACTGTTGAGTTCATCAATTTCTTCTTTCATCAATGTAGGCTGTTTGTGAGTTTCTAGAAACTTGTCCAATTCCTCTAAATTATCATTCTTGTTGGCATATAATTTTTCAAAGAATCCTCTTATGATGCTCTTTATTTCTGTGTGGTCAGTAGGGATATCCCCTTCCTCATCCCTTATTTTGTGTATTTGCATCTGTTCTCTATTTTACTTTGTTAGTCTGGCTAAGGGTTTGTCACTTTTATTGAGATTCTCAATAAACCAGCTTTTGGTTTTGTGTAATTTTTCTAGTGCTTTCTTATTCTCTATTTCATTTAGTTCTGCTCTAATCTTTCTTAGTTCCTTCTTTCTACTTCCTTTAGGTTTAGTTTGTTGTTGTTTTTCCAATTTCTCCAAGTGTGCAGTTATGTCTTCAATTTTAGCTCTTTCTTATATTTTAATATATGTATTTATGTCTATGAACTTCCGTCTTAGGACAGTTTTGTTTGCATCCCATAGGTTTTGATATGTTGTGTTGTCATTTTCATTAGTTTCAACGTAGTTATTGATTTCTTCTGAGATTTCCTCCTTGACCCACTGTTTGTCTAAGAGTGTATTGTTTAACTTCCATATCTTTGTGCCTAACCTGATTCTCTGGTCCTTAGTGATTTCCAATTTAATTCCATTGTGATCAGAGAAATTACTTTGTATAATCTCAATCTTACTGAATTCATTGAGAGATTTTCTGTGGCCTAGCATGTGGTCTATCTTGGGGTATGATCCATGTGCCCTTGAGAAGAATATAAATCCTGCTGTATTTGGGTGTATTGTTCTGTATATGTCTATTAAATCCAGGTCCTGTAATGTATTGTTGATAATCTTTGTTTCTTTGTTGATTCTCTGTCTATATATTCTGTCTAATTGTGATAATGATTTATTAAAGTCCCCTGCTATAATTGTAGAGGCTTTTATTTCTCCACGTGTCTTTTCCAGAGTTTGTCTCATAAATTTTGAGGCACCTGATTAGGTGTGTAAATGTTTATGATTGCTCTCTCTTCTTGAGTGGTTACCCATTTTACTGATGTATGCTGTCCATCTTTGTCTCTTACAATAGTTTTGCATTTAAAGTCTATTTTGTCTGATATTGGAATAGCTACTCCTACACTTTTATAGCTACTGTAAGTTTCTAAAATTGTTTTCTAGCCCTTTACTTTCAACCTCCTTGAATCCCTGGTTTGAAGGTCTGTTTCTTGTACACAGCATATAGATTGATCACATTTCTTTATCCATTTGGCCAATCTGTGTCTCTTGAGTGGTGAATTTAATCCATTAACATTCAGTGTTATTACTCACAATGAATGTCTTACTTCAGCCATATTTTCTTTGGATTATTGTATGTCACATGTTTTTTTGTTTCTGTTTTTGTTTTTTGTTTTTTTTTTAACTCTCCTAACTCTTGATTTTTCTTTTCAATTTGTAGAACTTGATTAGTATTTCTTGAAATACCAGTTTCTTTTTGACATACTCTCTTAATTTCTGTATATTTGTGAATATTTTGAAGTCTCCATCATTTTTCAATGTCAGTTTTGCTGGATACAGAATTCATGGCTGGAAGTTTCTTTTCTTTTAGCACTTTGACTATGTCATACCACTGTCTTCTTTCCTCCATGGTTTCAGATGAGAAATCAGCCCTTAATCTTGTTGTGCGTCCCTTATATGTGATGGTCCTCTTTTCTCTTGCTGCCTTGAGTATTTTCTCTTTGTCTTGAGGTTTGGACATTTTGACAAGTATATGTCTTGGAGTTGGTCTGTTGGGATTTATACTGTTTATGGTGTGCTTTGCTTCCTGGATCTGCACATCCATCTCTCTCAATAGGGTTGGGAAGTTTTCAGACATTATTTCCTTCAACACTCCTTATGTTCCCTTTCCCTTCTCTTCTCCTTCTGGGAGTCCATAATGTGTATGTTTGTGTGTTTTGTGTTGTCAGTTAAATCCCTCAGTTCCTGATGGATTTTTTATATATTTTTTGTCTATCTGTTCTACACTCTGTTTGATTTCAGCTGTATTTTCTTCCACATCACTAATTCTTTCTTCTGCCTGTTCAAATCTGCCATAATGTGAATCCAGCATCCTTTTGATTTCTTGGATTGCACCACTGATCACCATCATATCTGTTATCTTTTTGCATATGTTTACAATTTCTTCTGTATGCTCTCCCAGTTTCTTCATTATATCCTTAATCTCTTCCTTCACGTCATTAAGTTGATTCATGATATTTGTTTGGGAATCTTTGAATCGTTGTTTGATGTTCTGCATATATTCCTCGTTTTTATTTTGTTCATTGTAGTGTTCCATGTCTTCCTGTTTCTCAGTGTGGTTTGTAATTTTTCATTGCCTCTAGTCATCATTTTATCTTGCTGGGTTTATTCATTTGATTAGCTTCTCTCTCTCCTCTCGAGTTTTATTTAGTTGGTGGTTTTGTATGTGTGTTAAGTTTTCTCTTTGACACTTTTTCTTCTTATTTTGTTTCCTTGCTTCTTTCTATGTTACCTTGAAGGTAAAAAATTAGTGTCAGAGGGATTGAACTATGTGAGAAAGTAAGAAGTATAATAGTTAGAAGAGTGGCCAAATAGGACCTAGTGAAATGAATATTTAACTTGTGTAAGAAGTGTACAGTAATAGGAAAGAAAATGGGGTACCACAATGGACTGGGGAACCAAATAGAGGAATATATATATAATGATTTAGAATGCAAGAATGATGAAGAAGGGGAAAAAGAGTAAAGTAAGGGCTAAAAGGAAAAATCTAATATTAATAATATAAGAAGTAAACAAAAGAGATAGAGTAGAAATTAGCACCCTTAAGTTGTGGGCTAATGAAAAAGCATGGTTTCTAAGAACCACAACAGAAAGCAGAACGCAGAGAGATGAAGGAAGGATAAGTGATAGCTTGGGAT
The DNA here is from genome assembly GCA_026826555.1 of Tolypeutes matacus. NCBI lineage: Eukaryota > Metazoa > Chordata > Mammalia > Cingulata > Chlamyphoridae > Tolypeutes > Tolypeutes matacus. The sequence continues at coordinate 197,908 of JAKSZT010033764.1, forward strand.
ACAATTTCAATATAGACAGAGAATGGGAAATCACTGAAGAAGAAGAACAGCAAAGAAGAGGTAAGCTAGCAGCACCTAATTTTTTTAAAAATGAAGGAAAACAGAAAGGGGGCAGTAAAGAGGAAAGAAAAGCAAGATACAACAAATATCCAGAGAAAAATCAAACAACCACACCAGCAAGCAGCCAAAGAAAGCTAAGGAGGAAGCGTTCCTTCTAGGGTCCTTGCAGATCCTCTCAGCCTGCTTGTGTTTATTAATTTCCTTTCTGGATTCTCTCTGCAGGTTATGAGGCAGATTTTCAGTATTAAACTAATGAAGAGCAGGAATTCATTTTTTTAAAGTGACTGTCTTCTTTTTTTTTTTTTTTTTTTTTTTTTTTGGCAATATAAGGGACCCAAAAGACGTCCTCTGCTAGATCACCCCCTTCACCGAGGAGACCTTAAATAGGCTCGTGGAAATTAATCAAGCCCTTCCCATTTCCTTGCATCCCCAGGGGAGTGAAGCTATGATGTTTGTCATGGCAGAGCCATAAAATTGGTTCACCCCAGCCCCTCTGGGGCCAGGCCTCAGTGGCAGTGTGTTGCTGGGTAAATCAGGTTTTCTCAGCAGATTCGACTCTCCACTCAGCCTGGCGCTGTTTCAAGCCAGCTTATCTGATCCTCAAAGCTATGAGGTGGTCCAAGTAGCCAAATCCACAGAAGTTAAACCTCTCTACACCTTCTGGTAGAGCCTTCCCTCGCTCAGAATATGCTTCCTCAAACCGGGAGGGTGAGTTGCAATTGCAGGATTCATGGTACAAACCAGCCATTGTCCATGTGGGTGGGGCTCAGCCATTTGTGTTAACCACCACAGGCAGGCTCAAAACTCAAGAATTTCCACCGATCACTCCACGCTGTCCATGTGACTGCTGCTAGTTGACCCAAGCTTCTCACTCTGTGCACCCACAGCACAGATTCATGGGCAGGACTCCTTCCACAATTGGCCATTCCCAGAGAGCTAGTCAGTGAGTATCCTCCTAAACCTATGCCATCTTGCCTCTCTCCTGTAGCATTTTCTTATAGGAACCCCAACCATTTGTATTTTTTCAGTTTCATCACCTGATTCTGATGTGGATTGAAGTTTAACAGCCACTGAACTACAGTCACCTACTTTCTATTTAACTCCAATTTTCCTTATTATTTTAAATCAGAAATGATCCTTTCATAATAAGATGATATGCTTCTAATCTCAAGTATTTTAAGAAATTAGAAAATTTATATATATTTTTAAGTTGTACTCTAATATTTTTCTCATATATGATAGGGTGTGGGATGGATAAAACTAGAGAATGCATGTATCTACAAATGGAAAAGTGTACTCAAAAGAATCTGCCAATGCAGATAAATCTGAGGAAGGAGGAATGGGGGTTGAGGCTAGAGAAGGAATTTTACTTTTTGCCATAACAGACATAAATTATTTTTATACTCTTTGCATGGACAATTTCGTTATAATTTAAAAGAAAACATGAAAATTGTACACAATGAAATCATACAAGGTGGTTGATTTGAAGATATTGATTTGTATCTGCAACATTACTGGGGGAGCACTTCCCCTCACCCTTTGCAAATACAGTCTCCCATAAAGGTAATCTGCTCTCTCTCAGGCACCCTCCCAAGCAGCCTGGATGAGTGGAGGCCGTCCTCAGCAAGAGTGAGCTTGGAACACGAGGAGCATGGGCGTGACTGTGTGAAGGCCACACTGCTCTCTACATGTGTCTGGTTAGAGGGCTGTTAACACCACAGGAGAAAACAGACTTCTTGCTGCTTACTCCCCAGTGAAGATGAGCCAGAGTGATTCTCACCACTAACTGAGGCTGTGAGTGCTGAGCAGGGCTTTCTCCTGTCCTCCTTTGGGGATCCAGAACCTATGATGATGGTTTTCACTGGGCCTCTGAGAGTTTGGTTCCAAAAAAGGACATTCCCTCTCTGGATTGGGGGAACAACAGTGAACACGTGTTACATTCCAGCTTCTTCAGTTGTTCATCAGCTTCTTCCCATCCAACCCCTCCCTTCTCCTCTGGGATTGAAGAAGTCTGCATCATTTCAACACTGTTAAAAATAAGTTGAAAATTTAATTTTTGATTAGTCTGAGAAATATCTGGCATGAGCACCCTCTGAGGTTTTCTGCAAACATTGCACTCTTTCATAACCTCACTTCTATTCTTGTCAGCCCTAGGTCCCAGAACTTTCTGGGATTTCTATACTATTCAGTAGGGTCACTATCCTAATGATGCTCATTCTGGTATTTTAGTGCTGTAGCCAATGCTATAATGTGAATTTTGACATTTCCTTGCTGTCACCAACAAGTTTCATCTTGACGTTGCTCTTTCTTTAGCTGCTCTAAGATTGGAGAAGGTGAATGTAGACCTGGAAGCTGGAGACAAGAGTCTGTGCCTGAGAACCAGGAGGGGTACAGTAATAGCAGCTTCCTCAGAAGGTCAACGCTGGAGGCGAAGGGAAGGAGGGAATGTCAAAAGGAACAGAAGCAGGTAGTCTCCTCTCTGTGCCCTGACTCCTCTGTGCACAAGACCCCAGGTCTCATGCTTTTATCTCACCCTGCACACCTGGCCAACACCTCCCTGAGGCAGGTACATCCTACTGAGGCATCTGTGAATTTATACTAGTCCCCAAACTTTGTGACTCAGCTGCCTGACTCCCTGTCTTGAAGGACTTGCTGACCCAGAGCACTTCCCCCTCCATATTACCAGTACTCACTCCTGCTTAGTCTGGAGACACCCACAGTTTACATGTGAATTCAGTGGGCAGCAGTATCACACTGCCATTTGGGAACAGGTCAGCTCTCCAACCGTATGTGCCTAGCTGTTTGAGTTTGGCAAGCACTGCCAATGCAAAATACCAGAAATAGTTGGCTTTTATTGGAATTTATTAGGGTTAAACTTACAGTTCTGAGGCTATGAAAATGTCCAAATCAAGGCATCCTCAAAATGCTGTCTTCACAAGGTGAGCTGTGCTGGACTCCTGCCAAGGCAAAATGTTGGGCATGTCTGTCTCTCTCTGCCTTCTCTTCCAAACTCACTTTCTCCCTGAGCTCAGCAGTGGGCCATCAGACATAATTGCTCACACCTCTCCCTTCTCCTCTGGCCTGGATAGCTTCAGCTTCAAGCAGCTCCATCTCCAGCTTCTGGCCTCTCCCTCAGCCACTCAGGTTTTCTGTGTCTCTCTACAGCTGTAGGGGATCCTGGAGGCCTCACCCACATGGCAGGGTAAACATGGCAGCACTCTTTCTCAGTGTGTCCCATGTATGTAGGACTTCAGCACAGTGATTGGGGTCCATCCTGGTGACTGAAATCTAATCAGAAGCCCTTGACTAAACTAGGGGAATCTAACAAAAATGACCTAATTGAAATGTCCCTTATTTGAATCTAACCCAAACAAGAGGCTTACACACACAGCAATGGGTTAGTAAAAACATACTTCTCCGGGGTCCACACAAGACCCAAATGAGGGAATTAACCCAGGGCACAAGGATCAGGAAGTGTCTTGTAAGTCTGGGAGGAATGGGAACTCATGAAGCAGTTGCTGTACATTGGATGTGGCCATCATTGAGCAAAATGGGGTGCTGACCACCATTGCACTATTCCCTAGAATAGTCCCAAGAATAACTCAATATACTCTGCTTCCTCTACCAAATCCTAGCTCCAAAAGCAGGTGTGTAACTCAGAGAGGTGTGCCAATAATCCCATTCCCAGAGCCAGAGCACACGGGTTTGCCTGTTTGGTGGGGGGTCAGGAAGCAGTCTGTAAAACTGAAAGCCCCTAATTTCTTTTCCAAAGAACTGATTGCATTTACAACAGAATGGAGAAATTTGATGCTAAGTCTGCTTTCAAAAGCAGGGGAGATCATGGAGGGCCTGAGATTTAATTCACATCAATCCTCCAGGAAGAAATAAAATAAATATTTTACAGATGACTAAAAACTAATACTGTTTGCTAGCAGCAACTCACTTTAAAATAAATGTAAAAGAATATTCTTCAGGCAGAAAGAAAATTATCACAGAAGGTTCAAGATTCAGGATGGATGGAAGAATAATATCTGTTAATTAATTCATATATCTAAATGACTATTGAATGGATAAAGTAATAATGATATCTGTGGCCTAAGACATCAATAAAGTGTTAAAATACACTGTAAAATAATACATAGCATAAGATGGGTAAATGGATATGTAGCAGTTTGTTATCATTATGAATTGCAAAATTAGATATTGGATTATGCTTGTAAACTGTTTTGTTAATCTGGGCATGATTAAGTTATGATAAGGGTGTTGACTGGGCCACAGTTGGTAGGGCATTGAGCCCCACCACTTGGTGAGTGGGGTCTCAAACATAAAATGACATGGAAAAGAACACAGTTAGAGTAGTTTTTGACGTTGGAGTTCTGAGGAGCAAGGTCAGAAGGCCTCGGGGAAAAGAGACAAGCCATTCACCTGACAGTTCACAGCTGCATTGTGGAGACAGCAAAGCTTAGGGAGCCTAATAGTCTACACCTGACCATGTGGAGAAAAGAGAGATGCTGATCCCAGAGAGAAATGCAGCCCTTGGGAGAGAGGAACCCAAGAAGCCTGAAACCTGGCTAATGTTGGCAGCTGTCTTTCTCCAAGATGGGGTAACAGGCTTTGGTGAAGGAAGAAACTTTTGCTTTATGGCTTGGTAACTGTAAGCTTCTAGCCCAAATAAGTACCCTTTATAAAGTCCCAGAGATTTCTGGTATTTTGCATTAGCACACCTTGGCTGACTAATACAGGATATTAAATGTTTTAAAATAGATTATTTGGCCAGTCAATAATAAATAATAAGTTCAGATTTGGAAAGGCAAGCAAAAGTGTTATAATTTCCCCAGTACACTTTAAAGAATATTAAATAGTACATCTCATCCAAATATATAGAAGAAAATATTGAACAAAAATAATCAGTCTAAAACAAAGTATTCAGGATTTCCTGGCTTGCCATTTTGGTTTATGTTCAGGGGCCACCTTAATCATGCATCATTGAAAGCTAAACCTTTCTTGTCATTCAGAAGCCTGAAGGTTCCAGGGTTGATTTATGTGCTGTTGGTTTGTCCCCATCATAAATCAAGTGCTGTACCACTTCCCCATTTCCTAGTTATGAAGTCACCAGCCTGGATGTGATATTCATTTGAAGCAACAAGAGCCATAAATGATAGAACAAATAAAAAGGAGATATTGTTGCACTTCCCAAACTGGATGCTTAGATGATTGATATTGGATCTTTCCTATTTTATAATGAATGCATTCAATGCTATAAAGTTTCCTCTAAGCACTGCTTCTGCTGCACCCCACAAACTATGAAGAAGCATAGGACATTAAGAAGCAGAAAGAACCACATATCAAATGGCTTGTGAGTGAAGCTATATCCACTTCCACAACAGTACAGACTTAAGGTGAAGGCAGAGAATGTAAGAAAGTTGGTGTGATGGTTAGGCTAATGTGTCAACTTGGCCAAGTAGTTGTGTCCAGGTGTTTGTTCCAGCAAGCACTGGGCTAATTGTAATACAAGAGCATTTATGGACTTCAATCACCAGTGAGTTTACTGCGTGGATGGCTGATTACATCTGCATCAATCAGGGAGATTACGTTATCAATGGGTGGTGCTTTTATCCAATCACTTGAATGACTTAAAAGTGGAAGTGATTTCAACATTCAGAGAGAATTCCCCAGCTCGTCGCTGGACAAACAACTTCTCCCAGAAACTCATTAACGACCTTTCATCGGGCTTTCATCGGAGCCACTGGTTTGCAGCCTGCCTGCAGAACCTGGACTTGTGCATCCCCACGGTCACGTGAGAGACTCTTTTAAAATTTCATATTATTGATAGATATCTCCTGTTGATTCTGTTTCCCGAGAGAACCCTGACTAATACAGTTGGGAAAATATTTTCTCTGACCACAAGCATTGTTTCCTCAAAATAACACTTCTATGAATGTAACTTCACTTTGAGGAAATGTTGTAATTCAACATGGAGGCAGATGGTGCCAGGAATGATCCAAAGAATGTTTGGGACCAGGGGACCTCACTCCATGTGGAATTCAGGCAAGTTTATTTAGTCTGAAGCTGCTTTTTATACTGTAAAACTGATAAAATTAGGGCATCCTTCACTAGTTTCTCAGCTTGGTACATGGCCACTGCCTGTTTCTGTGTTCCCAGACAATCTTTCTTGGGAATTCAGACCATAGCATATTAGTGTTGTATTTCATCTGTTCTCCTCCTTCTACTGATGTCTGTAGTACGCAGTGTCCTTGGAGACATTTGCTAATGTTTCTCGGCCAGCAAACATGCTTTTTAAATAACTAACCCTTTTTGCCCTGTTCTCAGCATCTTTTCCAACAATTCCCCCTTTTTAAATTTTTATCCAGGGTGACTGTGCCTGTCTTAGGTTGCCCTCCTCTAAACATCTTACCCATCCCTGGCCACCAGCCAAGCTCCATGGACAGGGGTTTGAGATTCAAGGGTTTTAAGCAGAAACAAGTTATTGGCATGGCTGGCCTTTTCAGCCCTATTAATGTGGGACAGCAGGGCTTTGCAAATGCCTCATAATACAATTAAGTGTAGCAGAGCACCAATGATCACCACACTGAAGTTAGAATGTATAGAGTTTGATTTACACCAATGTAAGGGGTTTATTTTATTTAATTGACCTGTCAATGATTGCCAAAATACGCTACCTGGTAGCATAGTAAGTTGATTCTGAGACATGCTCAATATCCTTTTTTGGAAATCTGTAACTTCAATAGATAAATTTCTGTGATGATCAATTAAATGATGTTTAATTTTTTCCCATTCCTAATGGGAATCATTGTATGGGAGAGGAGTGATACAAAAAGCAATTTCATTCCAATCACACTTCAAACTTTGTTTTAAACTTAGATTATATACCTGACCTCACATTTGTGTAACAGCCATCTCTAAGTTTTAATCCTATTATTAATTTGCTCATCTATATATAACTGACTATGCCATAGCTCACTAGCATTATGATGCCAATTTTTAACATATTGTTTTGTTTGGACATTCTCATGTTGGTCTGTTCTTGCCACAGCAGTGGCTGTAAATACACATATAAGCCCTAATACAGCAGCTATAATTAATCCAATTAAACGTTTACATCTTTTCAAATAATGATTTAGAAAGTGCCAAAGAATTTGGCTCTCAGGGGAAGAGGGCCAGCAGTGAATCATGAGAACTGGAAGCCATATTCCATGATGCCATCATCTTATGAGAACCACAGTAGAGCTCTCCTGTAAAACAGATTCTGATACAAAAGTGTAAAGGGAGCAATTGCTGCAGAAAAACCATGTTTGATTAATGCTCAGTGTTCCTACTATAAAAACAATGGGATCTCGTAAACATACTTTAAGAAATTAGGTGGATTTTCTTTTTAAACTGGTAATATTCGTTTTACTGCCTTGCCATTCAAAAATTGGGCAAGTTCACAAAAATAATTTCCACAAATAATTTTTAGTTTTGTTAAGTTTAGTATCCCATATTTGTGGGATAATTCTTCCCTGATGAGTCCAATTTAGTGACGTATTTATACTTATGACATCCCCAAAATTCTAAAAATAATGATAGCTTTCATTAGTTGATTTTGTTGAATTATTAATTTTTGAACTTATGGTTGTGTTTACATTAGGTTTTGGTATCCCTATAAGGGCCCAATCCTTTACAATTCTATAATAATTTTAAAGAGCACATCCTCAGATGAAACATGGCGTGTATTCCATTTATAATTTTGTACTATGATTTTGGGGCTGTATACATGGATCGATGGATTCTATGCAGTTAGGTCATTTAAGAAAAGGCAAGGTTAAATTTTCAATAAATTTCCCTTCCTCCTCAGGTTTTAGAGGAAGGTGAGGATCAATGGGCCCAGGAAAATGAAAAGACTGATTAATATAAACAAGGTAGGATTTGTCCCCCCAAGTCAACAATTCTAAAAGATGTGAATTAATAATATAAGCCCAATATGTATAATTATGTGAAAGTGCACGACTTATTGCTGTGGTTTTCAAGGTGAGCATAGCAAGGAATAACTGTGTTAGAGTGACATTCTGCCTTTTCTGCTTTTTGTGTCAGTTTATTTGGCTTGTTTATGTCTAAGTTTCAGACATCTGGACAGGACCCAAAGCTGGCCACTTTTATCTGTAATGATAAGAGCAAAACCTCGACCCTATATCCTAACTTAACTTTGGCCTTAACCCATTCATTATTATTTTTCTGCTTTCAGGAAACTAGTTGTCCAATATTTGTTTCTGTCCTATTGCCTGATTTTTGCAAGAAATGCTCTGCTGCTGATGTATATGATTCTTACCTTTGGTTTAAAAATGTATTGTAAATAATGCTTGATATAATTGTACTTGCACCTCACCATTTCCCCCTTTTTTGATTTTGTAGCATTTATAGAAGTTTAACTGCTAATTTTTTATGATGAGTTTACATACATTCACAGGATTACTAAATCAGGGTATACACTGATATACTTGGCTTATTTTTGGCTAGAATCCTGGATAGATACAAGATAAATATTAATAAATATTTAGTTTAATAAGCTTATATTGACAATTAGGGTGAGAAACAAATAACAACTAATTAAATGATTAAGTCAATATTGAACAAAGTTATAGAATGACAGATAAATAGAGCAGTCTTATATATACTTACCAATATTTAGCTTTTAGCTGGGAAGGGTTGATTGTTGAAGTAGCAACTAAAACTATAGTTTTGGTTGACTGTGTTTAGGAATAATGAATTTGATAGTATAGATGCCAACTTGTGAGTATTTTGCTAATTCCTGAGGAAGGGACCAGCCTCCTCAGGAAGGAACACAACACTCCCTAGGCAGTTCAATTTAAGGTTTATGCATCAATCCCTGGGAGAGTGGCCAGCTCCCCTAGGGAGGAACACAACAGCCATTGAAATGCTTTTTATTTTTTTAATTTGTTACAAAACACCCTTGATGTGCTTACAATTTTAATTTCCAATATTTTTCCTGAAATGTGAAAAGTGTTAACTAGGAAGGCATTGGTTTGTTGATTAACAAAATTTTCTGCATGATGCTTTACTTTTAGGCTTGAACAAATTTTGCCAGACTTGTTTTTTTAATACATTTAGTTTCAGGACTGGACTGTCAAAACTCAAAACAATTTTTTTTCATATATATTTAAAAAAACATATTTATGTATAATATACTAGTTATTAAATTACTTAAATATGCAATGTATTGTTTTAGAGTTTTGATTAGTATTAAAGTATATTATACATAATTCATAACTATAGTAAATTATACAACAACAGACATCCAATGAATAAACTTTTATTTCTTAAGCATTTAAGATTCTTAATAGCATAATTAGAATGACCTCAATTTCTTTATTTTGTATAGTTTGAGGCATAGGTAAAAACAAATTAGTATTTCCTATTTGGGCTGTGGGGTAATACATTAAGTTGTAATTTTAATACTTGCATTGGTTTTGTTGTTAACATTATAATTAGAATTGGGGCTGTTGCTAACAGTGTTGAATATAAAGTTGATTTACTGTTGGCTATTTTACAGTAAGGGTAATGTGGGCTGGCTTGACTTTTTTTCTTTTTAATGTGAGAAGTGTATTTATTATTATGGTTTTATAACAAAGGCAACTTTATACAACCATGTCTAGCATTAAGAAATATAATTGTGTGTCATATTGAATAAACACACTTTGTTTTGTGTACATGACAGAATGAGAGGGATGAAAGGTAGAATCCTTTTTTCTTTTTTTCAGAATATTGTGCCATATTTCCTATTTCAAGTGTTTTCAAGTATTCTTTTTTTATTCATTCATTTTTTCATTTATTCAACTCAAGAAAGTATTAAAGAAAGCTTTAGCAAGTTTTAAAACAAAGTGATAATGACATAACCTGATATTAATTTTTCCAACTAGCAATATTTGGGACCACTGCATGCTGCAGTGTTGTTATTTTATTTTACTATATTTTACTGTTATCCACTACACTGGCAGCCTTTAATGGCTGATTTCTTTTTGTAGTTAAAACTAAAAATTATGATTAATAGCATTTTATTTTTATTTACTATTTTATGGAAACATTATTAAATTTTCAGGAATTTTATATACATTTAAAGTATTCATATGAACTTTTTATTCATATAACTTTAATTGTTATAAAATTTGAAAATTTCTTTTAATTATACAACAGTTTTAAATATTTCATTCAACTTATATCACATGAACCTAACTATTTTTAGCATTTTACCTTTATTTGGGTAAAAGACCAACTTATATGTGAGTTTGAAATAAAAGTTATCTTTCAGGATTTGACTTTGAAAGAGCACGTTGGAACATTGAGTTATTTTTAAAAGTTATAAGACCCGGTTCTCTATGGAAACAATAAGGTTAAAGTACAAGAAGCTATTTTGATAGGGTTAGGGTTAGGGTTAGGATTAAGTTAGATTTAGGGTTATCGTTAGGGTTAGTGTTAGGCTTAGGTTTAGTGTTAGTGTTAGGGTTACGGTTAGGTTAGGGTTGGGGTTAGGGTTAGGGTTAAGGAGTAATAAACTTAGTTTCAGCTGAGGAAGGCTAGACAGTTGTACTGCTTCTGGTAACTGCCTTAAGTTCTGTTACAGGCTGGAATGAACTGCTCAGTTGCTGACTGGATAGATTTGAGCAAGGTAGGGAAATGTGTTCATATTGTTTGTCTGAGAGCCTTGTGCAAGGTCCCCTTGGAATTTTCCTGACTTATTAATGAGACTACCATTTTTATGATATTTAGAATGGCATTCCATGCCCCAGTGTAATCCTTTTAGCATTTCATACACATGATTTGTTATTGATTTATTATTGCCACTAAATGGATCTCTTATACTAGTTTTGGCTTGGCAATCTTTTTTCATATGACCTGGGTTCTCACATTTAAAGCCATTTAATTTATTAACAACAGGACTGCGTCCCTTTAGATCAGCTGATAGAAGTTTCATGCTATAAGTATTAGGCCCAATGTTTCGGCATGTTTTTATATATTCCTGTAAAGAACTTCCATTTACCTTTATTGGATATAATGCCTTTTTCACTTACTGTTAGCATTATTAAAAGCCTACATTAGAATAAGCATTCTTTAAGACCAGATTGATTTAATGTCTTTTTTACTTCATCTACTCACCTTGCTACAAATTCAACATAGGGTTCAGTATTTCCTTACACAATTTTTGAAAATGAATGTACAGCCTGTCCAGGGGTGGAGATTCATCAACAGGCATCTAGGCGGCACAAACACACTTGTTAAATGGCAATATTATCATATTGAGCTTGGTGAGGAACTTCAGCCCATTGACATGCTCCTAATATTTATTCAGCAGGAATAGACACTGGTGGATTTTGCTGTTGATTTCATCGTGCTACAATATTAGCTTCTTCATCCCATCAAGTTTTAAATTGCAGAAATTCTGCTGAATTCAGAACAGCTTGAGGTAACAAATCCCAATCCCAGTGTATTAATCTGTTTATTTGTGCCTTTTCTTGCACCCATTCTGAGTATAAGGAGAATCTACACCATAAAAGCAGGGCATGCTTTTTAAAAATTTTTGATAGTTTTAAAAGGAATAGGAGCATGCTTATATTGTATACCCCCTGGGGGACTGTTAGATCTACTGGAAATTGAGTTACTCTTACTGGAATAGTAAAGAAAATTTGCATTCCCTCTGAATTTCCTTCTCTATTTCCCTGTGGTATACTTTTCATAATTGAAGAGGATGGTGCAGGCACAAAAACAGAAACTTTTGGAGGGTCATCAAATGTTGTAAAGAATGGATTAGTGGATACCTTAGGAGGCACAGACGCTGGTTTTAAGACAATAAATCATCTTTTGGAGTGGATGGCTTAACAACCGCTGGAAAAGTTCCATAACCTCCATTTTTCTATTTTTTCTTTTCATTAGACATGAGTTTTTCTGTTTCTGCCTGTTCATTAATTTTTTCAAATATATTTTCATTAAAATTACCATTACCTTGTTCTGCTACAGAGTTAGCAATAGCAGTATCCATTTTAATATCTTCATTTTCATCTGAATGTAATTGTTCAAGAGCAACAGAAATAAGGTTATACAAAGACCATACATAACAATGTTTCTGTACAAGAGAAAAGATTTCTAGTACCTATAGGGTCATTTCATATACCCCTGTATTCTTTAACAGTGTTTTCAAAACTTTGAAATATTCCTCTAACTGAGTTGACTGATTACCCATTACCCTGATGATCAAGATTATTTGACTCACCAACAGAAAGCAAGGACCATCCGATCCAGCAGTCCTTGTTTCCATGGCACTTATACAGAGAAAAGACTAGTCATGCCCTACATTGGGTGCCATCTGTTGTAATTCAACGTGGTGGTAGACAGTGCTTGGAATGATCCAAATAAAGTTTGGGACCCAGGGACCTCACTCCATGTGGAATGAAGGCAAGTTTATTTAGGCTGAGGCTGTTTTTATACTGCAAAGCTGATAACAAAAGTAGGGCATCGTTCACTACTTTCTCAGCTTGGTACTTGAGAGCACTGCCTGTTTCTGTGTACCCAGACTATCTTTCTCGGGAATTCAGATAATATCATCTTAATGGTGTGTTCATTTTGCTCTGCCTCCTCCCACTGATGTCTGCAATATGAAGTGTCCTTGGAGACACTCACTAATGTTTCTCTGCTGGCAAGCATGCTTTTTAAATGCTTAACCATTTATTCTCTGGCTCTCAGCATCTTTTCCAACAAGGGAATTTGCATCATGCTTAACTAAGCATGAGGGAATCTATGTAAGGTAAAAAGAATGAGGTCAAAGTATTTTGTCAGTTTGACCTACCTGTAGTCCTCCCCTTTACATGTATTGAGTGTGAAGTTTTCTTGGAAATTCAACCTCATGAAATACCTGAGAATTAATCCTTCAGATAAACCAGTTGGGATTTCATGAATTTGGAAATGGTAGAGTCACATCAATGAAACATTCAGGAGGAAAACCATGTGTATGTAAGGAATATTGGAAATCTTTCAGTCAGGCATTAAATCTCATTGAGTATGAAATATTCATACATTAGTTAGTATTGTAATGAATATGGGAATCCTTCCTTCTGAAACAAAACCTCATGGTATGTGAGAAAATTAAACTAGAGAGAAACCATATGAGTGTCCTGACTGTAGTCTGCTCTTTACAGTCATTTTTTACTCTTCATTTTGAAAGCCATACAGGGTAACAAGCATTAACTAAGGGCACAGGGATCAGGAGAGGTCACCTAAATCTGGGATAAATGGGATCTCATGGAGCAGTGGCTATACTTGGATGTGGCCATCATTGAGCAAAATGGGTCTTGACCACTGATGCACTGGTCCCTAGAATAGTCCCCAGAAGGACTCAATATACTGTGCATTCTCTACCAAATCTTAGTTCCAAAATCAGTTTTGTAATTCAGAGAGGTATGCCATTATTCCCATCCACCAAGCCATAGTTCACAGATTGTGCTTGGGGGGTGGTGGTGTAGGAAGCAGGCTGTAAAATTGAAAGCACCTAATTTCTTCTCCAAAGAACTGGTTACATTTACAACAGAATGGAGAAATTCAACCTTAAGGGTGCTCTCAAAAGCAGTGGAGATCATAGAGGGCCTGAGCTTTAATTCATCTCAATCCTTCAGGAAGAAGTGAAATAAATAGTTTTACAGATGAGTAAAAATTAATAAAGTTTGCTAGCAGTAACTCACTTTAAAAGAAATGTAAAAGAATATTCTTCAGGTAGAAAGAAAATAATCTCAGAATGTTCAAGATTCAGGATGGATGGAAGAACAATATCTGTTAATTAAATTCATATATGTAAATGACTATTGAAAGGATAATGTAATAATGATATCCGTGGCCTAGGACATCAATAAAGGATTCAAATACACTTAAAATAATATATAGTATAAGATGGGTAAATGGATATGTAGCAGTTGGATATCACTATGAATTCCAAAAATAGATATGGGATTATACTTGTAAACTCATCTGTTAATCTGGGCATGATTAAGGTAAGATAAGGGCATTGAGTGGGACATTTGTAGGTTCTTGAGACCCTCCCTTTGGTGTGTGGGGTCTCATATATAAAAAGACATGGCAAAGGGCAGAGCTGGAGTAGTTTTTGATGTTGGATTTCTGATGAGCAAGGACAGAAGGCCCCCATAAAAAGAGACAAGCCATTCATCTGACAGTTCACAGCTGGCCTTCTGGAGAGAGGCAAAGCTTAGAGTACCTCATAGTCTACAGGTGACATTGTGGAAGAAACAGAAGAACAGAGTCCAGAGAGGAACACAGCCCTGGGAATAGAGGAACCCAAGAATCCAGAACCCTTGCAAATGTCAGCAGCGGTCTTGCTCCAAGATGAGTTAACACACTTTAGTGAAGGAAGAAACTTATGCTTTTTGGCCTGGTAACTGTAAGGTTCTTCCCCAAATAAATACCCTTTATACAGACCAAAATGTTTCTGTTATTTTGCATCAACACACCTTTGGCTGACTAATACAGGATATAAAATGTTTTAAAATATATTATTTAGCAAGTCAATAAAAAATAATAAGTGCAGATTTGGAAAGGCAAGCTAAAGTGTTATAATTTCCCTGGTAAACTTTAAGGAATATAAAATACTGCATCTCATCCACATAAATAGAAGAAAAAAATTGAACAAAATAGTCAGTCTCAAACAAAGTATTCAGGGTTTCCTTGGTTGCCATTTTGGCCTTTGTTCTGGGGCCACCATTTTTGTGCATCTTTGGAAGCTGAACCTTTCTTATCCTTGAGAAGCCTGAGGGTTCCAGTGTTGACTTATGGGGTGTTGTTTTGTCCCCATCATAAATCAAGTGCTGTATCACTTCCCAATTTCCTAGTTATGAAGTCACCAAACTGGATGTGATGCTCATTTGAAGCAAGAAGAGCCATGAATGATAGAAAAAAATAAAAAGGAGAGATTGTTGCATATCCCATATTGTACACTTAGGTGATTGATATTGGATCTTTCCTCTTTCCTAATGAATGCATTCAATGCTATAAATTTCCCTCTGAGCAGTGCTTCTGCTGCACCCCACAAACTATGAAGAAGCATAGGACATTAAGAAGCAGAAAGAACCACATAACAAAAGGCTTGTGAGTGAAGCTATATTCACATCCACAACACTACAGTCTTAAGATGTAGGCAGAGAATGTAAGATTCTGATGTGGATTCAAGTTTAACAGCCACTGAAGTACAGTGGCCTGCTTTCTATTTCATTCAAATTTTCCTTATTAATTTAAATCACAAATCAACCTTTCATAATTAGATGATATGCTTCTATTCTCAAGTATTTTAAGAAGTTAGAAAATTTATTTATATTCTTAAGTTGTACTCCAATATTTTTCTCAAATATGATAGGGTGTGGGATCCATGAAACTAGAGAATGCATGTATTTTCAAACAGAAATATGTACCCAAAACAATGTGCCAATGCAGATAATTCTGAGGAAGGAAGGATGGGGGTTGAGGCTAGAGAAGGAATTTTGCTGTGTGTCATAACAGATATAAATTATTTTTATACTCTTTGCACAGATAATTTGTTTATAATTTAAAAGATATCATGAAAATAGTACACAATGAAATCATACAAAGTGGTTGATTTGAAGATATTGTTTTGTATCTGCAACATTATGGGGAGCACTACCCCTCACCCTTTGCAAATACAGTCTCCCATAAAGGAAAAATGCTCACTCTCCTCGACCCCCCTCCCCAGCTGCCAGGACAGGTGAATGCCTGCTTCAGCAAGAGTGAGCACGGAGATGAGGAGCATGGACGTGACCATGTGAAATCCACACTGCTCACTACACGTGTCTGGTTAGAGGGCTGTTAGTGCCACAGGAGACACAAAATACTGAGCCTTCTAAACATTCAGTAAAGAATCATGAAATCATGGAAAAGATTTCCTCTGAATTATCAATTTACCTACAATACTTTTTAAAATTAATATTTTCTTTCAATATAATCTTTTTAGTTCATAATTATAAAATAAATACCATTTCAACAGCTTTAAAAAAGCCATTCATTGTTCACTTTGTCCACATTATTAAGCAAGGGATCACATATCAATAAAACTGATATATAAGCAAAAAAAGTTGTTCAAGGACAGCCAGAAAATCACCAACGTAAGTCAGTGTCAACAAATGGATTGAGAGGTGAATAATTTCTTATTTGTTCTTCTGGTATTTCTTTATTTGTCATAATTATAAAAGAAATATTGAAAAGTTTAATGATTCAAGAGATGAATGCACCCCACTGTGAATATATCAAGGATCAGGGAATGTACACATTGGATAAAAAAGACATTAGTTTCATATGTCTCAATAAAACAGATTTGTTTTAAAAATCATGAGGATGTCAGGAATCATAGAACCCTGTTGAGCCATGGATAATAGTTATTACTCATGTTCCAGAAATACTCTGGCCAATTTCTTAAAATGAATCACAATTCAATTTACTGCCTGATATGTGTGTATGGGACCACTGCAAGGTGTTAGGTCCCTTTATTTTCTCAGGTTTTGATTTCTGTTCTAGACTTCAAGTTTTTGTATGCTCCTGTATGACTGATATGCATCACTAATATATATATATATATAGAAAAGGGAGGTGAGAGACAAATATGAATCTTTGGAATTACCTATTTCTCTAAAGTGGTCTTCCTTTTGTGTTTCTTCATTGTTGGAGACTATAATCACGCATCCATAGAATGGAGGGCTGTATGCTCTGCTTAATGGATAAGTTCCTTGACTATTATGAACCATTCCTCTCCCCAATGATGTATTGTAATCTTTTGAGTCACTCATTCCCACCTTGTGGACAATAAAAGTTGCTTTTTTTCTTCTGAGTGTTGGCTAGGTCCTTCATAATCCATAGGAGAAATTTAGAAGCTGGGAGATTTTTGAACTGTGAGTTCTTGGGTGTTCATTTGTGTATACATGTATTCTGTTTCTTTGTAAGAATATGTTTGATTTTATTTCCAATCCTTTCTAAAACCTAACAATATGTCATTAAGGAGGTATTTATATCTTGATACCTGCATCACAATCTCTCTGCACTGGAGAACATCCCACTGATGTCCAGAAAATCCGGAATGGTTTCCTTGAAACAAAATCTGGAGCCTTCTAAACATTCAGGAAACAATGGTGAAATCATGGAAAAAGATCTCTTCAGAATTATCAATTTGCCTACACTCCCTTTTACAATTCACATTTTCTTTCAATCTAATATCCATTTAAATTTATAATTTTAAAATAAAAAACTTTTTAATAGCTTTAAAAAAACCATTCATGGTTCACTTTGTCCATATGATTTAGTCTGGGACCACATATCAATAATATATACAAAAAGGTTTTTCAAGGAAAGCCAGAAAGCACCTATGGATGTCAGTTTCAACAAATGGATTAATCATGAATGATTTCTTATTTATATTACTGGTATTTTTTATTCATTATAATTATTTAGAGCTATTGAAAATGTTTAATAAAGATTGAATGGATGAATGCACAACACTGTAATTATACCCAGGACAAGGGAATGTAGACTTTGGATAAAAATGATATTGGTTTAATATTTCTCTATAACACAGATTTGATTTAAAAACCGTGCAAATGGCAGTAATTTTACACCTGAATTGAGCTATGGATAATAATTATTAGTTGAGTTTTAGAAATATTCTGAACAATTTTCTTGATTGAATCACAATTCAAGTTTCTGCTGGAGAGGGGACCACTCTAAATTGTTATGCTCCTTTGATCTCTAGGTCATGATTTCAGCTGTACGTTTCAAGTTTATGTATGTTCATGTATGAATTATATGAATTGCTAAAAATATACATTAAGTGAAACATATTGGTGAGAGACAAAATTGAATCTTTGGAATTACCCATTTCTCTAAATTGGTCTTCCTTTTGTGTCTCTTCATTGTTGGAGTCTAAAATCATGCGAGTATAGAATGGAGAGCAGTACACTCTGCTTGATCTATTAAGTCCTTGACTTTTATGAAACATTACTCTCCCCAATGATATCTTGCAAAACTTTGAGGCACTCCTTGTCACCTTTTGAACCCTACAAATCCCTTTTACTCTTCTGGGTGTTGGCAAGATACTTCATAAGCCATAAGAGAAATTTTGAAGTTGGGAGAGACTTTTGCTCAGAGTTCCATGGTTTTCATTTGAGAATATGTGGATTGTTTCTTTGTAAAAATAAGGTTGATTTTATAACCAATAAATTTTAAAAATTACAATATGTCATAAGAGCAGGTATTTATGCATGGATTCCGGCATCACAATCACTCTGCACTCGAAAATAGCCCAAATAGGTCCAGAAAATCAGGAATGGTTTCCTTGAAACAAAATCTGGAGCCTTCTAAACTTTCAGTAAACAATCGTGAAATCATGGAAAAAGAAATCATTAGAATTGTAGATTTAATTACTTTCCTTTTTAAAATTAACATTTTCATTCAATCTAATATCCATTTTATTCATAATTTTTAAATAAAGAACTTTTCAACAGCTTTAAAAAAGCCATTCATTATTACCTTTGTCCACATGACATAGTATGCAATCACATACCAATAAAATTGATACATAAACAAAAAAGTTGTTCAAGGGCAACCAGAAAATCACCTAAGTATGTCAATGTCAACAAATGGATTGAGAGGTGAATAATTTCTTCTTTATTCTTCTTGTATTTTTTATTCATTATAAGTATTATAGAGCTATTTAAAAGGTTTAATAATGATTGAAGTTTTGAATGCACACTACTGTGAATATACCAAGGACCAGGGATTTTACACATTGGATAAAAAAGATATTGGTTTAATATGTCTCAATAAAACAGATTTGTTTTAAAAATCACAGTGATGTCAGGAATTGTACACCCAAGTTGTGCCATGGATAAGAGTTATAAGTCATGTTTCAGAAATGCTCTGGTCAATTTTGAGAAATTAATCAAAATTCAAGTTTCTGCTGGAAATGTGTGTATGGGAACACTGTAATGTGTTATGCTCCTTTATTTTCTAAGGTCATGATTTCTGCTCTAGACTTCAATATTATATATTTTTATGTATGAATGATATGCATCACTATAAAATATATTAAGAAAAAGAGGTTGGTTAGAGACAAATAAGAAGTTTTGGAATTACCTATTTCTCTAAAGTGGTCTTCCTTTTGTGTGTCTTCATTTTTTGAGTTATAATCACATGTACATAGAATTGAGGGTGGTAAACTCTCCTTGATGGATTAGGTCCTTGAATTTTATGAACCATTATTGTCCCCCATGATATTGTGTAAACATTTGAGTCAATCTTTTTCATCTTGTTGAAACTACAAATCCCTTTTTCTCTTCTGAGTTTTGGCAGGGTACTTCATAAGCCATAGGAGAAATTTGGAGTTTGGGAGCTATTTGTACTCTGAGTTCCTGCGTTTTAATTTTTGTATATGTGGATTCTGTTTCTTTGTAAAAATGAGTTTGATTATATTTCCAATACTTTCTAAAAAATGACAATATGTCATAAGAGCAGGTATTCATATATGGATACTTGCATCACAATCTCTCTGCACTCTAGAAGAGCCCAATGATATCCAGAAAATAAGGTAAGGTTTACTTGAAACCAAATTTGTAGCCTTCTAAACATTCAGTAAACTGTCATGAAATCATGGAAAAATATCTACAGAAATTAGGTATTAACGTACACTAACTTTTAAATTAACATTTTCTTTCAATCCAATATTCATTTCAGTTCATAATTTTAAAATAAAGACTGTTTCAACAGCTTTAAAATATCAATTCAATGTACAATTTGTCCATATGATGTAGTATGGGTTCATATATCAATAAAACCAATAAATAAACAAAAAAGTTGATCTAGGACAGCCAGAGAAACAATATGTATGCCAGTGTCAACAAATGGATTGAGAAATGAATAATTTCTTTTTTATTCTTCTGGTTTTTCCTTATTTACTATAATTATTAAAGAGGTATTGAAAAAATTTAATAATGATTGAAGAGATGGATGCACACCACTGTGAATATACCAAAGACCATGGAATGTATACATTGGTTAAAAAAGATATTGGTTTAATCTGACTGAATAAAACTGATTTGATTTAAAAATCATGGGAATTTCAGGAATTGTACACCTAAGTGGAGCCAAGGATCATAGTTATTAGTCGTGTTTCAAAGATGCTCTGGCCAATTTTTAAAATTGAAAAACAATTTAACTTTCTGCTTGAGATGTGTGTATGGTACCACTGTAAGCTGGTATGCCCCTTTATCTTCTAAGGTTTTGATTTCTGCAAGACTTCAAGTTTAGGTATGCTCACGTATGATTAATATGCATCACTTAACCCATATATTAAGAGAAAGAGGTGGGGAAGACAAATATGAAGCTTTGGAATTATCTATTTCTCTAAAGTGTTATTCCTTTTGTGATACTTCATTGTTCAAGATTATAATCAAATGTGCATCGAATGGAGGGTGGTACAATGTGTTTGATGGATTAAGTCCTTGACTTTTATAAACCTTTCTTCTCCCCCATGATATCTTGTTAATCATTGAGTCACACTTTGTCACCTTGGGAACCTACATGTCCCTTTTTCTCCTCTGGGTGTTGGCAAGTTCCTTCATAAACCATAGGAGAAATTTGGAGGCTGGGAGCAATTTGTACGTTGAGTTCCTGGGTTTTCATTTTTGTATATGTGGATTCGGTTACTTTGTAAGAATGAGTTTGATTTTATTTCCAATACTTTGTAAAAAAGCACAATATATCATAAGAGCATATATGGATACTTGTATCACAATCTCTCTGCACTTGAGAAGAGCTCAATAATGTCCAGAAATTAAGGACTGGTTTACTTGAAACAAAATTCAGAGCATTCTACACATTCAGTAAACAATCATGAAATCATGGCAAGAGATCTCAGAATTATTGATTTACATACACTCACTTTTATTATTAACATTTTCTTTCAATCTAATAATCCTTTCCGTTCATAATTTTAAAATGGAGGCCGTTTCAACAGCTTTAAACAAAAACCATTCATTGCCCACTTTGTCCACATGATGTAGTATGGGATCACATATCATTAAAACTGATAGATAAACAAAAATTTGCTCAAGGACACCCAGAAAAACACCTATATATGTCAATGTCAACAAATGGATAGAGAGGTGAATGAGCTCTTCTTTATTCTTCTGGTCTTTCTTTATTCATTATAATTATTACAGAGCTATTGAAAAGGTTTAATAATGATTGAAGAGATGAATGCAGACCCCTGTGAATTATGAAGGACCAGGGAATGTATACATTGGATAAAAAAGGTATTGGTTTAATGTCTCAATTAAACAGATTTGTGTTAAAAATCATGCAGATGTAAGGAATTGTACACCCAAGTAGAGCCTTTAATAAGAGTTATTAGTCCTGTTTCAGAAATTTGCTGGCCAAATTTTTTAAATGAATCACAAATCAAAATTCTGCTGGAGATGGGACCATTGTAAAGTGTTATGCCCTTTTATTTTTCAATGTTGTGATTTCTACTCTAGACTAAACGTGTATGAATGTTCATGTATGACTGCTATGCATCACTGAAATATATATTAATATAAATATGCTGATGAGAAACGAATATAAAGATTTGGAATTACCTATTTCTCTAAAGTTGTCTTGTTTTGTGTTTCTTCCTTGTTGGA
Organism: Tolypeutes matacus; assembly: GCA_026826555.1. Lineage (NCBI taxonomy): Eukaryota > Metazoa > Chordata > Mammalia > Cingulata > Chlamyphoridae > Tolypeutes > Tolypeutes matacus. Next base: position 219,714 of record JAKSZT010033764.1, read on the forward strand.
GGCAATAATCACACGTGCATAGAATCGAGGGTGGGACACTTTGCTTGATGGATCAGATCCTTGATTTTATGAACCATTCTTCTCCCTCATGATATCCTATAAGCATTTGAGTCACTCTTTGTCACCTTGTGGAACCTACATCTCACATTTTCCCTTCTTCATGTTGGCAAGGTCCTTCATGAGACATAGGTGAAACTTTGAAGCAGGGAGCTCTTTGTAGTCTGTGTTTCTGGGTTTTCATTTGTGTATATGTGGATTCTGTTTCTTTGTAAAAATGATTTTGATTTAATTTCCAATAGACTCTAAAAAATTACAATATGTCATAAGAGCAGGTATTTATAAATGAATACCTGCATCACAATCTCTATGCAGTCAAGAAGAGCCCAGTGATGTTCAGAAAATCAGGAATGGTTTCCTTAAATCAAAATCCAGAGCCTTCTAAACATTCAGTAACCTGTCATGAAAGCATGGACAAAGATCTCCTCAGAATTACCGATTTACCTACACCCCCTTCTAAAATTAACATTTTCTTTCAGTCTAATATCAATTTCAGTTCATAATTTAAAATAAAGACCTTTTCATGAGCTTTAAAAAAGCCATTCATTCTTCACTTTCTCCACATGATGTAATATGGAATCACATATCAATAAAACTGATAAATAAAAAAATTTTTTTTCAAGTTCAGCCTGAAAAACACCTATGAATTTCTGTGTCCACAAATGGATTGAGAGGTGAATAATTTCTTCTTTATTCTCCTGGTTTTTCTTTATTTGTTATAATTATTATAGATGTCTTGAAAAGATGTAATAATGATTGAAGAGATGAATTCACCCCACTGTGAATATACCAAGGACCAGGGAATATAAACTTTGAATAAAAAAGATATTGTTTTATTATGTCTCAATAAAACAGATTTGTTTTAAAAATAGTGGGAATATCAGGAATTGTTCAACACAGATTGCACAATGGATAATAGTTAATAGTAGTGTTTCACAAATACTCTGGCCTAATTAAAAAATTAATCACAATTCAGGTTTCTTCTGGAGATGTGTGTATGGGAACCTGCAAGGTGTTATGGCACTTTATTTGCTAAGGTAGTGATTTCTGCTCTAGATTTCAAGTTTATATAAATTCATGTATGATTGATATGCATCATTAAAAATATATATTAAGAGAAATTGGATGGTGAGGGACAAATATGAAGCTTTGGAATTACCTATTTCTCCAAAGTGGTCTTCCTTTTGTGTTTCTTCTTTGTTGGAGACTATAATCACTCATGAATGGAATGGAGGGTGATACACTCTGCTTGATAGATGAGGTCCTTGACTTTTATGAACCATTCCTCTTCCCCATGATGTCTTTTAAACCTTTGAGACCCATTTTGTACCTTGTGGAAATTAAAAGTCCCTTTTTCTCTTCTAGGAGTTTATAAAGTCCTTCAAAAGCCAAAGGAGAAATTTGGAGGCTGGGAGCTATTTGTACTCTGAGTTCCTAGATTTTCATATTTTTAAAAGTGCATTCTGGGGAAGCGGCTGTGGCTCAATCAGTAGGGCTCCCGTTTACCATATGGGAGGCCCTGGGTTCGGTTCCCGGGGCCTCCTGGTGAAGGCAAGCCCGCCCGCACGGCATGGTTAGCTGACCCAGCGAGCACAAGCAGCAAGGGGGGATAAATGAATAAATAAATAAAATCTTTAAAAAAAAAAAGTGCATTCTGTTTCTTTGTAAAAATTAGTTTGATTTTATTTCCAATGCTTTCTAGAAAATTAAACTGTCATAAGAACAGGCATTTACATATGGATATCTGAATCACAATCTCTCTGCACTCGAGAACAGCCCAATGATTTCCAGAAAATCAGGAATGTCAAAATTAAAGAGATTTGTTTTAAAAATCGTGGGGATGTCAGCAATTGTACACCCAACTTCAGCCAAGTATACTAGTTATTAGCCATATTTCAAGTATGTTCTGGCCAATTTTTAAAAATGAATAAAAATTCAAATTTCTGCTGGAGATGAGACCTCTGTAAGGTTTTATGGCCCTTTATTTGCTAAAGTCATGATTTCTGCTCTAGAATTCAAGTTTATACATCATCATGAAATATTGATATGCATCATTGAAAATATATATTAAGAGAATGAAGGTGCTGAGAGACAAAAAAGAAGCCTTGGAAATACCTATTTCTCTAAAATGGTTTTTCTTTTCTGTTTCTTAATTGTTGGAGGCTATAATCAGGCATGCATGTCATGGAGGGTGGTACACACAGCTTGACAGATTAGGTCCCTGACTTTTATGAACATTTCTCTCCCCCATGATATCTTGTAAACATTTGAGACACTCTTTGTAACCTTGTGTGCCCTACAAGTCCCTTTTTCTCTTCTGTGTGCTGGTCAGTTTCTTCAAATGCCATAGGAGTAGTTTGATGCTAGAAGCTAGGTGTAATCTGAGTTCCTGGTTTTTCATTTGTGTATATGTGGATTCTGTTTCTTTATAAGAATGAGTTTGATATTTTTCCAATACGTACTAAAAATTTTAAATATGTCATGAGACCAGGTATTTATATATGGATACCTGTATCATAATCACTCTACACCTGAGAACAGACCAATATTGTCCAGAAACTCAAGAATGGTTTCTTGAAATAAAATCCAGAACTTTCTAAATATTAAGTATCAATCATGAAATCATGGAAAAATATCTACTCTGAATTATCAATGTACGTACACTCCCTTTCAAAATCGTCATTTTCTTTTAATCTAATATCCATTTCAGTTCATAATTATAAAATAAAGACCTTTTTCAACAGCTTTAAAAAAGCCATTCATCGTTCACTTTGTCTATGTTATGTAATATGGGATCACATATCAATAAAACTGATATATATACAAAAAAAGTTGTACAAGCAAACCAGAAAGTACCTATGTATGACAGTGTCAACAAATGGATTAATCGGTGAATAATTTCTTATTTATACTCCTGGTATTTTTTATTCACTATAATTATTTAGAGCTATTGTAAATGTTTAATAATGATTGAAAGGATGAATTCACACCACTGTGAATATACCAAGGACAAGGGAATATACACTTTGGATAAAAATGATTTGGGTTTATTATGTCTCAATGAAACAGCTTTGTTTTAAAAATCGTGGGGATGGCAGAATTTTACACACGAATTGAGGCATTGATAATAGTTATTAGTTGAGTTTTAGAAATAATCTGAACAATTTTTGAAATGTAACACAATTCAAGTTTCTGCTGAAGAAGGGACCACTCTTAGGTTTTATGCCCCTTTGATCTCTAGGGCCATGATTTCTGTTGTAGACTACAAGTTTATGTGTGTTCATGTATGAATTATATGCATCACAAAAATTTACATTAAGAGAAAGAGGAAGGTGACAGACAAAAGTGAAGATTTGGAATTATCTATTTCTCCAAAGTGGTCTTCCTTTTGTGTTTCTTTATTTTTGGAGTCTAAAATCATGCAAGCATAGAATGGATGATGGTACACTCTACTTGATTGATTAAGTCCTTGAATTTTATGAAACTTTACTCTCCCTCATGATATCTTGCAAATATTTGAGGCACTCCTTGTTACCTTTAGGAACATACAAGTCCCTTTTTCTCTTCTGGGTATTGGCAAAATCCTTCATAAGCCATAAGAGAAATTTTGAAGTGAGCAGCTTTTTTTACTCAGAGTTCCTTGGTTTTCCTTTGTGTATATATGGATTCTGTTACTTTGTAAGAATAAGTTTGATTTTCTTACCAATACTCTCAAAAATTACAATATATCATAAGAGTGGATATTTCTATATGGACCCCTGCATCACAATCACTCTGCACTCAAGAACAGCCCAATGATGTCCAGAAAATCAGGAATGGATTCCTTGAAACAAAATCTGGACCCTTATAATCCTTCAGTAAACAATCTTGAAATCATGGAAAAAGAAAGTAATTGATATAATTACTTTCCTTTTTAAAGTTAGCATTTTATTTCAATCTAATATCTGTTTCAGTTCATAATTTTTAAATAAAGACATTTTCAACAGCCTTAAAAATGCCATTAATTGTTACCTTTGTCCACATGACATAGTAGGTGATCACCTATCAATAATATATATATAAATAACATTTTGTAAGCAAATACACATATATGCATATATATTTATATATCATTTTACAAATGTTTGTATGTATTGTGAGAATTTTGATTTTTACCCATAATAAAAAAAAAAAAAAAAAAGAAAGTAAAAAAAAAAAATATATTGACAGATAAACAAAAAAAATTTTTCAAGGGCAACCAGAAAATTACCTAAGTGTGTCAGTGTCAACAAATGGATTGAGAGTTGAATAATTTCTTCTTTATGCTTCAGATGTTATCTTTATTTATTGTAATTATTATAGAGCTGTTGAAAATATTTAATAATGATTGAAGAAATGAATGCACACCACTGTGAATATAACAAGGACCAGAGAATGTACACAGTTGATAAAAATGATATTGGTTTAATATGTCTCAAACAGATTTGTTTAAAAATTGTGGGGATGTCAGGAATTGTACAGCAAAGTATAGATATGGATAATAGTTATTAGTCATGTTTCAGAAATGCTCAGGCAAATTTTAAAAAATGAACCACAATTCAAGTATCTGCTGATGATGGGACCATTGTAAGATGTTATGACCCTTTATTTTCCAAGGTTTGGATTTATGCTCTAGACTTCAAGTTTATGTGTTTTCATGTATGATTGATATGCATTACTGAAAATGCATATATTAAGAGAAAGAGTCTGGTGAGAAACAAATATAAAGATTTGGAATTACCTATTTCTCTAACGTGGTCTTCCTTTTGTGTTTCTTCATTTCTGGAGTCTAAAATAATGTGAGCATACAATGGAGGGAGGTACATTCTGCTTGATGGATTAGGTCCTTGACTTTCATGAACCATTTTTCTTGCCCTGATATTTTGCAAATATTTGAGGACGTCCTTGTCACCATGTGCACCCTAACAATCCCTATTACTATTCTGGGTGTTGGCAAGGTCCTTCATAAGGCATAAGAGAAATTTTGAGACGTAGAGCTATTTTTACTCTGAGTTCCTGTGTTTTCATTTGTGTATATGTGGATTCTGTTTCCTTGTAAGAATATGTTTGAATTTATTTCAAATACTTTTTAAATTATTACAATGTATCTTAAGAGCATGTATTTATATGTGGATCCATGCATCACAATCTCTCTGCACTCTAGAAATGCAATGATATCCAGAAAATCAGGAATGGTTATCTTGAAAATAAAATCGGGAGCATTCTAAACATTCAGTAAATAATCATGAAATCATGGAAAAATTCTCCTCTGAATTATCAATTTACATAACCTCCCTTTTATAATTAACCTTTTCTTTCAATCTAATATCAGTTTCAGTTCATAATTTTAAATAAAGACCATTTCAACAGCTTTAAGAAAGCCAATGATTTGTCACTTTGTCCATATGATGTTGTATGGGATCACATATCAATCAACCTGATAGATTAACAGAAAAATTGTTCAGGGTCAGCTAGAAAACACTATGTATGTCAGTGTCAACAAATGGATTGAGCGGTGAATAATTTCTTCTTTATTCTTCTGCCATTTCTTTATTTATTATAATTGATATATAGCTATTGAAAAGGTTTAATAATGATTGAAGAGATGAATGCACACCTGAATATACCAAGGATCAGGGAATGTACACATTGGATAAAAAGATATTTTTTTAATATGTCTCAATAAAACACATTTGATTTAAAAATCATTGGGATATCAGGAATTTTACACCAAAGTTGAGCCATGGATAATAATTATTAGTCATGTATTAGAAATACTCTGACCAATTGTTCAAAATGAGTCACAATTCAAGCTTCTTTTGGAGATATGTGCGTGGGTCCACTTAAATGTGCTAGGACCCTTTATTTCCTAAGGTCGTGATATCTGCTCTAGACTTCAAGTTTATGTATGTTTAGGTATGATTGATATGCATCACTTAACACATATGTTAAGAGAAAGAGGATGGTGAGAGACAAATATGAAGCTTTGAAATTACCTATTTCTCTAAAGTGGTCTTCCTTTTGTGTTTCTTCATTGTTGGAAACTTTAATGACACATGAATAGAATGGAGGGTAGTACAATCTGCTTGATGGATTAGGTCCTTGACTTTATGAACCTTTCCACGTCCCCATGATATCATGTGAACATTTCAGTCACTTTTGTTATCTTGTGGATCATACCAGTTCCTTTTCCTCTTCTGGGTGTTGGCAAGGTCCTTCATAAGCCATAGGAGAAATTTGGAGCCTGGGAGATATTGTACTCTTTGTCCTGGGTTTTCATATGTCTATACGTGCATTCTGTTTCTTTGTAAAAATGAATTTGATTTCATTTCCAAAACATTTTACTAAATTACAATATTTCATAAGAGCAGGTATTACATATGGATACCTGCATTGCAATCTCTCTGCACTCAAAAACAGCCCAATGTTGTCCAGAAGATGAGGAATCATTTCCTTGAAACAAATCCAGAGCCATCTAAACATTCAGTAAACAGTCATGAAATTCTGGGAAAAGATCTCCTCTGAATTATCAATTATTATCAATTTCCCTACACTCCATTTTAAAATTAACTTTTTCTTTCAATCTAATATACATTTCAGTTCATAATTTTAAAATAAACATATTTTCAATAGCTTTAATAGAGCCATCCATTGTTCAGTTTGTCCTCATTATGTAGTATGGGATCACATTTCAATAAAACAGATAGAAAAACAAAATAGTTGTTCAAGGACAGCCAGAAAAACACCTATGTATATCATTGTTAACAAATGGAAGGGAGGTGAATAATTTCTTCTTCATTTTCTTTTTTTCTTTTTTTATTATAATTATTATAGAGCTAATGAAAAGGTTTAATAATGATTGAAGAGATGAATGCACACCACTGTGAATATAACAAGGACCAGGTAATGTGCACATTGGATAAAAAAGATGTTCTTTTAATAGGTCTCAATAAAACAGATTAGTTTTAAAAATCGTGGGTATTTCAGGAATTGTACACCGAAGTGGAGCAATGGATAATAGCTATTAGTAGATTTTCAAAGATGCTGTGACCAATTTTTAATAATGAATCAAAATTCAGGTTTCTGCTGGACCACTGTAAGGTGTTATGCCCCGTTATTTTCTAAGGTCGTAAATTCTGCTCTAGTCTACAAGTTTATTATGTTCATGTATGATTGATATTCGTCACTAAAAATATATATTATGAGAAAGAAGGTGGTGGGAGACAAATATGAAGCTTTGGAATTACCTATTTGTGTAAATTGGTCTTCCTTTTGTGTTTCTTCATCGTTGGAAACTATAATCACGCATGCAAAAAATGGAGAGTGATACAGTCTGCTTAATGGATTACCTCCTTGATGTTTATGAATGCTTACTCTCCCCATGATATACTGTAAACATTTGAGTCACTTTTCATCATCATGTGGACCCTACAAATCCCTTTTTCTCTTCTGGGTGTTGACATGGTCCTTCATAAGCAATAGGAGAGATTTGGCTGCTGGGAGCTATTTGTACTCTGAGGCCCTGGGTTTTCATTCATCTATATGTGTATTCTGTTTCTCTGTAAGGAGTTTGATTTTATTTCCAATACTTTGTAAAAAATTACACTACATCATAAGTGCAGGTATTTATATATGGATACCTGCATCACAGTTGCTTTTCATTCGAAAACAGCCCAATTATGTCCAGAAAATAAGGAATGGTTTCCTTGAAACAAAATCCTGAGCCTTGTAAACATTCAGTAAACAATCGTGAAATTATGGAAAATGATCTCCTCACAATTACAGATTTACCTACACTCCCTTTTAAATTAACATTTTCTATCAATCTAATATCCTTTTCAGTCCATAATTTTCAAATAAAGACCTTTTCAACAGCTTTAAAAAAGCCATTCATTTTTCACTTTCTCCACAGGAGGTAATCTGGGATCACATATCAATTGAATTGGTAGTTAAATAAAACAAAATTTTATAAGGACAGCTGCAAAACACCTACGTAAGCCAGTGTCAAGAAATGAATTAAGAGGTGAAAAATTTCTTCTTTTATCCTTGTTATTTTTTTCTTATAATTATTATAGAGCTATTGAAAAAGTTTAATAATGATTGAAGAGATGAATACACACAACTGTGAATATACCAAGAACAAGGGAATGTACACACTGGATAAAAAATATATTGCTTTAAAATGTCTCAATAAAACAGATTTGTTTTATAAGTTGTGGGGAAGACAGGAATTGTACACCCAAGTTGAGCCATGGATAATATTTATTAGTCATTTTACAGAAATGTTCTGGACAAATTTTAAAAATTAATCATAATTCAAGTTTCTGCTGCACATGTGAGTATGGGACTACTGTAAGGTGTTGTGTCCCTTATTTTCTAATGTTGTGATTTCTGCTCTAGATTTCAAATTTATGTATGTTCATGTATGATTGATAAGCATCACTAAAAATACATATTAAGAGAAGGGGATGGTGAGAGACAAATATGAAGTTTTGGAATTACCTATTTCTCTAAAGTGGTATTCTTTTTGTGTTTCTTCATCTTTGGAGGCAATAATATCGTGTGGATTATGCCTTGACCTTCATCAAACCTTCTGCTCCCCCATGATATCTTGTAAATATTTGAGTCCATGTCTCCTTGTGGACGCTACCATTCCCTTTTTCTCTTCTGGGTATTGACAACATCTTTAATATGCCATAGAGAAATTTGGAGGCTGGTATCTATTTGTATTCTGAGTTCTGGTGTTTTCATTTGTGTATATGTGGATTATGTTTCTTTGTAAGAATGAGTATGTTTTTTCCCAATATTTTCTTAAAACTTACAATATGTCATAAGAGCAGATATTTATATATGGTTACATACATCACAATCTCTCAGCCCTTGAGAAGAGCAGAATGATGTCCAGAAAATCAGGAATGGTTTCCATGAAACAAAATACAGGGACTGCTAAACATTCAGTAAACAACCTTGAAATAATGGGAAAAGATCTCCCTTGAATTATGGATTTGCCTACACTCGCCTTTAAATTCACATTTTCTTTCAATATAATATACATTACAAATCATAATTTTAAAATAAATAACTTTTTAACATTATTAAAAAAGCCATTCATTGTTCACTTTGTCCACATGATGTAGTATGGGATCACCTATATCTAAAACTCATAGATAAATTTAAAAAGTTGTTGAATGAGAACCAGAAAAACAAGTATGCAAGTCCATGTCAACAAATTGATCGAGAGGTGAATAATTACTTCCTTATTCTTCAGGTTTTTCTTTATTTATTATAATTATTATAGAGCTATTGAAAAGGTTTAATAATGATTGAAGAGATGAATTCACACCACTGTGAATATACCAAGGACAGGGAATGTACAAATAGAATGAAAAAGATATTGGTTTCATACATCTCAATAAAACAGATTTGTATAAAAATCGTGTCAGGAATTGTACACCCACGTGAGCCATGGATAATAGGCATCAGTTGTGTTTCAATGATGCTCTGACCAATTTTTAAAAATAAATCACTATTCAATTTTCTGCTGGTGATGGGACCACTGTAACATATTATGCCCCTTTATTTTTCTAGGTCATGACTTCTGCTCTAGGCTTCAAGTTTATGTATGTTCATGTATGAGTGATATGCATTACTAAAAACACATAAAGAGAAAGAGGGTGGTGAGAGACAAATATGATGCTTTGGGATTACCTATTGTTTCCTTTGGTGTTTGGTTGCCTTCCTTTGGTGTTTCTTCTTTGTTGGAGACTATAATCACTTGTGCATGAATGGAGGGTGGTACACTCTGCTTGATTGATTTGGTCCTTGATTTTATGAACCATTCCTCTCCCCCATGACATCTTTTAAACATTTCAGTAACACTTTGTCATCTTGTGAACACTACAAGTCCCTTTTTCTATTCTGGGTGTTAGCAAGTTCCTTCAGAAGCCATAGGAGAAATTTGGAGGCTGGGAGCTATTTGTACTCTGAGGTCATGGGTTTTCATTTGGGTATATGTGGATTCTTTATCTTTGTAAGAATAAGATTGATTTTTTCCCCAATACTATATAAAAAATTACCCTAAGCCCTAAGAATAGGTATTTATATATGAATACCTGCATCCTAATCTCAGCATGCAAGAGCAGTCCAGTGATGTCAAGAAAATCAGGAATGGTTTCCTTGAAACAAAATCCTAAGCCTTGTAAAGATTCAGTGAACAATTGTGAAATCATGCAAAAAGATATACTCTGAATTATAGATTTACATACAGTCCCTTAAAAATTAACATTTTCTTTCAATCTAATATACATTTCCATTAATAATTTTAAAATAAAGACATTTCCAACAGCTTGAAAGAAGCCATTCATTCTCCATTTTGTCCACATGATGTATTATGGGATCACATATCAATAAAACTGATAGATAAGCAAAAAATGTTGTTCAAGGACAGCCAGAAAATCACCTATGCTTGTCAATGTCAACAAAAGAATTGAGAGGGTAATAAAAAGAATTTCTTCTTTATCCTTCTGGATTTTCTTTATATGTTTTAATTATTATAGAACTATTGAAAATGTTTAACAAAGAAGAGATGAGTGCACACCACTGTGCATATACCAAAGTACAGGTAATGTACACATTGGATATAAAAGATATTGGTTTAGTGTGTCTCAATGAAACAGATTTCTTTTAAAAATCATGGGTGTGTCAGGAATTGTACACCAAAGTTGAGCCATGAATAATAGTTATAATACATGTTTCAGAAATTCTCTGGGCAAATTTTAAAAATGTACTACAATACAAGTTTCTGCTGGAGATGTGTGTATGGGACCATTTTAAGGTGTTATGCACTTATATTTTCTAAGGTTCTGATTTCTAAACTAGACTTCAAGATTATGAATGTTCATGTATGACTGAATACATCGCTAAAATATATATATAGAGAGGAATGGTGGTGAAAGACAAATTTGAACTTTTGGAATTACCTATTTCTCTAAAGTGGTCTTCCTTTTATGTTTCTTCATTGTTGGAGGTTATAATCAGGCATAAATAGAATGGAGGGTGGTACAATTTGCATAATGGATTAGTTCCTTGACTTTTATTAACCATTCCTCTCTCCCATGGAAACATTTGATTCACTCCTGATCACCTTGTGGACCCTACAAGTTCCTTTTTTCTCTCTTGGGTGTTTGCTTGACCCTTGGTAAACCATAGGAAAATTTTGGAGGCTGGGAGCTATTTGTACTCTGAGTTCCTGAGTTTTCATTTGTTTATATGTGGATACTGGTTTTTTTTGTACGAATGTGTATGATTTTAGTTCCAATAATTTCAAATACTTATAATATGCCATTAGAGAAGGTATTTATATCTGGATACATGCATCACAGTCTCTCTACACTCAAGACCAGTCCAATGATGTCCAGAAAATCAGGAAGGGTTTCCTTGAAACAAAATCCAGAGCCTTCAAAACATTCAGTAAACAATCGTGAAATCATGGAAGAAGATCTCATCTGATTTATCGATTTATTTACTCTCTCTTTTGAAATTAACATTTTCTTTCAATATAATATCCTTTTCAGTTCACAATTTTTAAATAAAGTCTTTTTTGACAGCTTTTAAAAAGCCATTCATTGCTCACTTTTTCCACATGATGTAGTATGGTATCACATATCAATAAAACTGGAAGTTATACAAAAAATGTTGTTCAAGGACAGCCAGGAAAACTCTATGTATGTCAGTTTCAACCAATGGATTGAGAGTAGAATAATTTCTTCTTTATTCTTCATGTTTTTCTTTATTTATTGTAGTTATTATAGAGGGTTTGAAAAAGTTTAATAATGATTGAAGAGATGAATGCACACCACTGTGATATAGCAAGGACCAGGGAATGTACACATTGGATTAAAAAGTTACTGGTTTAATATGTCTCAATAAAACAGATTTGTTTTAAAAATCAATTGGATGTCAGGAATTTTACACCCAAGTTGAGCCATTGATAATAGTTATTATTCGTGTTTCAGAAATGCTCTGGCCAATTTTTAAAAATGAATCACAATTCAAGATTCTGCTGGAGATGAGTGTATGGGACCACTGTAAGCTGTTATGATGCTTTATTTTTTAAGGTTTAATTTCTTCTCTGGACTTCAAGATTACGTATCTTCACATATGACTGATATGCATCACTAAAAATATATATTAGAGAAAGAGGGTTGTAAAAGAAAAATATGAAGCTTTAGAATTATCTATTTATTTCTATAAATTTGTCTTCCTTTTGTGTTCTTCATTGTTGGAGGCTATAATCAGGCCTACATAGATTGGAGGGCAGTTATGCACTGCTTAATTAATTAGTTCCTTGGTGAATATGAACCATTCTTCTCCCCCATGATATCTTGTAAACGTTTGAGTCACACCTTCCCATCTTGTGGACCCTAAAAGTTTCTTTTTTTCTTCTGGCTGTTGGCTAGGTCCTTCATAAACCATAGGAGAAATTTGGAGGATAGGAGCTTTTTGTAGTGTGAGTTCCTGGGTTTTCATTTGTGTATATATGGATTCTGTTTCTTTGTAAGGAAGTGTTTGATTTTATTTCCAAACTTTCTAAAAACTTACAATATGTAATTAAGGAGGTATTTATATCTAGATACCTGCATCACAATCTCTCTGTACTTGAGAACAGCCCAATGAGGTCCAGAAAATCAGGAATGGTTTCCTTGAAACAAAATCCAGAGCCTTCTAAACATTCAGGAAACAATGGTGAAATCATGGAAAAAGATCTCTTCAGAATTATTGATTTACATACATTCCATTTTAAAATTAACATTTTCTTTCAATCTAATATCCCTTTCCATTTATAATTTTAAAATAGAGACCTTTGAAAAACCTTTAAAAAACAATTCATTGTTCACTTTGTCCATATGATGTAGTCTGGGATCACATAACAATAAAACTGATATATATACAAAAAAGTTGTTCAAGGATGGCCAGAAAGCACCTATGAATGTCAGTTTCAACAAATGGATTAAGCAGTGAATAATTTCTTATTTATACTCTGGATATTTTTTATTCATTATAATTATTTAGAGCTATTGAAAATGTTAAATAGTCATTGAAGGAGTGAGTGTACACCACTTTGAATATTCAAAGGACAAGGGAATGTACACTTTGGACAACAAATATATTGGTTTAATATATCTCAATAACAGATTTGTTTTAAAAAACGTGGGGATGGCATTAATTTTACCCCTGAGTTGAGCCATGGATAATAGTTATTAGTTGAGTTTTAGAAATACTCTGAACACTTGGCTAAAATGAATCTCAATTCAAGTTTCTGCTAGAGAAGGAACCACTCTAAGGTGTTATGCCCCTTTGATCTGTAGGGATATGATTTCTGCTGTAGACTTCAAGTTTATGTATGTTCATGTATGAATTATATGCATCACTGAAAATGTACATTAAGAGAAAGAGGATGGTGAGAGACAAAAATGAAGATCTGGAATTACCTATTTTTCTAAAGTGGTCTTCCTTTTGTGTTTCTTCATTGTTGGAGACTAAAATCATGCGACCATAGAATGGAGGGTGGAACACTCTGCTTGATGGATTAGGTCCTTGATTTTTATGAAACATTACTCTCCCCATGATATTTTGCAAATATTTGAGGCACTACTTGTCATCTTTCCGACCCTACAAGTCCCATTTTCTCTTCAGGGTGTTGGCAAGATACTTCATAAACCATAAGAGAAATTTTGTGGCTGGGAGCTATTTTTACTCAGAATTCATTGGATTCCTTTTGTGTATGTGTGTATTCTGTTTCTTTGTAAGAATAAGTTTGATTATATTATGAATACTTTCAAAATATTACAATATGTCCTAAGAGCAGGTATTTATATATGGATCCCTGCATCATAATCACTCTGCACAAGAAAACAGCCCAATGACATCCAGAAAATCAGGAACGGTTTCCTTGAAACAAAATCTGGAGCCTTCTAAACATTCAGTAAACAATCGTGAAATCATGGAAAAATATATCCTCAGAATTGTAGATTTATTTACTTTCCCTTTTAAAATTAACATTTTCATTCAATCTTATATCCATTTCATTCATTTTTTAAAAAAATAAAGACATTTTCAACAGCTTAAAAAAGCCATTCAATGTCACCTTTGTCCATATGACATAGTAGGCAATCGCATATAAAAAAATTGACAGATAAAAAAAGTTATTCAAGGACAACCAGAAAATCACCAAAGTATGTCAGTGTCAACAAATGGATTGAGAGGTGAATAATTTCTTCTTTTTTCTTCTGGTATTTTTTATTTATTATAATTATTATAGAGCTATTGAAAAGCTTTAAAAATAGAGCTATTGAAAAGCTTAAAATGCTTTATGAATGCACACCACTGTGAAAATACTAAGGACCAGGAAATGTATATATTGGATAAAAAATTTTTTGTTTAGTATGTCTCAATAAAACAGATTTATTTTGATAATCATGGGGATCTCTGGAATTGTACACCCAAGTGGAGCCATGGATAATAGTTATTAGTCATGTTTCACAAGTGCTCTGGCCAATTTTTAAAAATGAATCATAATTCAGTTTTCTACTGGAGATGTGTATGTGGGACCACTGTGAGGTGTTATGCCCCTGTATTTTCTAAGGTCATGATTTCTTTTCGTGACTTCACGTTTATGTATGTTCATGTATGATTGATATGCATCACAAAAATATATATATTAAGAGAATGAGGGTGGTGAGAGACAAATATGAAACTTTGGAATTACCTATTTCTCTAAAGTGGTCTTCCATTTTTGTTTCTTCATTATTGGCGAATATAATCACGCATGCAGAGAATGGAGGACTATACACTCTGCTTGATGGATTAGTTCCTTGAATTTTATGAACCATTCCTGTCCCCCGTGATATCTTGTAAGCATTTGAGTTACTCTTTGTCAGCTTGTGGTCCACACAAGTCCCTTTTTCTCCTCTGGGTGTTGGCATGGCCTTTTAGATGCCATAGCAGAAATTTGGAGGCTGGAAGCTATTCTTATTCTGAGTTCCTGGATTTCACTTGTGTATATGGGGGTTCTGTTTCTCTGTAAGAATGTTTGATGTTTTTTTCAATACTTTCTAAAAAATTAAGATATGTCATAATAGTAGGTATTTATATATGGATACCTGCATCACAATCTCTCTGCACTCAAAAACAGCATAATGATGTCCAGAAAATCAAGAACAATGTCCTTGAAACAAAATCTGGAGCCCTCTAAACATTTAATAAACAATCATGAAATTATGGAAAAAGATCTTCTCAGAATTATCAAATACCTACATTCCCTTTTAAAATTTATTTTTTCTTTCATTCTAATATCCGTTTCAGTTCATAATTTTATAATAAAAACATTTTCAACAACTTTAAAAAGCCACTCATTGTTCACTTTATTCACATGATGTAGTATTGAATCACATATGAATAAAACTGATGGATAATCAAAAATAGTTGTTCAAGGAAAGCCAGAAAAACACCTATGTATGTCAATGTCAACCAAAGCATTTAGAGATAAATAATTTCTTCTTTATTCTTATGGTTTTTCTTTATTTAGTATAATTATTACACAGCTTTTAAAATGTTTAATAATCATTGAAGAGATGAATGCACACCACTGTGAATTTACCAAGGATCAGGAAATGTACACATTGGATAAGAAATGTTCATTCAATATGTCTCCATAAAACAGGTTTGTTTTAAAAATCGTCAGTATATCAGGAATTGAACACCCAAGTTGAGCCATGGATAATAGTTTTTAGTCATGTTTTAGAAATGTTCAAACCAATTTTAAAAAATAAATCACAATTCATGTTACTGCTGGATATGTGTGTATAGGACCACTCTAAGTTGTTATGCCTTTTTATTTTCTAAGGTTGTGATTTCTGCTCTAGAATTCACATTTATCTATGTTCATGTATGACTGATATGCATCAGTAAAAATATATATTAAGAGAAAGAGTGTGTTGAGAGAGAAATATGAACCTTTGTCTCTAAATTGGTCTTTCTTTTTTGTTTCTTCAATGTTGGAGTCTATAATCAAGCGTGCATAGAATGGATGGTGTTACAATCTGCCTGGCAGATTATATCCTTGAATTTTATGAACAATTCCTCTCCCCCATGATATCTTGTAAACATTTGAGACACTCTTTGTAACTTTGTGGGCCCTACAATTCCCATTTTCCCTTTTGGCTGTTGTCATGGTCCTTCATAAGCAATAGGTGAAATTTGGAGTCTGGGAGCTAATGTACTATGAGTTCCTGGGTTTTCATTTGTTTATATGTGGATTCTGTTTCTTTGTAATAATGAGTTTGATTTTACTTCCAATATTTTCTAAAAAATTACAATATATCATAAGAGCAGTTATTTATATATGGATACCTGCAATACAATCATTCTGTACTAAAGAAAAGACCAATGATGCCCAGAATATCAAGAATGGTTTCATTAGACAAAATATAGAGCCCTCTAAATGTTCAGTAAACAATGGTGAAATCATGGAAAAAGATCTCCTCAGAATTATTGATTTATCATCTTTCCCTTTAAAAATTAATATTTCTTTCAATCTAATATACATTTCAATTCATAATTTTAAAATAAAGACCTTTTCAACTGCTTTAAAAAAGGCATTCACTGTACACTATCTCCACATGGTGTAGTATGGGATCACATATCAATAAAACTGCTAGATAAACTAAAAGATGTTCAAGGATATCCAAAAATCAACTATGTATGTCAGTGTCAACGAATGGATTTAGAGGTGAATAATTTCTTTTTATTCTCCTGGTTTGCTTTATTTACTATAAATATTATGGACCTATTGAAAATGTTTAATAGTGATTGAAGTGTTGAATGCACACCACTGTGAATATATCAAGGACCAGGAAATGTACAAATTGGATAAAACGTTATTGCTTTAATATATTTAAATAAAATTGATTTATTTAAAAAATCGTGGGGATGTGAGGAATTGTACACCAGGGTGGAACCATGGACAATAAATATTATTTATGTTTCAAAGATGCTATGACCAACTATTTAAAAATGAATCATTATTCAATTTTCTGCTGGAGGTGGGACCACTGTAAGCTGTTATGCCCCTTTTTATTCTAAGGTCATGATTTCTGCTCTAGACTTCAAGTTTATGTATGTTCATGTATGAATAATATGCATTTCTAAAAATATGCATTGAGAGAAAGAGGGTGGTGAGACACAAATATGAAGCTTTGGAATTACCTGTTTCTCTAAAGTGGTCTTCCTTTTGTGTTTCTTCATTGTTGGAAGGTGTAATCTTGTTGGCATAAGTTGGAGGGTGGTACACTCTGCTTCATGGAAAGGTCTTTGATTATTATGAACCCTTCCTCTCACCCCCTGATATATTGTAAACATTTGAGACACTTTGTCACATTGTCAACCCTACAATTCCCTTTTTCACTTCTGCGTGTTGTCTAGATCCTTCATAAACCATAGGAGAAATTTGTGGCTGGGAATTATTTTTACTCTGAATTCCTGAGTTGTCATTTGTGTATATGTGGATTCTGCTTCTTTGTAAGAATGAGTTTGATTTTATTTTGAATACTTTCTAAAAAATTATAATATGTCATAAGAACAGGTATATATATATATATTGATACCTGCATGAAAATCTATCTGCATATGAGAACAGCCCAATGATGGACAGAAAATCAGATGTGGTTTCCTTGAAACAAAATCTGTAGCCCTTTAAACATTCAGTAAACAATCAGTGAATCATGGAAAAAGATCACCACAGAATTATTGATTTACATACACTTCCTTTAAAAATTAACTTTTTCTTTCAATCTATATCTGTGTCAGGTCATAATTTTAAAATAAAGATCTTTTGAACAGCTTTTAAAAAATGATGCATTGTTTGCTTTGCCCAAATGATGTCGTATGAGATCCAATATAAAAAAAAAAAACTGATAGAGAAACAAAAAAGTTGTTCAAGGACAGACAGAAAACACCTATGTATGTCAGTGTCAACAAATGGATTGAGATGTCAATAACTTCTTTATTCTTCTGGTTTTTTCTTTATGTATGATAATTATTACATAGCTGTTGAAAAGGTTTAATAATGATTGAAGAAATGAATGAACACCAATGTGAATATAACAAGGCCCAGGGAATGTACACATGGTATAAAAAAGATATTGGTTTAATATGTCTCAATAAAACAGATTTGTTTAAAAATTGTGGGATGTCAGTAATTATACAGCAAAGTAGAGATATGGATAATAGTTATGAGTCATGTTTCAGAAATGCTTGGGCCAATTTTTAAAAAATGTACCAAAATTAAAGTATCTGCTGAAGATGGGACTACTGTAAGTTTTTATGGTTCTTTATTTTCCAAGGTTATGATTTCTGCTCTAGACTTCAATTTTATGCGTGATCATGTATGACTAATATGCATCACTAAAAATATATATTAAGAGAAAGAGGGTTGTGAAAGACAAATATGAAGCTTTTTAATTACTTATTTTGTGAAAGTGATCTTTTGTCTTTCTTCATTGTTGGAGACTATAATCACACATACATAGAATGGAAGGACTTACACCCTGCTTAACACATTATTTCCTTGACTTTTTTAAAATTTTTTTATTATGGGTAAAAATCAAAATTCTCACCATACATACAAACATTTGCAAAATGATATATAAATATATATGCATATATGTGTATTTGCTTACAAAAATGTTATTTATATATATATATATACGTATATTTCAAGAGGTGCTTAAATTACCCAAAATATTACACGGAACCCACTGGGATTCCCATGTTGCCCACTTCCCACACCTCCCACCACATCCCACACAAACATCTCCCACAGTGTGGCCCACCACCCTCAATGAACTTACACATCCTGGAGCCTTGCCACCAACCATAGACCACAGTTCACACTGTAGACCACACTCTCTCCCACTCAGTTCTTAGTGGTGTGTGCTGATTTAAAATGGCCTACATCCGTTGCCACAACAGTACTCAGGACAACCTCCAACTCCCAAAGAAGCCCCTGTATTTCAACTGCTCATCCCCTCCCTACCCCAAAAGTGTCAAGTGGCCACTGGCTCCACCTAATTGTTATAATTTCTTGCATTGCTAGAATCACCATATGTGAACAAGAGAATACCATCAAGTCCACTCTAGTCCATAGTTCTTCCCCCAATCTAGAGGCGACTGGGATGGTGATGTCTACTCCAACTCCAAGTGAGAGAGGGCTTATATCCCATGGATATGGTGGGTGGGATGATCCTGCCTGCAGATGCAGGCCCTCTCCATTCCCTGGGATGGCTATTGCCCATTGTTGTCTCCTCACCAGGTGACTTGGATGAGTCCATTGAGCTGTAGGGTAGGAGTTGCAGCTTGACTTTTGATAACCATTTCTCTCCCCCATGATATCTTTTTTTGAAATAAGAAATCATTTATTTATTTCCCCAATTTTAATTTCCTTTGAGAGTGATGGATGTGCAGTTCCCAATGAACTTTTAAACTTTTGAGTCCCTTTTTGTCATGTTGTGGACCCTACAAGTGCCTTTTCTTTTCTGGGTGTTGGCTAGGTCCTTCATCAGCAATAGGAGAAATTTGGAGTATGGGAGTTATTTATACACTTTAGTTCCTGGGTTTTCATTTGTGTATATGTGGATTCTGTTTCTTTGTAAGAATGAGTCGGATTTTCTATTAAATACTTCATAAAATGCTACAATATGTCATAAGAGCAGGTATTTATATATGGATCCCTTCATCAAAATCTCTCTGCAATCGAGAATAGTCCAATGATGCAAAGAAAATCAGGAATCCTTCCCTTTAAACCAAATCCTGAGCCTTCTCAACATTCAATAACAATTGGGGAATCAAGGAAAAAGATTTCCTCTGAATTATCGATATCTGTGCACTCCCCTTTAAAATTAAAATTTTCTTTCAATCTAATATTCGCTTCAGTTCATAATTTTAAAATAAAGACCTTTTCAACAGCTTTAAAAAAGACCTTCATTGTTCATTTTGTCCACATGATATAATATGGGATCACATATCAATAAAACTGATAGATAAACAAAAAATGTTGTTCAAGGACAGCCAGAAAAACACCTATGTAAATCCGTGTCAACAAATGGATTGAGAGGGGAATAATTTCTGCTTTATTCTTTGGGTTTTTCTTATTTTATAATAATTATAATAGAGCTATTGAAAAGGTTATTAATGACTGAAAGGATGAATGCACACCCCTGTGAATATACCAAGTACCAGGAAATGTACACAATGGATAAAAAAGATATTGGTTTAATATGTCTCAATCAATTGAGTTGTTTGAAAAAATCATGGGGATGTCAGGAATTGTACACCCAAGTGGAGCCATGGATAATTTTTATTATTCATGTTATAGAAATGCTCTGGTCATTTATGAAAATGATCCACAATACTATTCCTGCTGGAGATGGGACCATTTTAAGTTGTTATTTCCCTTAATTTTCTAAGGTTTTGATTTCTGCTGTAGACTTCAATATTATGTATGTTAATGTGTGATTGATATACATGACTAATAATATATATTAGGAGAAAGATGGTGGTGAGAGATAAATATGAAGCTTTGGAATTACATCTTCCTCTGAAGTGGTCTTCCTTTTGTGTTTCTTCATTGTTGGAGGCTATAAACACACGTCTATAGAATGGAGGATGGTGCACTTTGCTTGATGGATTAGGTCCTAGACTTTTATGAACCATTCCTTTCCCCCATGATATCTTGTAAACATTTGAGTCATTCTTTGTCACCTTGTATACACTACAAGTCACTTTTTTTCTTTTGGGTGTTGACAAGGCACTTCTTAAGCCATAGGAGAAATTTGGAGCCTGCAAGCTATTTTTACTGTGAGTTCTTGGGTTTTCATTTGTGTATAGGTGGATTCAGTTTCTTTGTAGGAATGAGTTTGATTTTATTTTGAAATACTTTCTAAAATATTACAATATGTCAAGATCAGGTATTTATATATGGATACCTGCATCACAATCTTTCTGTACTCGGGAAATGCCCAATGATGTCCAGAACATCAGGAATGGTTTCCTTGAAACAAAATCCGGTGACTTCCAAACACTCAGAATACAATCTTGATATCATGGAAAGAGATCTTCTCTCAATTATTGATTAATGTAAACTACCCTTTAAAATTAAATTTTTCTTTCATTCTAATCATTTTGATTTCATAATTTTAAAATAAAGAACTTTTCAACAGTTTTTAAAAAGCCATTCATTGCTCACTTTGTCCACATGATGTAGTATGGGATCACATATCAATAAAGCTGATAGATAAACAGAAAATATTCTTCCAGGACAGCCAGAAAAACACCTGTGTATGTCAGTGTCAACAAAAAGATTGAGAGGTAAATAATTTCTTCTTTATATTTCTCATTTTCCTTTATTTATTATAAAAATTATATAGACTTGAAGACCTTTAGTAATAATTGAAGAGATGAATGCACTCTAGTGTGATTATACCAAGGACCAGGGAGTGTACACATTGGATAAAAAAGATATTGGTTTAATATGTCTCATTAAAAATGATATGTTTTAAAAATGGTGGGGATGTAAGGAATTGTACACCCAAGTGTAGGATTGATAATAGTTGTTAGTTATGTTTCAAAAATGCTCTGGCTAGATTTTAAAAATGAATCACAATTCAAGTTTCTGTTGGAGATGTGTGTATGGGACCATTCTAAAGTGTTATACCCCTTTATTTTGTAAGGTCTTGATTTCTGCTCTCTTCTTCATGTTTGTGTATGTTAATGTATGATTGATATGCATCACTAAAATATATATATTAAGAGAAATGGGATGTTGAGAGATGAATAAGAAGCTTTGGAGTTATCTATTTCTCTAAAGTTGTCTTCCTTTTGATTTTCTTCATTGTAGGAGGCTATAATCATGAATGCATAGAAAGGAGGGTGGAATATTTTGCTTGATGGATTAGGTCCTTGTATTTTATGAACCATTATTTTCCCCCATGATATTGTATAAGCATTTGAGACACTCTTTCTAACCTTGTGGACCTTACAAGACCCTATTTCTCTTCTGGGTGTTGGCAATATCCTTCATGGACTAGAAGAGAAAGTTGAAGGCTGGGAGCTATTTGTACTTTTTGTTCCTGGATTTTAATTTGTGTATATGTGGATTCTGTTTCTTTGTAAGAATGAGTTTTAGTTTATTTCCAACTCTTTCTGAAAAATTACAATATGTCATAAAAGCAGGTATTTATATATAGATATCTGCATCACAATCCCTCTGCAGTCAAGAACTGCCTAAAGAAGTCCAAAAAATCAGAATGGTTTCCATGAAACAAAATCTGGAGCCTTTGAAACATTCAGTAAACAATCATGAAATCATGGAAAAAGATCTCCTCTTAATTATCGATTTACCTATATTCCCCTTTAAAATTAACATTTTCTTTCAATCTAATATCCATTTTAGTTCCTAATTTTAAAATAAAGACCTTTTCAACAGCTTTATAAAAGCCATTCATTGTTCACTTTGCCCACATTATGTAGTATGGGATCACATATAAATAGAAAAAAAAGATTAACAAAAATGTTTTGCAAGGTCTGTTGGAAAAACACCTTTGTATGTCAGTGTCAAAAAATGGATTGGGAGGTGAATAATATTTTCTCTATTCTTCCTGATTTTTGTTATTTATTATAATTATAATAGAGTTATTGGAAAGGTTTAATCATGATTGAAGGGTTGAATGCACACCACTGTGAATATACCAAGGACCAGGGAATGTACACATTGGATAAAGAAATATTGGTTTAATGTGTCTCAATAAAAGACATTTGTTTTAAAAATCAAAGGAATGTCAGGAATTGTACATCAATTGAACCCTGGATGACAGTTATTAGTCATGATTCAAGATGCTCTGGCCAGTTTTTAAGCCATAGATTATATTTGGAACCAAGTTTCTGATGGAAATGGGACCATTGTAAGGTGTTAGAACCCTTTATTTTCTAAGGTCGTGATTTCTGTGCTAGGCTTCACTCTAAATATATATATAGAGAAAAAGAGTGTGGTGAGAGACAAATAAGAAGCTCTGGAATTAACTAATTCTATAAAGTGGTCTTCCTATGTGATTTCTTCATTGTTGGAGGCAATAATCCCAAGTGCAAAGAAAAGAGGGCTATATATTCTGCTTAATGGATAATTTCCTGGACTTTAATGAACCATTCCTCACCCTGACAATATCTTGAAAACATTTGAGTAACTCTTTGCCACCTTGCGGGCACTACAAATCCCCTTTTCTCTTCTTGGTGATGGCATGTTCCTTCCTAAGCCATAGGAGAAATTTTGAGGATAGGAGCTATTTCTACTCTGAATTCCTGTGTGTTCATTTGTGTTTATGTGGATTCTGGTTCTTTCTAAGAATGAGTGTGATTTTACTTCCAATACTTTCTTAAAAATTACAATATGTCATAAGAGCCAGTAATTATATAGGGATACCTGCACCACAATCCCTCTGCACTCCAGAAGAGACCAATGATGTCCAGAAATTCAGGAATTGTTTCCTTACAACAAAACCCAGAACCTTGTAAACATTCAGTAAGCAACCATGAAATAATTGAAAAACATCTAATCTGAATTATTGATTTACATACACACACTTTTAAAATTAATATTTCATTTCAATCTAATATACATTTCAGTTGATAATTTAAAAAAGAAAGACTCTTTCAACAGCTTTAAAAAAGCCACTCATTGTTCACTTTGTCCTTATGAAGTAGTATCGCATCACAGATCAATAAAACAGATAGATAAACAATATAAGTTGTGGAAGTACGGCCAGAAAAACACCTATGTATATCAGTTTCATCAAATGAATTGAGAGGTGAATAATTTCTTCTTCCTTCTCATTTTCTTTATTTATTATAATTATTATAGAGCTATTGAAAAGGTTTAATAATGATTGAGGAGATGAATGCACACCACTGTGAATATACCAAGGACCAGGGCATGTACCCATCAGATAAAAAAGATAATGGTATAATATTTCTCAATACAACAGATTTGTTTTAAAAAATGGTGGGCATGTCAGGAATTGTACTCCCAAGGTGTGCCATGGATAATAGTTACTAGTCATGTATCAGAAATGCTGTGGTCAATTTTTAAAAATGAATCTCTACCCAAGATTCTGCCTGAGATGGGAAAACTATAGTTGTTATGCCACTTAATTTTCTAAGGCTGTGATTTCTGTTCTAGATTTCAAGTATATGTATGTTCACGTATGATTGATATGCATCATTAAAAATATATCAAATAGAGAGGGCAGAGAGAGAAGTATGAAGCTTATGAATTACCTATTTATCTAAAGTAGTGTATCTTTTGTGTTTCTTCATTGTTGGAGGTTATAATCACACATATATAGAATTGAGGGTGGAACAATATGCTTGAAGGATTGGGTCCTTGACTTTTATGAACCATTCCTCTCCCCCATGCTATCTTGTAAACATTTGAGTCACTCTTTGTCACCTTGTCGACCTACAGGTCCAATTTTCTCTTCTGGGTGTTGGCAAGGTCCTTCATTAGCAATAGGATAAATTTGGAGGCTTGAAGCTATTTGTACTCTGAGTTACTTAGTTTCATTTGTGTATATATGGATTATCTTTCTTTATAAGAATGAGTTGATTTTATTTCCAATACTTTCTAAAAAATTATATGTCATAAGAGCAGGTTTTATATATGGACACCTGCATCACAATTTCACTGCCCCCAAGAATAGCCCAAGGATGCCCAGAAAATCAGGAATGGTTTCCTTGAAACAAAATGTGGAGCCTTCTAAACATTCAGCAAACAACCATGAAATCATGGGAAAACATCTTTTCTGAGTTATCAATTTACCTACACTTCCTTTTAAAATTAACATTTTCTTCTATCAAATATTCGTTTCAGTTTATAATTTTAAAATAAAGACCTTCTCAACAGCTTAAAAACAGTCATTCATTGTTCACTTTTCCACGTGATGTTGTATGGAATGTCATATCAATAAAATTGTTAGATAAACAAAAAAGTTTTTGAAGGACAACCAGGAGAAGACCTAAATATGTCAGTGTCAACAAATGGATTGAGAGATGAATAATTCCCTTTTATTCTTCTAGTTTTTCTTTCCTTATTATCATTATTCTAGAGCTATTGAAAAGGTTTAATAATGATTGAAGAGTTGAGAGCACACCACTGTGACTATACCAAGGACCAGGAAATGTACAAATTGGATTAAAAATTATTAGTTTAATATGTCTCCATAAAACCGATTTGTTTTAAAAATCAGAGGTTGTCAGGAATTGTACACCTAAGTTGAGCCATTAATAATAGTTATTTGTCATGTTTCAGAAACGATCAGTCTAATTTTTAAAAATGAATCACAATTCAAGATCTGCTGAAGTTGGGACGACTGTAAGGTATTATTCCCCTTTATTTTCTAAGATTGTGATTTCTGCTCTATATTTCAAGTTTATATATGCTCATGTATGACTCATATGCATCACTAAAAATAGATATTAAGAGAAAGAATGTGGTGATAGACAAATATGAAGTTTGTTAATACCTATTTGTCTCAAGTTGTCTTCATTTTGTGTTTCTTCATTGTTGGACACTATAATCACCCATGCATAGAATGGAGTGCGGTACACTCTGCTTGACGGATTAGGTCCTTGACTTTTATGAACCATTCCTCTTTCCCTTGATATCTTGTAAACATTTGAGTTGCTCTTTGTCACCTTGTGGACCCTACAATCCCCTTTTCTATTCTAGGTGTTGGCAAGGTCCTACATAAGTGACAGGAGAAATTTGGAGGCTGGGAGCTATTTGTATTCTGAGTACTGGTGTTTTCATTTGTGTATATGTGGATTCTGTTTCTTTGTATGAGTGTGTGTGATTTTATTGCCAATACATTATAAAAAAATTACAACATGTCATATGAGCAGGTATTTATATACGGATAACTGCATCACAATCACGCTGCACTCAAGAACAGCCCAATGATATCCAGAAAATTGGGAATGGTTTCCCTGAAAAAAAATCCAGAGCCTTCTAAACATTCAGGAAACACATGAAATCATGGAAAATGATCTCCTCAGAATTATCCATTTACCTTCAAACCCTTTTAATATTAACATTTTCTTTCAATCTAATATTCATTTCAGGTCATAATTTTAGAATAAAGACCTATTCAAAACATTTAAAGAAAACCATTCATTGTTCACTTTGCCCACATGATGGAGAATGGGATCACTATCAATAAAACTGATATATAAACAAAAAAAGTTGTTCATGGATAGCTAGAAAAACTCCCATGCATATCAATGTTAGCAAATGGATTGAGAGGTTATTCATTCCTTATTTATTCTTCTGGTTTTTTCTTTATTTATTATAATTATTATGGAGCTATGTAAAAGTTTTAATAATGATTGAAGAGATGAATGTGCACCAGTGTGAATATACCAAGGACCAGGGAATGTACACATTGGATAAAAAAGATATTGGTTAAATATGTCTCAATTAAATAGATTTATTTCAAAAATCATGGGAATGTCAGGAATTGTACACCCAAATGAGCCATGGATAATAGTTATTAGTCATGTTTCAGAAATGCTGTAGCCTATTTTTTAAAATAAATCACAATTCAATTTCCTGCTGGTGATGTGACAACTGTAAGGTGTTAGGCCAATTCATTTTTTAATTTTGTGATTTCTGCTCAAAAATTCAAGTTTATGTATGTTCATGTATGACTGATATGCATCACTAAAAATATATAATAAGAGGAAGAGTGTGGTGTAAGACAAATATTAAACTTTGGAATTAACTATTTTTCTAAAGTTTTCTTCCATTCATGTTTCTTCATTGTTGCAGGTTATAATCACACATGCATAGAATGATGGACAGTACACTCTGCTTGATGGATTATGTCCTCGACTTTTATGAACCATTCCTATCCCCAATGATATCTTGTAAACAATTGAGTCACTCTTTGTCACCTTGTGAACCCTACAAGTCCCTTTTCTCTTCTGGGTGTTGCCAAGGTCCTTCATAAGACACAGAAGAAATTTGGAGGCTGGGAGCTATTTGTACTCTGAGTTCCTGGGTTTTCATTTGTCTATATTTGGATTCTGTTTCTTTGTAAGAATGAGTTTGATTTTGTTGTGAACCCTCTATAAAAATTACAATATAGCATAAGAGCAGGTTTTATATATGGATACCTGCATCACAATCTCTGTGCACTCGAGAACAGCCAAATGTTGTAGAGAAAATCAGGAAAGGTTTCCTTCAAACAAAATCCAGAGCCTTCTAAACATTCTATAAACAATTGAGAAATTGTGGAAATAGATCTCCTCTGAATTATCGATTTACGTACACTCCATTTTTAAATTAACATTTTCTTTCAATCTAATATCCATTTCAGTTCATAATTTTAAAATAAAGACATTTTCAACAGCTTTAAAAAAGCCATGCATTGTTCACATTGCCCACATGATGTAGTATGGGATCACATATCAAAAAATTTGAAAGATAAACAGATAGCTAGAAAAATAACTATGTTCATCAGTGTCAACAATGTATAGAGAGGTGATTAATTTCTTCTTTATTCCCGAGGTTTCTCTTTATTTATTATAATTATCATAGTGCTATTGAAAATATTTAATAATAATTGAAAAGATGATTTCACACCACTGTGAATATACCAAGGACAAGGGAATACACACATTGGATAAAAAATATATTGGTTTACTATGTCTCAATAAAACTGATTTGTTTTAAAATTCATGGGGATGTCAGGAGTTGTACACCCTAGCTGAGCCATGGATAATAGTTATTTGTCATGTTTCAGAAATGCACCAGCCAAATTTTTGAAAATGAATCAAAATTCCTGTTTCTGCTGGAAATGGGACCATAGTAAGTTGCTATACCCCAGTATTTCCTAAGGTTGTGATTTCTGTTCTAGCCTTCTATTTTATGTATGTTTATGTATGAGTGATATGTGTCACTAAAAATATATATTAAATGAAAGAGGGTAGTGAGAGACAAATAGGAAATATTTAAATTACTTATTTCTCTAAAGTAGTCTTCCTTTCATGTTTCTTAATTGCTGGAGACTATAATCATGCATGCATAAATTGGAAGGCAGTATACCCTGCTTGAATGATTACATCCTTGTCTTTTATGAATCATTCCTCTCTCCCATGATATCCTCTAAACTTATGAGTCATACTTTGTAACCTTGTTGACCCTACAATTCCAATTTTCTTTTCTGGGTGTTAGGAAGATCCTTCCTAAGCCACAGGAGAAAGTTGGAGACTGGGTGCTCTTTGTACTCTGAGTTTCTGGGTTTTCATTTGTGCATATGTGGATTCTGTTTTTCTGTAAGAATGAGTTTGATTTTATTTTTAATACTTTCTTAAAAATTACAATATTTCAGAAGAGCAGGTATTTATATATGGATCCCTGCATCACAAACATGCTGCACACAAGAACTGCCCAATGATGTCCAGAAAATCAGGAATGGTTTCCTTGAAACAGAATACAGAACCTTCTAAACATTCAGTAAGCAATTGTGAAATCGTTGAAAAAGATCTCTTCAGAATTGTCGATTTACCTACACTCCCTTTTAAAATTAACATTTTCTTTCAATCTAATATCAGTTTCCATTCATAATTTAAAATAAAGAACATTTGAACAACTTTTAAAAAGCCAGTCATTGTTCACTTTGTCCACATGTTTTAGTATGGAGTCACATATCAATAAAACTGATTGATAAACAAAAAAACTTGTTTAAGGCCAGCCTGAAAAACACCTATACATGTCAGTGTCAACAAATAGATTAAGGGATGAATAATTTCTTCTTTATTCTACTGGTTTTTCTTTATTTATTTTAATTATGATAGACCTATATTGAAAAGATTTCATAATGATGGAATAGATGAATGCACACCACTGTGAATATGCCAAGGAGCAGGAAATTTACATATTGGATGCAAACGTATTGGTTTAATATGACTCAATAAAACATTTTGTTTCAAACATCGTGGGGATACCAGGAATTGTACACCCAAGTTGAACCATGGATAAGAGTTATTAGTTGTGTTTCAGAAATGCTCTGGCCAATTTTTAAAATGAATCACAATTCAAGTTTATGCAGGAAACAGAACCATTATAAGGTGTTATGCCCCATTATTTTCTAATGTTGTGATTTCTGTCTTGATTTCAAGTTTATGTATGTTCATGTATGAATGATATGCAACACTAAAAATATATATAAGGAGAAAGAGGCTGGTGAGAGTCACATATGAATCTTTGGAATTACCTATTCATCTAAAGTCAACTTCCTTTTTTTTTCTTCATTGTTGGAGGCTATAATCACTCATGCATAGAATGGAAGACCCTACACTCTGCTTGATAGATTAGGACCTTAAATTTTAGGAACCTTTCCTCTCCCCCATGATATCCTGTCAACATTTGAGTCAGTCCTTGTGACCTTGTGGACCCAAAAATTCCCTTTTTCACTTCTGGGCGTTGGCAAGGTCTTTCAAAAGCCACAGGAAAAATTTGGAGGCTGGGAGCTTTTTGTACTCTGAGTTCCTTGGTTTTCATTTGTCTATATGTTGATTCTGTTTTTTTTGGTGTTGTTGTAAGAATGAGTATGATTTTATTTTGAATACTTTCTAAAATATTACAATATGCCAAAAAAGCAGGTATTTTGATATGGATACCTACATCACAATCCCTCTGCACTTGAAAACAGCCCAATGATATCCAGAAAATCAGGAATGGTTTTCTTGAAAGAAAATCCAGAGCCTTCTAAGCATTCAATAAAGAATCATGAAATCATGGAAAAAGAACTTCTCAGAATTATCAATTTCCCTACACTTCCTTTTAAAATTAACATTTTCTTTTGTGCTAATATCCATTTAAAATCATAATTTTAAAATAAAGACCATTTCAACAGCTTTAAAAAAACCATTCATTGTTCACATTTTCCAAATGATGTAGTAGGGGATCAAATATCAATAACACTGATAGATAAACAAAAATGATGTTCAAGGAGAGCCAGAAAATCAACTATGTATGCCAGTGTCAGCAAATGGATTGAGAGGTGAATAATTTCTTCTTTATTATTTTATTTTTAATTCATTTATTATAATTATTATAGAGCTATTGAAAAGGTATAATAATGATTGAAGAGATGACTGCACAAAATTGTGAATATGCCAAGGACCTGGGAATGTGCACTTTTCATAAAAATGATATTTGTTTAATAGGTTTCAATAAAACAAATCTGTTTTAAAAATCTTGGGAAAGTCAGGAATTGTATAACCAAGATGAGCTATGGATCATAGTTATTAGTCATGTTTCAGAAATTCTCTGGATAATTTTTAAATGAAACACAATTCAAGTTTCTCCTGGAGATGGGACCCTGTAAGGTGTTATGACCCTTTATTTTGTAAGGCTGTGAATTATGCTCTAGGGTTCAAATTTATTTTTGTTCATGTATGACTGATATGCATCACTAAATATACATATTAATAGAAAGTGCATGGTGAGAGATGAATATGAAGATTTGGAATTACCTATTTCTCTAAAGTAGTCTTCCTTTTGTGTTTCTTCATTTTTGGAGTCTATAATCACTCATGCATAAAATGGTGGGTAGTCCACTCCACTTGATGGATTATGTCCTTGACATTTAAGAACCATTCCTCTCCCCGATGATATCTTGTAAACATTTGAGGCACTCTTTGTCACCTTGTGGCCCCTACAAGACCCTTTTTCACTTCTGGGATTTGGAAAGGTCCTTCATAAGCCATAGGTGAAATTTGTAGGTTGGGACCTTTTGTACTCAGAGTTCCTTGGTTTTCATTTGTTTATATGTATATTCTCTTTCTTTGTAAGAAGGAGTTTAATTTTATTTCCAATATTTTCTAAAAAATTACAATATGTCATAAGAGCAGGAATTTATATAAGGATACTTTCATCACAATCCCTCTGCACTCAAGAATCACCCAATGATGTCCAGAAAATCAGGAATGGTTTCTTTGAAAGAAAACCCAGAGCCTTTTAACATTCAGTAAATGATTGGGCAATCATGGAAAAAGACCTCCTCTGAACTATGGATTTATCTACATTCAATTTTAAAATTAACATTTTCTTTCAATCTAATATCCTTTTCAGTTTATAATTTTAAAATAAAGATCTTTTCAACAGCTTTAAAAAAGCCACTCATTGTTCACTTTGTCCACATGATGCAGTATGGAATCACATATCAATAAAAGTGATAGATAAACAACAAAAAAAGTTTTTCAAGGAGTGCCAGAAAAACACCTATGTATGTCAGTGTCAAAAAATTGAGTGGTGAAAAATTTCTTCTTTATTCTTCTGGTTTTCTTTATTTATTATAATTATTATAGAGCTATTGAAAAGGTTTAATAATGATTGAAGAGATGAATGCACACCACTGTGAATATACCAAAGGACAGGTTATGTTTACATTGGATAAAAAAGATAATTGTTTAGAATGTCTCAATAAAACAGATTTGTTTTAAAAATCATGGGGATATCAGAAATTGTTCACCCAAGTTGAGCCATGGATAATACTTATTAGACGTGCTTCAGAAATGCCCTGGTCAATTTTTAAAAATGAATCACAAATCATGTTTCTGCTGGAGATGGGATCACTGTAAGGTGTTATGCCCCTTTATTTGCAAAGGTCTTGTTTTGTGCTCTGGAGTTCATGTTTATGTATGTTAATATATGATTGATATGTATCACTAAAAATATATATTAAGAGAATGAGGGGGAAGCGGCTGTGGCTTAATCAGTAGGGCTCCCATTTACCATATGGGAGGCCCCGGGTTCGGTTCCCGGGGCCTCCTGGTGAAGGCAAGCCCACCCACATGGCACGGTTAGCTGACCCAGCGAGCACAAGCAGCAAGGGGGGATAAATGAATAAATAAATAAAATCTTTAAAAAAAAAGAGAGAATGAGGGTGGTGAGAGAAAAATATGAAGCTTTGGGATTTCCAATTTCTCTAAATGGTCTTGCTTTTTATTCCTTCAATTTTGGAAGCTATAATCAACTGTGCATAGAATGAAGTGTGGTACAATCTGCTTGATGGATTAGTTACTTGACTTCTGTGAACCATTCCACTCCCCCGAGATATCTTGTTAACATTTGAGTTACTCTTTGTCACCTTTTGCACACTACAAGTTGGTTTTTCTTTTCTGGGTGTTAGCAAGGTCCTTTATAAGCCATAGGAGAAATTTGGAGTCTGGGAGACATTTATACTCTGAGTTTCTGGTTTTCATTTGTGTATAAGCAGATTCTGTTACTTTGTAAGAATGAGTTTGATTTTATTTCCAATACTTTCTAAAAAATTACAATATGTCACAAGAACAGGAAATTATATATGGATACCTGCATCAGAAAATCTCTGCACTCAAGAACAGCCCAACCTTGACCAGAAAATCAGGAATGGTATCTTTGAATCAAAATCTGGGCCTTCTAAACATTCAGTAAACAATCGTGGAATCAAGGAAATAGATCTCCTTTGAATTATCAATTTTCATACACTTCCTTTTAAAATTAACATTTTCTTTCAATCTAATATACTTTCCAGTTCATAATTTTAAAATAAAAATCTTTTCAACAGCTTTAAAACTGCCATTCATTTTTCACTTTGTCCACATGATGTAGTATGGGATCACATATCAATTAAACTGATAGATGAACCAAAGAAAGTTGTCCAAGGACATCTAGAAAAACACCTATGTATGTCAGCGTCAAAAAATGGATGGAGAGGTGAATAATTTCTTCTTTATCCTTCTGGTTTTTCTTTATTTATTATAATTATTATAGAGCTATTGTAAAGGTTTAATATTGTAAATGTATAATTATTATAGAGCTATGAATATACCAAAGACCAGGGAATGTACACATTGGATAAAAATGATATTGGTTTAATATGTCTCAATAAAATATATTTGTTTTAAAAAATCATGGGGATGTCAGATATTGTACACCCAAGTTGAGCCATATGTAATAGTTATTAGTCATTTTTCAGGAACTCTCTTCCCAATTTTTAAAAATGAATCTAATCCAATTTTCTGCTGAGGATGTGTGTATGGGTCCACTGTAAGGTGTTATGCCCCTCATTTTTTCTAAGCTTGTGATTACTCCTCTCGACTTCAAGTTAATGTATGTTTATGTATTACTGATATGCATGACTAAAAATATATATTAAGAGAAAGATGGTGGTGAGAGACAAATATGAAGCTTTGGAATTATCTATTTGTATAAATTTGTCTTCCTTTTGTTTTTCTACATTGTGGGTGGCTATAATCACACGTGCATAGAAAGGAGGTTGGTGCACTCTGCTTGATGGATTAAGTCCTTGATTTTTATGAACCATAGCTCACCCCAATGATATCTTGTAAACATTTGAGTCACTCTTTGTTGCCTTGTCGAGCCTACAAGTTGGTTTTTCTTTTCTGGGTGTTGGCAAGGTACTTCATAATCCATAGGTGAAATATGGAAGCTGGGAGCTATTTGTACTCTGATTTCTTGGGTTTTTGTTTGTGTAAATGTGGATTCTGTTTCTTTGCAAGAATGCATTTCATTTTTTCCCAACAATTTCTAAAAAATTACAATATGTCTTAAGAGCAGTTATTTATATATTGATACCTGTATTCACTATCAATCTGCTCTCAACAACAGCCAAATTATGTCCAGAAAATCAGGAATGGTTTCCTTGAAACAAAATCCAACACCTTCTAAACATACAGTAAAAAACCATGAAATTATGGAAAAGAGTTTCTCAGAACTACCGATTTACTTATACTCCCTTCTAAAATTAACATTTTCTTTCCATCTAATATCATTTACAGTTCATAATTTTAAAATAAAGACATTTTCAACAGCTTTGAAGTGACTTTCATTGCTCACTTTGTACACATGATGTAGTATGGGATCACATATCAATAAAACTGATAGATGAACAAATATTTGCCCAAGGACAGCCAGAATTACACCTATGTATGTCAGGGTCAAAAAATTGATTGAGAGGTGAATAATTCTTTATTCTTCTGGTTTTTCTTTATCTATTATTATTATTATAGAGCTATTGTAAAGGTTTAATAATGATTGAACAGATGAATGCACACCACTGTGAATATACCAAGGACTGGGAATGTACACATTGGATAAAAAATATATTGGTTTAATATGTCTCAATAAAACATATTTGTTTTAAAAATCATAGGAATGTCAGGAATTGTACAGCCAAGTTTAGGCATATATAATACTTATTAGTCATCTTTCAGAAATTCTCTGCCCAATTTTTAAAAATGACTCAATCCAATTTTCTGCTGGAGATGTGTGTATGGGACCACTGTAAGGTGTTATGCTCCCCTTTTTTCCTAAGTTCGTTATTACTGCTCTAACATTCAAGTTTATTTATGTTCATATATGAATGATATGCATCACTAAAATATATATATTAAGAGAAAGAGGGTGGTGAGAGACAAATAAGAAGCTTTAGAATTACCTTTTTTATAAAGTTATCTTCCCTTTGATTTTCTCCATTGTGGGAGGCTATAATAATGCATGCATAGAATGGAGGTCGGTGCACTCTGATTGATGGATTAAGTCCTTGATTTTTATGAATGATAACTCACCCCAATGATATCTTGTAAACATTTGAGTCACTCTTTGTCACCTTGTGGTCCCTACAAGTCACTTTTTCTGTTCTTGGTTTTGGCAAGGTTCTTCATAAGCCATAGGTGAAATTTGGAAGCTGGGACCTATTTGTACTCTGATTTCCTGGGTTTTCATTTGTGTATATGTGGATTCTGATTCGTTGAAAGATTGAGTTTAATTATTTTCCCAACAATTTCTAAAAAATTATATAGTGTCTTAAGAGCAGTTATTTATATATTTATACCTGCATCACAATCAATCTGCTCTCAAGAGCCCAATTATGTCAAGAAAATCAGGAATGGTTTCCTTGAAACAAAATCTGAAGCCTGAAACAATCTTGAAATTATGGAAAAGATCTCCTTAGAATTATCAATTTTTCTAAACTCCCTCATAAAATTAACATTTTCTTTCTATCTAATATTGCTTACAGTTCATAATTTTAAAATAAAGACATTTCAAAAACTTTGAAAGGACTTTCATTGTTCACTTTGTCCACATGAAGCAGTATGGAATCACATATCAATAAAAATAATAGATGAATAAAAATGTTGTCCAAGGACAGCCAGAATTACACCTATATATGTCAGTGTCAACAAATGGATTGAGAGGTGAATAATCTCTTCTTTATATTTCTGGTTTTCCTTTATTATTTAATTTTTATAGAGCTATTGAAAAGGATTAAAAATGACTGGAGAAGTGAATGCACACCCCTGTGAATATACCAATGAACAGGGAATGTACAGATTGAATAAAAAGATATTGGTTTAATATGTCTCTACACAACATTTGTTTTAAAAAATCACGGTGCTGTCAGGAATTGTAAATACAAGTTGAGCAATGGATAAGAGTTATTAGTCTTGTTTCAGAAATAGTCTGACCAAATTTTAAAAATTAATCACAATTGAAATATCTCCTGGAGATGGGACCACTGTAAGCTGTTCTGCCCCTTTATTTTCTAAGGTTGTGATTTCTGCTCTAGACTTAAAGTTTATGTATGTTCATGTGTGTTTGATATGCTTCACTAAAAATATGAATTAAGAGAAAGAAGGTAGTGAAAGACCAATATGAAACTTTGGAACTTCTTATTTCTCTAAAGTGTCTCCCTTTGTGTTTCTTCATTGTTGGAGTTTATAATCACCAATGCATAAAATGGAGGGTGGTACACACCGCTGGATATATTAGGTCCCTGACTTTTATGAGCAATTCCTCTCCCCCATGATATCTTGTAAATATTTGAGTCACTCTTTGTCATCTTGTGGACACTACAAATCCCCGTTTCTCTTCTGGCTGCTGGCCTGGACCTTCACAAGCCGTTGTTGAAAACTGGAGGCAGGGAGCTATTTGTACTCTGAGTTCCTGGGTTTTCATTTGTGCATATGTGTATTCTCTTTTTGTAAGAGTGGGTTTGATTTGATATGCAATACTTTATTAAAAACTACAATATTTCATAAGAGCAGATGTTTATACATGGATACCTGCATCACAATCTCTCAGCACTCAAGAAAAGCCCAACGATGTAAAAAAAAAATCAGGAATCATTTCCTTGAAAAAAATCCTCAGTCTTCTAAACATTCAGTAAACAATTGGGAAATCATGGAAAAAGATCTCCTCTGAAATATTGATTTGCATAAATTCCTTTTTAAATTTAACATTTTCTTTCAATCTAATATCGGTTTCAGTTCATAATTTTAAAAATGAAGACCTTTTCAACAGCTTTAAAAAAGCCACTCACTGTTCACTTTGTCCACATGTTTTAGTATGGATCACAAATCAATAAAACTGATAGATAAATAAAAAGATTTGTTCAAGGACAGCCATAAAATCACCTATGTACATTAGTGTCAAAAAATGGATTGAGAGGTGAAAAATTTCCTCTTTATTATACTGGTTTTTATTTATTTATTATAATTATTATAGAACTATTGAAAAGGTTTAATAATGATTGAAGAGATGAATGCACATCACTGTGAATATACCAAGGCCCAAGTAATGGCCACATTGGTAAAGAAAGATATATATTTAATATATCTCAATAAAACAGATTTGTTTTAAAAATCCTGGGGATATCAGGAATTGTACACCCAACTTAAGCCATGGATAACAGTTATTATTCATGTTTGAGAAATGCTCTAGCCAGTTTTTAGAAATGAATTACAATTAAAGTTTTTTCTCCTGGAGATGGGACCACTGTTAGGTGTTATGCACCTTTGTTTTCTAAGGTTGTGATTTCTGCTCTAGACTTATATTTTATGTATGCTCATGTATGATTGATAGGCACCACTACAAATATATATTAAGAGAAATAGGCTGGTGAGAGGCAAATATGTAGCTTTGGTTTGACCAATTTCTCTAAATTTGTGTTCCTCTTTGATTTCTTTATTATTGGAGGATATAATATCTTGTGTATAGAGTGGAGGTCTGTACACTCTGATTTTTGGATCACATCCTTGACATTTATAAGCCATTTTCTCCACCATGATATCTTGTAAACATTTGAGTCACTTTTTGACACCTTGTATAAACTACAAGTCCCTTTTTCTCTTCTGGGTGTTGGCAAGGTCCTTCATAAGCTTTAGGAGAAACTGAGAGTCTGGGAGCTATTTGTACTCTGAATTCCTGGGTTTTCATTTGTTTATAAGTGGTTTTTGTTTCTTTGTAAGAATAAGATAGATTTTATTTCCCATACTCTCTAAAAAATTACAATATGTCATAAGAGTAGA
Source organism: Tolypeutes matacus (assembly GCA_026826555.1). Lineage (NCBI taxonomy): Eukaryota > Metazoa > Chordata > Mammalia > Cingulata > Chlamyphoridae > Tolypeutes > Tolypeutes matacus. The sequence continues at coordinate 257,274 of JAKSZT010033764.1, forward strand.
TATTTATATATATATATAACTGCATCATAATCTTACTGCATGTGAGAACAGCAAAATGATTTCCAGAAAATCAGGAACAGTTTCCTTGAAATAAAATCTGGAGCCTTCTAAACATTCAGTAAACAATTGTGAAATCATGGAAAAAGATCTCATCTGATTTATTGATTAAATACACTTCTTCTGAAAATTAACATTTTCTTTCAATCTAGAATCCATTTCTGTCCACAATTTAAAATAAAGACGTTTTCAACAGCTTTATAAAAGCCATTCATTTTTCATTTTGTCCACATGATGTAGTATCAAATCACATATCAATAAAACTGATAGATAAACATATAGTTGCTCAAGGACAGCCAGAAGAACATGTAGGTGAGTCAGAATTAACAAATGGATTAAGAGGTGAATAATTTCTTCTTTATTCTTCTGCTATTTCTTTATTTATTATAATTATTATAGAGCTTTGAAAATGTTAATTAATGATTGAAGAGATGAATGCACACCACTGTGAATATACCAAGGACCAGGCATGTACACATTGGATAAAAAAGATATTGGTTTAATATGTCTCAGTAAAACAGATTTGTTTTAAAAATCGTGGGGATGTCAGGAATTGTACACCCAAGTGGAGTCATGGATAATAGTTATTAGTTTGTTTCAAAGATGCTCTGGTCAATTTTTAAAAATGAATCACAATTCAAGTCTCTGCTGGATATGGGACCACTGTAAGGTTTCCTGACCCTTTGTTTTCTAAGGTTGTGATTTCTGCTCTAGAATTCAAGTTTATGAATGTACATATATGATAGATATGCACCACAAAAAATATATATTAAGAGAAAGAGAGTTGTGAGAGAAAATTATGAAAATTTGGAATTACCTATTTCTCTAAAACGGTCTTTTTTTTGTATTTCTTCATTGTTGGATGCTGTAATCACATGTGCATATAATGAATGGTAGTACACTTGCTAGATTGATTAGGTCCTTGACTTTTATTAACCATTCCTCTCCCCCATGATATCTCAAAAGCATTTGAGTCAATCTTTGTCAATATGAGGACTGTAAAAATCCTTTTTCTCCTCTGGGTATTGGCAAGGTCCATCATTTGGAATAGGAGAAATTTTGAGGCTGGGAGCTATTTGTACTCTGAGTTCCTGGATCTTCATTTTTGTATATGTTGATTCTGTTTCTTTGTAAGAATGAATTTGATTTTATGTCCAATGTTTTCTGGAAAAATTCAATATGTCATAAGAACAGGTAAATATATATGGGTACCTTCATACAAACTCTTCAACTGAGAACAACCCCATGATGTCCAGAAAATCAGGAATGCTTTCCCTGAAACAAAATCCAGTGCCTTCTAAACATTGAGTCAACAAACATGAAATCATGGAAAAAGATCTCCTCTGAATTATCAATTTACCTGCACTCCCGTTTAAAATTAGCATTTTCTTTCAATGTTCATAATTTTAAAATAAAGACCTTTTCAACAGCTTTATAAAAGCCATCCATTGTTCACTTTGTCCACATGATGTAGTATGGGATTACATATCAATAAACTGATAGGTAAACAAAATAGTAGTTCAAGGACAGCCGGAAAAACCCCTACATGTCAGTGTCAGCAAATGGATGGAGAGGTGAATAATTTCTAATTTATTCTTTTGGTTTTTCTTTATTTATTATAATTATTATCGTGCTATAGAAAAGGTTTACTAGTGATTGAAGAGATGAATGCACACCACTGTGAATATACAAAGGACCAGGGAATGTGCACATTGGATAAAAAAGATATTTGTTCAATATGTCTCAATAAAACAGATTTGTTTTAAAAATCGTGGGGATGTTAGGAATTATACACCCCAGTTGATGCATGGATAATAGTTATTATTTGTGTTTCAGAAATGCTCTGGCCAATTTTTCAAAATTAATCACAATTCAAGTCTCTGCTGGAGATGTGTGTATGGGAAAATTGTAGGTTCTTATGCCTCTTTATTTTCTAAGGTGGTGAATTCTGCTGTAGACTTCTAGATTATGGATATTCATGTATGATGGATATGCATCACTAATATATATATATATATTAAGAGAAAGAGAGAAGTGAAAGAAAAATAAAAAGCTAAGGCAGAAGATGGCGTTAGTGTAGGAGGGCGCACACTGCAAGCTCCCAGAGCAAGACGGATTGGGGACGGGGTCCTGCCCGGGGGACTGTGCTGTGCACGCGTGGAGTGAGAAGCTTGGAACATCTATCTGCGCGGATCGGAGGCGTGGACCGAACGGCGGAGATTCGGAACATAGAAAGAAGTAAGGATATAAAATAAGAAGAAAAACTGCCAAAGAGAAAACTTAACTCACACGCAGAACCAACAACTAAATAAAATTCTAGAGCATAGAGAAAAGCTAATCAACTGAACAAACCCATCAAGATAATATGATGACCAGAGGGCAACAGAAAAATACAAATGACTCTGAGAAACTGGCAAACATGGACCAGGCCAGTGCACAAAATAAAAACCAGGAAGTTATGCAGTACATCGAACAACTAATCAAAGCTATCCAAACAAATATCATGGACCAACTTAAAGAACTGAAGGAAGAGATTAAGGATATAAAGAAGACACTGGGAGAACATACTGAAGAAATAGCTAACACACTTAAAAAGGTAATGGATATGATGGCGAACAAAGACAAAAGTCAAGAAATGAAAAAGACGCTGGACTCACATGGCAGCAGAATTGAACAGGCAGAGGAAAGAATTAGTGATATGGAAGACAATACAGTTGAAATCAAAGAGATTGTAGAAAAGATAGACAAAAAGATAGAAAAATCCAGTATGGTCTCAGGGAATTAACCGATAATGCAAGACGCACAAACATACACATTATGGGCATCCCAGAAGGAGAAGAGAAGGGAAAGGGAACAGAAGGAGTGTTGAAGGAAGTTATGGCTGAAAACTTCCCAACTCTAGTGAGAGAGATGGATGTGCAGATCCAGGAAGCACAGCGCACCCCAAATAGTATAAATCCCAACAGGCCAACTCCAAGACATATACTTGTCAAACTGTCCAATGCTCAAGACAAAGAGAAAATACTCAAGGCAGCAAGAGAAAAGAGAACCATCACATACAAGGGAAACACAATAAGATTAAGTGCTGATTTCTCAGCTGAAACCATGGAGGCAAGAAGACAGTGGCATGACATAGTCAAAACACTAAAAGAAAAAAACTTCCAGCCACGAATTCTCTACCCAGCAAAATTGGCATTCAAAAATGATGGAGAGTTCAAAATATTCACAGATAAACAGCAATTAAGAGAGTATGTCAAGAAGAAACCAGCACTTCAAGAAATACTAAAGGAATCTCTACAAGTTGAAAGGAAAAAACAAAGGAGAGAGAGTTGGAGGAGAGTTTAAAAACAACTGAAAACTCAAAAAGAGAAACAAAACAACATATGACATACATTAACCCAAAGAAAAAATGACTGAAGTAAGAAATTCGTTACGAGTAATAACACTGAATGTTAATGGATTAAATTCACCAATCAAAAGACACAGATTGGCAGAATGGATAAGAAAATATGATCCATCTATATGCTGTCTACAAGAAACCCACCTTCGGCCCAGGGATTCAAGGAGGCTGAAAGTGAATGGCTGGAAAACCATTTTACAAGCTAACAATAGCCAAAAAAGGGCAGGAGTAGCTATTCTAATATCAGACCAAATAGACTTTAAATGCAAAACTATTGTAAGAGACAAAGATGGACACTACATATTAGTAAAAGGAGTAATCTCTCAAGAAGAGAGAACAATCATCAACATTTACGCACCTAATCGAGGTGCCTCAAAATACGTGCGGCAAACTCTGGAAAAACTAAGAGGAGAAATAAATTCCTCTACAATTATAGCAGGGGACTTCAACACACCACTATCATCATTAGACAGTACATCGAGGCAGAGAATCAATAAAGAAACGAAGGCACTCAACAATACATTAGAAGATTTGGACTTAATAGACATATACAGAACACTACACCCAAATACAGCGGGATTTACATTCTTCTCCAGTGCACATGGAACATACTCCAAAATAGACCACATCCTAGGCCCCAAAACAACACTCAATGAGTTAAGAAAGATTTAGATTATACAAAGTAATTTCTCTGACCACAACGGAATGAAGTTGGAAATCAATAAGGGCCAGAGAAATAGGTTAGGCACAAGGATATGGAAGTTAAAAAACACACTCTTAGACAAACAATGGGTCAAAGAGGAAATTTCAAAAAAATCAGTAACTACCTTGAAACTAATGAAAACAACAACACAACATATCAAAACCTATGGGATGCAGCGAAAGCAGTCCTGAGAGTGAAGTTCATAGCCATAAATTCATATATTAAAAAAGAAGAAATAGCTAAAATTGAAGACATAACTGCACACTTGGAGGAATTGGAAAAACAACAACAAACTAAACCTAAAGGAAGTAGAAAACAGGAAATAACAAAGATTAGAGCAGACCTGAATGAAATAGAGAATAAGAAAGCACTGGAAACAATAAACAAAACCAAAAGCTGGTTCTTTGAGAATATCAACAAACTTGACAAATCCTTAGCCAGACTAACAAAGAAAAAGAGAGAACAGATGCAAATACATAAAATAAGGAATGAGCAAGGTGATATCACTACTGACACCACAGAAATAAAGAGTATCATGAGAGGATACTTTGAAAAATTATATGCCAACAAGAATGACAATTTAGAGGAAATGGACAAGTTTCTAGAAACCCACAAACAGCCGACATTGATGAAAGAAGAAATAGATGAACTCAACAGCCCAATTACAAGTAAAGAGATAGACTCAGTCATTAAAAACCTCCCAACTAAGAAGAGTCCAGGACCAGATGGCTTCACAGCTGAATTCTACCGAACATTCCGGAAAGAGCTAACACCAATTCTACTTAAGCTCTTCCAAAAAATAGAAGTAGAAGGAATACTACCTAACTCATTCTATGATGCCAACATTACCCTAATACCAAAACCAAATAAAGATACCACAAGAAAGGAAAATTACAGACCAATTTCTCTAATGAACCTAGATGCTAAAATCCTTAACAAAATACTTGCTAATCGCATTCAACAACATATCAAAAGGATTATACACCATGACCAAGTGGGTTTCATCCCAGGTATGCAAGGATGGTTCAATATAAGAAAATCAATCAATGTAATACACCACATAAACAAACTGAAAGAAAAAAATCACATGATCATCTCTATAGATGCAGAAAAAGCATTCGACAAAATACAGCACTCTTTCCTCATAAAAACACTACAAAAGATAGGAATAGATGGAAACTTTCTGAAAATGATAAAGGGTATATATGAAAAACCCAAAGCTAACATCATTTTCAACGGTGAAATCCTAAAACCCTTCCCTCTGAGATCGGGAACAAGACAAGGATGCCCACTATCACCACTCCTATTTAACATTGTCTTAGAAGTACTTGCACGAGCACTGAGACAAGAAAAGGACATAAAAGGCATCCAGATTGGAAAAGAAGAAGTAAAAATTTCATTATTTGCAGATGACATGATCCTATACATAGAAAGCCCTGAGAAATCGACAACAAGGCTTCTAGAACTTATAAAGGAGTTCAGTAATGTTGCAGGCTATAAGATCAATGCTCAAATTCAGTAGCATTTCTGTACACCAATAACAAGCTATCAGAGGAGGAAATCAAGGAAAAAATGCCATTTACAATACTAACTAAAAGAATCAAATACCTAGGAATAAATTTAACTAAAGATGTAAAGGACTTATATACAGAAAACTACACAACACTGTTAAAGGAAATCAAAGAAGACTTAAATAAATGGAAAACTATTCCCTGTTCATGGATGGGAAGATTAAACATCATCAAGATGTCTATCCTACCCAAACTAATCTACAGATTTAATGCAATCCCAATAAAAGTCAACACTATATTTTTTAAGGAACTGGAAAAACTAACCACAAAATATATTTGGAGAGGTAAGAGGCCCCGAATTGCCAAAGATATATTGAAAAAGAAAAATGAAGTTGGAGGTATCACATTACCTGACTTTAAAACATACTACAAAGCTACAGTGATCAAAACTGC